>CM070694.1:24892742-25287742 GCA_036346265.1 Melocanna baccifera | reverse complement strand
AAACCGAAACCCTAAAACCCAAAACCCAAAACCCAAAACCAAAAACCCAAAAACCCCAAACCCCAAACCCAAAACCCAAAACCCAAAACCCAAAACCCAAAACCCAAAACCCAAAACCCCAAAACCCCAAAACCCCAAAACCCAAAAACCCAAAAACCCAAAACCCAAAACCCCAAACCCAAAACCCAAAACCCAAAACCCAAAACCCAAAAGCCAAAAACCCCAAAAGCCAAAAACCCTAAACCCTAAACCCTAAACCCCTAAACCCCAAAACCCTAAAGCCCAAAAACCCTAAACCCCTAAAACCCTAAAACCCTAAACCCCTAAACCCTAAACCCCTAAAACCCCTAAACCCCTAAAACCCCTAAAACCCTAAAACCCTAAAACCCTAACCCCAAAAACCCTAAAACCCAACCCCAAAAACCCTAACCCTAAAACCCAAAACCCCAAAACCCCAAAACCCCAAAAAAACCCCAAAACCCTAAACCCTAAACCCTAGACCCTAGACCCTAGACCCTAGACCCCTAAACCCCTAAACCCTAGACCCTAAAACCTAAACCCCTAAAAACCCTAAACCCCCTAAAAACCCCCTAAAAACCCAAAACCCTAAACCCCCTAAAAACCCCAAAACCTAAACCCCTAAAAACCCTAAACCCCCTAAAAACCCTAAAAACCCAAAACCCCCTAAAACCCCCTAAAAACCCAAAACCCTAAAACCCCAAACCCCCAAACCCCAAAACCCCTAAAAACCCAAAACCCTAAAAAAACCCCCAAACCCCAAACCCCAAAACCCCCCCAAAACCCCAAACCCCCTAAAAACCCAAAACCCCAAAACCCCAAAACCCAAACCCAAAAACCCAAAAACCCCAAAAACCCCAAACCCTAAACCCCAAACCCAAAAACCCTAAACCCCAAACCCAAAAACCCCAAACCCTAAACCCCAAACCCTAAACCCAAAAACCCTAAAAACCATAAACCCTAAACCCTAAACCCCAAACCCAAAAACCCAAAAACCAAAAACCCAAAAACCCAAAAACCCAAAACCAAAAACCCTAAAACCCAAAACCAAAAACCCTAAACCTAAAACCCAAAACCCAAAACCCTAAAACCCAAAACCCAAAAACCCCCTAAACCCTAAACCCAAAAACCCCCTAAACCCTAACCTAAACCCCAAACCCTAAACCCCAAAACCCTAACCTAAACCCCAAACCCCAAACCCCAAAACCCTAACCTAAACCCCAAACCCAAAACCCCAAACCCCAAAACCCAAAACCCAAAACCCCAAACCCCAAACCCCTAAACCCAAACCCCAAACCCCAACCCCCCAAACCCCAAACCCCAACCCCAAACCCCAAACCCCTAAACCCCAACCCCCAACCCCCTAAACCCCTAAACCCTAAACCCTAAACCCTAACCCCTAAACCGAAAACCTAAACCCTAAAACCCTAAACCCCTAAACCGAAAACCCTAAACCCCTAAAACCTAAACCCTAAAACCTAAACCGTAAACCGTAAACCGTAAAACCTAAAACCCTAAACCCAAAACCCCAAAACCCTAACCCCTAAAACCCTAAACCCTAAACCCTAACCCCTAAAACCCTAACCCCCTAACCCCTAAAACCCCAAACCCCTAAACCTAACCCCTAAACCCCAAACCCCTAAAACCCCAAACCCCAAACCCCTAAACCTAACCCCAAACCCCAAACCCCAAACCCCAAACCCCAACCCCAAACCTAACCCCCAACCCTAAAACCCAAAACCCCAAACCCCAAACCCCAAACCCCAAACCCAAACCCCAACCCCAAACCCCTAAAACCCTAAACCCTAACCCCAAACCCTAAAACCCTAAACCCTAAAACCCCAAAACCCCCTAAACCCAAAACCCAAAACCCAAAACCCCCTAAACCCCTAAAACCTAAACCCTAAACCCTAAAACCCTAAAACCTAAAACCCAAAACCCAAAACCCAAACCCAAAACCCAAACCCTAAACCCTAAACCCCAAACCCAAAACCCAAACCCAAAACCCTAAAACCCTAAAACCCTAAACCCTAAAACCCTAACCCCAACCCGAACCAATACCCCAATACCCCGAACCCCAATACCCCGAAACCCGAAACCCCGAACCCCCGAACCCCCGAAACCCGAACCCCGAACCCCGAACCCCCGAAACCCGAAACCCGAAACCCCGAAACCCCGAAACCCAAACCCCGAAACCCCGAAACCCCGAAACCCAAACCCCAAAACCCTAAAAATAAAACCCTAAAACCCTAAAACCCCAACCCCCAACCCCAACCCTAAAACCCCAAACCCCAAACCCCAAAACCCCAAACCCAGCCCCAAAACCCTAACCCCAAAACCCTAACCCCAAAACCCTAAAAACCCCAAACCCCAAAAACCCCAAACCCCAAAAACCCCTATCCCCTATCACATGTATGACTTGGCATAGCATATGGCATATGCGCTATTACCAAACATAGTAAGTAATCATAGCAATTTCGAACATGAACATGGTCAAGATCATTTCCATCCATATCTGGCACCCATTTAGCATATCAGTTATAATTTCAGTCTTAATGCACAAAGCAAACCACCGAGTTACTTGCCTGAAAAGTCTCAAGTAGAGCCAGATAAGCAGACATCTCTCTCCTAGCTTGGAAGTCAGGATTGAGATGCATACATGGCCCTCGAGCTCACAACAACCCTAGATTTACATGTGGCACAGTGACACATGTACACTACGGTACTGTAAGCACTGAAGTGTTACAATATGTAAAATTTTGCTTTTTGTGTAGTGTGTTGGCCAATGCAAAATTCAATGCTTGTTGACCACAAGAAGTGCACAGCTATAAGATTCACAATTTCAGGTGCAAAGGAAGCGCTAAATACATTCTATGTTCCCTTCTTGCATCTAAAATAAAATTTTGGGATATTACATGTAGGGGTGAGAAAAAAACTTGTTAGTAAGGCTCGTTGGTTTGATTTAAAATCGCTTCAATTATACTCGTTAATTGGTTAAACATTGAAACAAATCGATTTTAAATAAATTTGAATTTTGCTCTAGCTTGGTTCAGTTCGTTAGCTGGCTTCTAAAAATACTTCTAAACTATACATAAAATAATATTAAATCAATTTATGCTAATTTCACGACCCACAGCCTAGTAGCTCTTCAGTATATCTTCTCCATCTTACAAAGTGCAATCTCTGTCTAGATGCAGTACTACGCATACATCCTCATGGCGAGAACTCAAGCTTTCAGTGTGAACTAAACACATTAATTGCAGCTGCTTGTGCATTACCCAACCGCCCCTCCCTCCATTAGCGCATAGCAGTCAAGCAAGCAAGCTGCTGGCACACTACAGCTACAGCTCCCACCCTCCGTAGCTCACAGGCATGCACATTGTGCTTTTAGGGGTCCATATACAAAACTGAGCAAATGTCGTTCCTTGGGAACAACTTGTAGGGTGTAATTGGACTGCCTCCTACCAGTCTAAACTTAGTCAAGAACTCGTAAGCATATAAATAGCTAGATTCATCAGTCTAGTCAAGAACCTGTATCACAAAACAGCTGAACTTAAGTTTGGAAATCAATATATATACCAACAGATCGATGGGAGTTAAAGCGCTCTTAAGAAAGCTAATTAGGTAATATATATTTACACAGAGTAACCAAGAAGAAAGAATAATTGCATGATTGGCTAGGTTCAAATTGGTGTTCTGGGGACTGATATCGTTTCTATGTGACAAATCTAAAAACTTTGGTGAATAATTCTCGGCAGTTTTGATGCACAAATAATGAATTAGTGGATCATAAAATAGCACCCAAGTTTGGCCGATTAGATTTAAACCTGTGATGGGCGTGCGGGAACCGATAGGAAGCTTGGCTTGGATGGCCGGCCGCAACAGGGGCGCGTTCGACGGATTCCCTTGATCGCTGCCGCTTCGCCACTGTGCCGTAGCCTAAATAATGCTTCTTCACTCGGTGTTGGTAAGGCGTCGTCGTGCCGTTCTTTTAGACGCCGCCCTGAAGGCCGACGCCGTAACCACCATGTGCATTAGTCAAAGCTGTAAATTAAACAGGCTGTTCAAGATGAATGACAAATATAGTTGCATGAGTCAGAGCTGACCAAGATGAAACAAATATGTATGAAGACCAAATACTAAATGATTGATCAGAAAAGAAAGGTGTGTAAATGGCTGTACGTAGCGACAGCGGTAGAAAATTTTAACTGTATCTAAACACCCGCTTGCTTGCCGACCAACAGCATGCATGCAACATCTGCGGGCGGTATCGTCAGGTCCACCCTGTGCGTCTGCGGGTGCAGGCTCGGCGCTGAGGCCCGAGCTACCACCGGCCTGACCGACGTCGTGGCGGTGGCAGCCGCTGCCACCAAGTAGGTGCATGCGCGGCGCAGCCGGTGTGGCGCGCTGCCACGGCCGTCGCGCTAGTCTGGTAGGCCAGGTTGAGCGCTATCGTACGTGAACGATCGAACACGAGCTAAGCTAGCTATGCTTTCCAAGAATCATCGTCCGGATCAGATCACCAAGAGAATAAAGTGTTGTGATGATCGAATGGGATTGTGGGGAAGAGAATAGGAGGGAGGCCAGGGTTAACTAAGGGACCGACGCGCGTAGGCGACGTGGCGCGCGCTGCGCCGGTGAGGTGCTGGCGGCGTGATCCCTGCGACGCGTGAACCGGCCTCGAAGCGTCGTGGAGGACGGTGATGTGTTGGCGTGGGCGGCGCATTGGGCCACGTTGTGCTCGACGTGGAGACTCCATGCGTGACACGTCTACGATGTTTCGGTGGTCACTTTTCCCGTAGCCATGATGGCCAACAACAAATTAAGTCTCTCACCCGATCGAGGAGCTTCTTTGGCGCCAACAGCTCCTCAAGACTAGGCTCTGTGAAGTAACCTGCGTGCAAGAGCTTTGGCACGAGCCTCTCGACACGAGTACCTACCATTAATTCCCGTGTGTCACAGCCTCAGGCTCATTTGTTGCACGGTGGATGCCATTTTCCACTCGAGTATATTGCAAGAGATTGTAAAATGTTTATGAGAACTATTACTTTCATTCATTTCATCGTTCTGTACAAAAATGAGATATAAATTTATAGATGATGAAGGGGTTTCAGTTGCCGGCGTACGGAACATCGCGTCCGTACAGACGTACCGACGTCCGTACAGAACGTTGCGTCCGTACGCCGACGACCGTTGGTCATTTCTCTGTAACACTCCTCCTTGACAATGTGTCTTCATATGATCACCTTGATTCATCATCTTGGAAAAACTCCTCCAAAACCCTGTAAGAAAAATATGAGGAGAATATGAAGAGTAGATATGCCATGAAAAACTCCTTTAAAACTCAGTGAAAAAATTTAAAGAGAAAAACTCAGTTGTAGGGATTCTTCTGCTGTGTGATTCTTCCACTGAACTCTGCAGAACCTGATATTCTTGCTTCTGAGCTGTCTTTCTGATGTTTCGAGTATCTGCAAGGGTTCTTCAGGATAGGTCCAGTCGTCTTGCAATTCAATATCTGACAATGGGACTTCATCTGTAGGTTGTCGTAGACATTTCCGAAGTTACGATATGTGGAACACATTATGTATTCTGGATAAGTTGGGAGGAAGCTGCACCTGATAAGCTACTTCTCCAATCCTTCCGATTATTTGGAATGGTCCCACATATCTCAGAGTTAACTTCCCTTTTACTTGAAACCTCTTGACTATCTTAAATGGGTTGACTTTGATATACACAAAATCTCCAACCTCGAAGCTCAGATCCTTTCTGCGGTTGTCGGCATAGCTCTTTTGTCGGTCCTGTGCAATCTTGAGTCTATCTCTGATGATCTGGATATGTGCTTCAGCATCTTGCGCAATTTGAGGGTCAATAAGCTGTCGTTCTCCTGCTTCTGACCAGTTTAAGGGCGTTCTGCATTTCCTGCCATACAGTGCTTCAAACGGGGCCATTTTAATGCTGATTTGGTAGCTATTGTTATATGAAAACTGAGCAAATGGTAGGCAGGTGTTCCATGCTGCTCCATATACAATAGCACAAGCTCTTAACATATCCTCCAAAATCTGGTTTGTCCTTTCTGTCTGTCCATCGGTCTGCGGATGGTAGGTTGAACTAAAATTCAGATTGGTACCCATAGCTTCATGTAACTTCTCCCAAAACTTAGATGTAAATTGGGCTCCTCTGTCTGATACAATCTTCTTAGGGACTCCATGAAGTGTCACGACCCTCGTCAAATATAATTCGACGAGCTTGTCCTTCCCATAGGTTTGCTTGATCGGAAGAAAATGAGCCACCTTGGTTAACCTATCAACGATAACCCAGATAGCGTCATATCCTTCACAAGTCCTGGGGAGTCCAGTGATGAAGTCCATACCGATGCTATCCCATTTCCATTCGGGAATAGGCAAGGGCTGCAATAGTCCTGCGGGTTTCTGATGGTCTATCTTGATTTGCTGACAAACATCACACTTGGCTACATACTCTGCCACTTCTTTCTTCATTTGATTCCACCAATACTTCTTCTTCAAGTCCTGGTACATTTTATTACCTCCTGGATGAATCGAGAATTGGGATGAATGAGCCTCTGATAATAGCAATTCTCTTAATTCCTTCTTGTTGGGTATGCAATAGCGACCACGAAAAGTGACAATCCCATGTTCGTCTATTGCATAATCCGTTAAACTCTCTTCTTGTATTTTCTTTTTAAGCTTCTGGATTTCTTCATCTTCATCCTGTGCTGCCTTGATCTGATCCGTCAATAGGGGTCAGATTTCTAGGGCTGACATACTGCCTTGTTCTGTGATTATCAGGTTCAGTCGTAGTATGTCCTTTTGCAACTCTGGCGGATGTTCTGTCACACTGGTTTTGCTTTGACGGGCCTTCCGGCTAAGGGCATCGGCAACCACATTTGCCTTGCCTGGGTGGTACTGCAGTTCTATATCATAGTCTTTGATTAACTCCAACCATCTTCGTTGCCTCATATTTAACTCCGGCTGGGTGAACAGATATTTCAAACTTTTGTGGTCAGAGAATGTCTCACAATGGTTCCCTAGCAGGTAGTGCCTCCAAATTTTTAGTGCATGCACTACCGCTGCTAATTCCAAATCGTGTGTTGGATAATTCTCCTCATGTGGCTTTAGTTGCCTTGAGGCATATGCCACAACCTTGCTGTCCTGCATGAGCACACATCCCAAACCTTGCTTGGAAGCATCACAATAGATTTGGAACTCTTTCGCTGGGTTTGGCAGGATCAAGACTGGTGTCGCTGTTAACTTGGTCTTCAACCGCTGAAAACTTTCCTCACAAGCACCTGTCCATAGGAATGGCTTATCCTTCTTTAGTAGCTGAGTGAGTGGACGAGATATACTGAAGAATCCTTCTATGAATCGGCGGTAATAACCCGCCAATCCAAGAAAACTTCTTACTTCTGTCACTGTCTTGGGCTGCTTCCATTCCATGACTACAGTAATCTTTTCTGGATCAACCTTAACTCCATCTTCTGATATAATATGACCCAAGAAAGCAACTTCTCTTAGCCAAAAACTACATTTATCAAACTTAGCATACAACTGATGCTCTCTCAGTCTTGTCAACACCCTGTGCAGGTGCTGCTTATGTTCTTTCTCATTTTTGGAATAAATTAAGATATCATCTATGAAGAATATTACAAACCGGTCCAAATGGTCCATAAGCACCAGATTCATAAGGTTCATGAAATATGCTGGCGCATTAGTTAGACCAAAGGGCACAACTGTAAACTCATACAATCCATATCTGGTGATGAAGGCTGTCTTCTCTCGATCTTGCTCACGAATTTTGAGCTGATGATATCCTGAGCGTAGATCGATTTTGGAGAACACCTTGACTCCTTTGAGTTGATCAAACAAATCGTCAATTCTCGGGAGTGGATATTTGTTCTTGATGGTGACGGCATTTAATCCTCTGTAATCCACACATATTCTCAATTCTCCACTCTTCTTCTTCACAAACAAAGCTGGTGCCGACCAAGGTGAAACACTTGGTCGAATAAACTCTTTTTCTTGCAATTCATATAATTGCCTCTTAAGTTCCTTTAACTCACTGGCAGACATCCTATATTGGTGTTTAGCAATTGGCTTGGTGCCTGGAACCAATTCGATGGCAAGTTCCACCTGTCTGTCAGGGGGTCTTCCTGGCAGTTCTTCTGGGAACACATCTGGATACTCTTGCACCACTGGGACTTGGTTTGGTGCGATTGCTAGTGCGTTGAGTACGCGTTTCTTCGTATTCTTTATTAGCTCTCGGTCTGTTTCTACCACCACTTCCTGACCTTCAGGGCTAAGCAATGTGACTGTCTTGACTTCACAATCCACCTTTCCTTTATTCCTTGCTAGCCAGTTCATGCCTAAAATGGCATCTAACCCTTTCATATCTAGCTGCAGTAAATCTGCTTTAAACTCTACCCCTTGAATTTTGATATTAAGTCCACCACACCCACTGTGGGACTCCATTCTAACCCCAGGGGTTTCAATCACATAAGGTTTTGGCAAGGAAACTGAAGGCAACTGATTTCTTGAAGCAAAACTCTTTGAAATAAATGAATGCGTTGCACCAGGGTCAAATAAAATTAGTGCGGGTATGGAATTGATTGGGAACGTACCCGCAATGATGTCACTGGCTCCTGCTGCGTCTTCAGCTGACACATGGTTCACCCTGGCTAAGAAAGTAGTTTTTGTACGGCCTCGACCGTTGCCCGTCGATGTGTAGTTTCTTTGTGCTCGCCGTGATCGGGTCCTACTGGCTTTATCTGCAGAAAACCTCCTTTGGAAGTGCCAGAGCTGGTCTGTGATTTCACTTCTTGCTACTGACTTTGGACCTGTAGCTTCGCTGCATCAGATGGCAGATTCCTCCTGGGACACTGATCTCTGTAGTGACCAACTTCTCCACAATGAAAACATGCATTTCTCTTCCGTGGACAGTTGCTGGCAAGGTGGTTGCCACCACAAGTGGGGCACTTGATGGCTAGTGGCAAGGGTGTTGCATATTGCTGCGACTGGTTGGTTTGAGTTTTCGGCAGTAGCATATACTGACGTTGAGTTTGGGGTCGGGATGAGGATGACCCTGATGCGCGTCCTCGCTGAGCACCAGGTGAGGATGATTGCGATTTGCGCATTGCCTTGCGCTTCTTGTATTCTTCCATCTCTCCTCTTGCCTCTTCTGAGTTGATAAGACTGTCTACCATCTCGAGGAGGTCCTTGAATTTCAAAGCTGAAATGTGAAATTTTAGGGACTGCTGTAATCCTGCCCGGAACTTCTCCATCTTCTTCTCTTCCTTGTCGACATCTTCTAGTGCAAATCGGGAAAGATGATTAAATTGGTGCAGGTACTCTATTATCGTACTTCCTCCTTGTTTAAGCGCCAAAAACTCTCGGCGCTTGGCTTCCATGATCCCATTAGGTATGTGGGCTTTGCGAAAAGCCTTAGTGAATTCTTCCCAACTGATTTCTCTATCTGGCTGTAGGCGCTGAAAATTTATCCACCATGTCGCTGTAGAACCTTGCAACTGGTGGGACGCATACAACACCTTCTCCTTATCTTCATACTGTACAGTCTGAAGCTTTCGCTCTACATCCAGCAGCCAATCCTCCGCTGCTAGAGGATCCGCTGATGTAGAGTATGTTGGAGGACAGGTTTTCTGAAAATCTGCCCATCGGGTGGAAATTGGGGTACCATCCCGATTAACATTGTTCCCACCTTGCATGCCTGGAGACCTAGCTGCCATTTGTTCAAGAAGCTGAGTGTGCCGATCCAACATTCGTGCCATATTCTGCTCAGCCTGATATCTGTTATGCTCCATCATAGCAAGTACACTGGCTAGAGTTATCTGATCTGTGGCAGGTGCACCCTGCCCGGTGGTCTGTCCACTCTGCTAGCCTGACTGCATCTTAGAAGGCTGCCAATTGGAAACTTGAAGTTAGCCTTGCAGCGGTTTTGGGTGAATAAGGAGTAGGTAAGTAAGATATTGAATTTTTCAAAGCAAGTATAGGACGAAATGAGATAAGAGTGAGAGCGAAGGGGGACATGAGAAAACTTTGAAGATAGAGGAAGTACTATAAGTAAGCAAACAACATAAAGAATAATTAACATAAATTTACAATAAGCAAGTGGCACACAGACCACTTAGGGTTCATGATACAACTTGCATTACATTACCAAAAGTACCACTACTACACTGGATCAGTCTAAACTAGCGGACTCCTGCCAATCGACTACTCCTCCATGGCATCCGGGGCCGGCAAGGCGAGAGGGGCTGCAGGGCAAAACCGAGCACGGTACTCTCCTGCAGTCATCCTACGCCTCGGCCTAGACTGCACAGAGGCACACGAGGAGGGGACGCTGGGGGACTCTCCACAGTCTGAAGCCTCGCCCGCTTCGACTGCCTCGAAGCGGACAAGGGCTGCACGAAGCTGCTACACCTCCTGTTGGGCCTCCATCAGCTGCAACTGAAGGGTCCTGGATTCCTTCACGGCACGCTCGTACTGGTACTCCTGCTGAGCCACGATGCTGGCGACACCCTGCAAGCGGGGGTCGTCATCCTCACGGAACTGGGGAACGGCGATGGACCTACCTCCGTGGAGTGATCTCGGAATCAGGTCGAAGGGCGACTCATCCAGCTTAAGGTCGTAGTAGCCGCGGAGGTAGATTACAGCCTTCTGGGCTGCGTCCTGGACTGCATCGTCTCGCTCGATCCTCCTAGCAACGAACTTCCTTTCGACATCCTGGCGGACAGGCAGGGGTGTCAGGGTCACCCACGCCTTCCACTCGTATCGCTTCCCCTCGAAGAAGCAACCAACAGCGTGGAAGATCGACCTGTGATAACCTTTACCTCTAAGGTATTGCTGAACCTCCCAAAGCTTAGAGGGCCATCCCTCCATACGCTCAGCAAGCGAGAACACGAAGCGGACCATCTGCCGAGATACGAAATTTTGAAGTTAGACAAGTAAAGTAATAAACATTTTGCAAAGACAAAACTTAAGCTAAAGTACACTAAGATAGGTAAGGCAGCAATAAGAGAGGACAAGACAGCAGTAATACTTATATTTTTCAAAAACTCCTCTTTAGGGTTTTAAATTAGGTTTTGCGATAAAATCGCTTTCTAGTTTGCCTTAGGTCTTAACCTACGGTCAAGGAGCCTGCTCTAATACCACTTCTTGTAACACCCCCGTCTCCAGGGGCGCCTGGGACACGGCCTTCCGTACGGTTCACGCATTAACATGTACAGAACGTCGCGCAAGAGTGAACCATCGCATGCTTACAACAAAAGTCCAGCATATATTACAAGATAGGGGTTATTAACCCAGTTTTAGTTGCAGCGGGGCGTGCAAACCCAAAGTATATTACATAACAAAAGACCAACTCCAAGGAAAGCTTGAGCGCGGCAGGAATCTAAAGCCAGGGGTCTTCATCGAAGAAGGATTCTTCCGGGGCTTCCTCGACGGGGGAACTCGTATCCGCATCTTGATCTTCTGAATAGTTCGGCAAGCTGTGAGCTAACCAGCTCAGCAAATCACAAGGAAAAACCTAACTTAACTACATGCACGGATTATCAACGGAAGGGAGTATATTGGTTGTATCATTTTATGTGGATGCAGTTTTATTTCGTAATCAGATTTAAAACACATGAAATGACAACTACTTCTTAAGATTAGGGGTTTTCACGAGAAGTTAATTAATCCACTAGTCGGTTAAAAATACTTGCAAGCGGATTTAAGCTTAGCAACTGGAATCACCCAAGTGACACAGCTCCGTTAACCGAGAGCACGGTGTATTCGAATACCTTTTAATTGACTCTGCAGAGTTACCCAACTTTATCCACACGCAACCTTAACCCTCATGACTGAGTTAAGGAACCAGTGCGTTCATTTGCTCAACCCTAGGCGGGCCCGCAACCTCGACTCTCTCGGGCGGCGCCCGCTTGAGTTGGCGGTACTAAACCAGGGTTGACAAGTCAACACCCGTGGTCGAGCGGTTACTATGTCATTTGCTTGGCATAAGGGTCTAGTCCTTATATTTTCACGTGGTCCGCAACCACCAACGTCAAATAAAGTGGTGAGCGGGGACCACCTCGCGGTGTCCCACCACATCTTTACCCTAACTGCACACTAGTACGACCATTCTAGGGTACAGTGTCCCATACCACCCTACCCTAGCCTAGATTTTAATAATCTACCGGCCCGCGGCCACATCCTTATTAGTGTAAATAATTTGCATGAAATGATAGTAACCTACATGTGATGCTAATACATTTAATTTAAACCTAGGGTTAGCAAGGGTGGGCTACAAATTAATCATGGCATTTAGCGGTAGTAAGACATATCTAAAATTAACATGTCATTCTAAACTTTTGATTTTACATAAACTAGCATTTCACAACTAACAATAATGAAGATAGCATAATTACATAATTTAATAAACACGGAATTATCAACATGATCAAGGTTTTGCGACTTACCGTTAATCTGGACAATTTCCGCAATCTCGAACGAAGGAACTCCCGAGTCCTGAGCTTGCACTTGAACTTCTGGAATCCCCGACACTAGCGCAAAAACACAACAAAATAGAAATAAATTAAAAACAAATAAAGGAAATCATTTTATTTATAAAAAGAAAGCTTTAAAACTCAAAAAGGAATTTTTAGAATTTTTCTGGAATGAAACTGGAGGAATGGAGGCCAAAAATGGGTTAAGGACATTAAACTGAGCAAGATGGTGTATTTTGGTGATTTGTGGTATTTTCTAGGATTTATTTTTGATTTTTCTGGATTTTTCAGCCACAGGAAAAGAATAAACGACACTGTTCATGTGAACAGTGTGGGCCGGCCCATTGGCTCGCACGAAACAGCGCGCACGCGCGCATGATTTGAAACCGGCCACTGGGCCGGTTGTGCGCGGCCCATCTTCGCGCGGGAGGCGTTCGCGCGCGCGGGGGCGCGACTAGCCGCTGAGCTGGGCCGTCGGCGGCGGCCCATCTTGCTGGCGCGCGGGGCCGGATGGGCTGGGGGCGAGGCGAGCGCGCCCGACACCGCTGGATTTCCCCCGAACGACTCGGATGAAGCCACGACGACCGGGGGGCGTTATCTTCCTCCTCTGGCTGAGCGCGATGAGGGAGAAGGTGGCGGCGGAGGCGGCGGCAAGGAGGGGGTTGTGGGTATGCACCAACTGAACCGGTCGGGTTTTGACCATCCACGAGGGGGAGGAAACATTGTGGAGGTTTGGGCTTAGCTCGGGAAGGGCCATGGCGAGTGAGCCACGGAGAGGGGCGGCGGCCGGAAGGGGTGGCACGGCGAAAGGTCAGTAGGCGCATGCTTTGTTCAAAATGAGTTGGGTGCTGCGAAGGTGAGGCTATGGGGGTGCTGCGGCCGCAAACAATTGGGTTATTGCCAAGCAAGGAAGGAGATTGGGCTCAAAGCTTACCCAGCTCGGGATGGGGTGGCGGCGGAGCTAGGGGGAAGGAAAACTCAATTACTCGCTTGGGGAAGGGGAGGGGAGTAGTGGGAGCTTGCTTGCGGGAGCAATTGCATTATAACGGACGGGGGAGGCGAGGGGAGCCCGCGGACTCGCACGACCGGTGATGGCGCTAGACAGGAGGGTGGTGAGAGGGCTCCTTCCCGAGGAGGGCGGCCGTGCCGACTGTGCTATGGCCCCTGAGGGAGTTGGCGCGAGGAAGGCGGATCCGTGGTACCGAGATGCACGGGCGGGGAGTGCCGACGGTCCGAAGGGGGTGCGGGTGCACGGAGGGCTCGCTCCCGACCGATGGGCGCGAAGGAAGAGCGGGCGGTTGGGGCGTGGAAACGGAGGCGCAGGCGCGGCTGCTGGCAAGTGCTGACGCGGGCGCGAGGCGACGGGAGCCGGCAAGTTGGCACGGGCGCACGGCGAAGGGCGTGCGGGAGAAGCAACCGAGCGGGGGGGGCGGCTCCGCGCATGCGCGCGAGAGAACGGAGGAGGCGGGGAGGTGACAGGCGCCAAAGGGTGGGAGAGGCGGGAGGGGCAAGGAGAAGGATTAGAGGAAGATCAAAGGAGGAAAATTAGGAGCAAAACAACCATTAACAGCAGCAAAAAGGTGTTGAAATTTTGGGGCCTTTCAGTGTGGACCCTTCGTTTTCTTAAGACCAAAGCAATTGACACCTTCACAGCATAATACATGAACTAGACATGATTATAACGAGGCATGTTTGACAATCAGCAATTGGAGAATCCCTTTGCTTTTCTATACATTGAGCGGCACCCTGGTTTAATGAGTTATAGGTGGTTTGAAGAGGCAAAAGAGAATCCATGAATGCGACACCGTGCCTAAATTGCATCAAGCCATTCCCATGGTGATACGGTGAAACACCATCTGGCATCTCTATTCTAGTTGGTTGCGCAGCATGCGAGGAAGAATAAAGTAAAACAATAATAGATTACTCTCTACTCTTTTTCTATGTTTTGGTTTCATCTCTGAAGATACCATGCTCACTTTTTGTCGAAAGCAGAAATTGCGCTGGAGGTAGTACAAATGCTTAGGTTATGACCGTCGCTGTAACTAATCACCCAATAAGCCTAGTCAGCCATCATGAATATTTTGAAGTTGAGTCCAAATTAAGGCCAGTGCCCATACTTAGAAGAATCTCTGTGAGATGGCAAGTAGACCAACCAAAGGCACGTCTTCAGATTTCAAGAGGTGCCATTAGCTGTTGAGACCTAAATGCTAGGGTTTGCATCGTTGGCATCTGTGTTATTCATACACAGAGTAATCCATAGTGTCTTAGATATTCACATTTGGCCAAGTTGTACTTTGGTAGCACAAACAAGCCCGTGTGGAAAGGGCAGACATCTGAGACCAAAAGGCTTCAGTTTCGATTGTTTCAGCAGACAGCAGAACTCAAAAGAAAAGAATGGCATGGAGGAGTGTGCTAGTATACTATAGTGGCGTGTGTGGAGTGTGAAAAGCCATTCTTTTGGGTGTTGAGCAGCCTTCCTTTGGTGATAATATTATTCCTCCGAAGGACAAAGGGTGGGGCTGGGGCAGGTGAATGTGAAGCCCTGTGTGTGTAGGGTAAAGCTGCTGCCTTTTGGATTGAGGAGGCACTGCTTCGTTTGGATAATCAGCGAAGCAGGTCGAAACTTCACCAGGAATTAAGGTTCATTAACCATTGGTGCTAGTACTAGCTGCAAGGAAAGAAAGTAAGGATGCCCAGTAGTGTGGCAATGTTGTAACATTAGTACGGGGAAACAGCATCTTGGTTATGTACGCCCGACTCCGGCGGTTGGCAGAAGCAGGAGTATTTTAGTAGGAGGAGCGGAAGAGCTGACAAGATAATGGGAGTGAGATGGATGGTATACCTTGAGCTGGGCGGTGACGGTGTCCTCCTGGTTGGTGGGTGAGATGATGGCGGAGACGGCGCCGGAGAGGGCGAAGGAGTTGTGCGTGGTCAGCCACGAGTAGTTGTTGAAAGGGAGGCCAGTGCCCTGCATGCGCATCCATCATCGTATTCTCAAATCAATTTGGTATTCGTATAGCTAGCGGTGGATCGAACGATACCCGGCCATGAGCAGCAGCACTAGTTGTACTTACGTGTGTCAGGGGGTCGACGGGCGTGGTGCGCGTGCACATGTTGGCCCCGCCGGCGCCGCAGCCGCTGCAGTGCAGCCCCGCGCCGCAGTCGCCGTCCGACGAGCACGTGTCTCCCACCCGAGCCGCGCTTGCGCCTGCACCGCGGAGGAGGAGGAGGAGGAGGCGGCTCGCCGTCGCCGGCATGATGCGACGCGACGGACCGGCTGTAGCTTACTACCCTGGCTGGCTTTTGGGAAGAGTCTGTCTGTCGTTGTTTCTTTCTATTACGGCCAGCGGCCGGCAGGGCAGGGGGGGTGGATGGATGGTGGTCACCTACTCCTCTGCTCGCTCGAGGACACAAACACATTTCTACGACGACGACTCGTCGGAAACAGCTCAAAAACGGCGGCACTTATCGATCCATCGATCATTACTTGGTGAGCATTTCCCGCCGTGATGTTGTAGCATTTCCCGCCAAATGAGTGGCACAGCCAGACATCATTACTGAAGTCGTAGGTGTCGAGCATTTATGTATTTGTGACTGATTTTATCTTTTAGGGGGGAAAATACGAACTTAGTAATTAGTTCTCACTAAAAAGCACAACGATAGTAAAGAATATGTTTGTTCACTTCTGACGTGTGCTATAGCATGTTTCCCCTCGGTACTCCAGAAGTCTTGTATGCTTTACGACAGCTTCATCGTAGATCAATTATGTATTTACGGATAATTCCATCTCATAAAAAATATGAACTTACCAATAAGTCATCATTGAAAATCGCAACAATCGTCGAAAGAAAATGTTTGTGTATTGCTGGTGTGTGCTATAATATATTTCCCCTTGGTGCTCCGGAAGTCATGTCTGCTCTACTGCAGTTTCACCGTAGATCAGTTATGTATTTGCGGATAATTCCATCTCATAGTTTGTTCACTGCTGGTGTGTGCTATAGCTTATTTTCCCTCAGTGCTCTGGAAGTATTGTCTGTTCTACTGCAGCTTCACCGTAGACTAGTTATGTATTTGCAGTTGTTTCCATCTTATAGAAAAAAATATGAACTTAGCAATTAGTTCTTACTGAAAAGCGCAACGATAGCCGAAAGAAGACGTTTGTTCACTTTTGGCATGTGTTATAACTTGTTTTCCTTCGATGCTTCGGAAGTCTTGCAAGCTCTACTGTAGCTTTATTGTAGACCAGTTATGTATTTGCGGATGATTCGATCTGTTAAGATAAGATCAGTGAAATTTGAAGTGGGTGTTGGCTTGATTTTCACCAGATGATAAAGCCTACTAAAGTGAGAGGTGCTGTGAAACGACCCGCACAATTACCAGGGGGTAATTATGCTAGTCAACGGATTATTATTCGTTTTAGCCGATAGAACATCGCTTTAACGAATAATAAACCCATCAGAGTGTTGCAACGGAACAATAATTAGAGACAAAACGATATTACAAAAATATCACCACGCAGGGCTAAAATTCATTACAGAGCCGCAAGGACTCGAATATTACAATAATGAAGAAACCTAGGAGTAATTCCAATCGTCGCCTCCATCTCTTATTCTCCGTATTATGAGTCTGTAGTATTCCGCCTGGTTAATACTTAAATCCATTTATGTAGTCTTACCAGATGCTAACAATCCTCCTGTTCATCATGCATCTAGGGAAAGGAAATAATAGCAAGGGTGAGTACAAAAGTACTCAGCAAGCGTTAATAGTAAAATGCACTAAATGCTCTTCTACACCTTTGAGAACATACATTTATATTCCCAATCTCTTGATCATTCTCAATTTCTTTCTCATTCTCAATCCTCTTCTCAGGATTATAGAAAATAGGTTTTGTTGTTGAGTTTGGAAAGAAGTCCATATTATTAATTTAGAAATCTATCGAACATTCGTATGAACGGCAAAAACCCCCATAAGTTTCCGTGCTCTCCTTTCCCGGAGACAGGCATGAATTCATGATTTGTATAGCATTGCGCAAGCTTGTATCACTTTACCCATCATCATTCTGATCCTACTGGCCCATGGGTTTCCACATTTCCTAAGATGTGGCGCCCAGATCAGAATATAGAACTTTTGTATCTATCTCAGTATATTATATCTCCACCCAGTTATTCGCAATTGGTAGTGCATGCGGTGTTATTATCATCGACTCCCCAAAGTGACATAACCGTTGGTTGGGAAGGTTTCGGCCTTCACCCAACACTCCATCTGCGTAATATATCGCCCCACAGCACTTCACGATACCGATCGGACTCGGGCGATGGCGGTATGGATCCCAGTCTGCGAGCGGTGACCCTGGTTCACCTCCTAATTTAGTACTTACCCATGTGGAGAATATAATAACCTTGATGAGACTACTAATTACGTCCATCCATTTATGGACGAAATGTTGGTCGACACGATGTAATACGGTCCGTTCATACAGATGAAGTTTGTAGTTACTTATATTATATCTTATGCAGAGGTCCCCCAACCTGCCCTTCCGTCCCTACCAAGGCAACCTCTGCCCACCCTTTTATTAATCTATACGGCCGACTGCTCTGTCAGTCGCCGATTCTTCTTTCTTTTCCTTCTCAATTTCCTTTCGATTTAAATATTTGTCATTTGCATGCAGGGTGATAATAATTTAATAGGGAAATACTTTAATTTTACTGCAAATACTCTAATATATGCTCAAAAGAAAAGCTTGCCTGGATTAACCACATATTCGGATTCAAGTAGGATCAGGTGGAATCCTTCCCATGACTCGGATATTGGCCTGCAATTAAATACGTCGGCTACGACTTAATCCACAAAAATATAATAAGGTGTAAGGTGTGGATGTGTTTGTGCGCTTAAGGTGAGGCTTCGCTTAACTCAACTCTGATCGCAGTAATCAAGATTAACTTCTATAAAATACTCGTTGATTGACAAGATTATAATTACGTTCGGAGACGTCGCTTATTTAAAAGGTATGTTCGGTGTTTTGCGGATTTTCAACGATTTGTCGATTAAACGTGACTAATTAGACGTGCTTGCAAATGTAATGGCGAATATTATTCCTAGCCAACTTTACGCATGCCAATATGTCTACTCAGTTCTCCTGGATGTACATGCATTTATCTATCTTTCACATACATTTTAAGTTTCAGGGTTATTCTAATATATTCTTCTTTTTATATACCGATGCTTTTCTCGTAATTAGAATGTGCATGATGAGTTAAATCATCTATCAAAGAAATCATCTTTTAATTAAATAAGCAACTAAATGACGTTATGGTGCCCATGTATGATCTTCACTTTTATTTTAGCTAGATGCGGAATTTTACAACTTAAATACTATTTAAATCGCCGTGCACAAGTCTAAGTAATGCGTGCGATTTTAACTCATCTGATCGCAATTAATTAGTTCTAAATATCCTAAATTAGTATGAGTGGACTCCTATAAATTAATTACAACTAACAAGTTGACGAAGAATTTAAGGAATTAATAAGATGCGGCAACATCGTCGTGAGGCTTCTAATGTTAGGTTTGGTTGGTGGATCCTCGAGTGCTAAATCCATACCAATAAGTGACTCCCCTGACGGTTGGTTTAATGTTTAACTGTTCACAGTCTCAAAAATACTAGGTTGACACTAAGCTAGGTCTAGGTTGCGGTTTTGGATACGTTAACAAAAATAATATTATTTTTACGCAGTTAAAGTTTTAAAGGCAGATCTTTGTGACAACTTTTCTTCTTCTTTATTTTCTCTTTTTCTTTCCTAATTCTTTCCCCTTCTCTCTTATTTTTCTTTCTCCCTTCATTTTTTTAAGCCGATTGGGCTTCGGCCCAACTCCTGTCTCGGCCCCCTTTTTCTTTTTCCTTTCTTGCTCCACCGCCCGACCTCCCTTCCTCCTCCCTTTTGCGCCGCCGCCCCCTTCTCTCTTGCTACCGCAGCTCTCCCCTTCTCCCTCTCCTTCTCTCTCTCGCCGCCGCCTCACCTCCCCCCCTTGCTCTAGCGCCGCCGCCTCACCTCCCCCTTGCTCTAGCGCCACCGTCCCCCTTCTCTTTGCCGGCTCCTCTACCCTCTCGGCCTTGCCGCCGCCTCTCTTTCCCCCTCTCCCTCTTCTTCTCTCGCCGCCGCCTTTGCCGCCTCTCTTCCGGCTCCAGTCCCCAGCTCTCCTCCGGCAATCGCACCTCCAGCCCTGCAGCTGCGCCGCCATGGCCGGTCTTTGCCCCGGCCATCTGCGCCGCCGTCCCTCGGCCTAGCTCCGGCCGTTGGCCCCCGTGGCGCCGCCGTCCTTCGCCACTACCCGGTTCCCCAACCCGGGTTTCCTCCGCTAATACTACCCCCACTGTTGATTTTTATTTCTCATGCCCAATATGCCTTTGATTATCTCCGATTTACAGATTTGCTCTGTTGCTTGCTTAATGGATGGAATGGTAGTGGTGGTGGGGTGCAACAGGGTATGCTACGACGGAGCTCGAGGCCTTCCCGTGCGCCGGGGAGCACGGGGCGGCGGTCGGGTGCGCGTGCTTACCGGTGATGGCACTCCGTCGCCACTGAGGTTTCACCTAGGTCTACCTTTCTTCATTTTACTCCCCTTCTCTGGTTATCTCTATGGTTTGCTACGATTGAATGCTATGTCTATATCAAACGTGTCATCTGTGCCGGGTTTGATTCACCTAGTGTGGTGCTTAATTTCGCACAGTGGTTTGATGGTGTGATTCATGTAAAGAAATAGCAAAAGTTTAAGGTTGGGGTGTGGCTACCTTGTCGGGTGCTCGCCGGTCTGATTTGGGGATGGGTTGAAGATTTGGTGTCGTTGATCGCTTTCTTGGCTGGCTGTGCAAGTTCTTGCTTGGAGAGACTTGATCTTCTCCTCCTTGGCCTGCTGCCTGGATGGCTGGTCGTCCTCTTCGTGCTACCTCCATGCTGCCTATGGCTCGGTCGACTGCCCTTCCTGGCTAGGGCCGAGTGTTTTGGCAGTGGGGAAATGGGTTTGGGGACAGGAGTGGCTTCGGTTGGCTCTTGGCTATAGAGTGCGATGGTGGCCAACTTGGGTTTTGCTGCTTCTTTCCTCGCTGGCGTCGGCTTTAATCCCTCTATGCGCTAGCTGTGCTTCTGGTGTTCCTCTTATGTGTGCTGTGCCACCTGGTGCTCTCTCATGTGCTGGGATGGCTTGGGCTCTCCGATTGCCGTGGCTGCACTGTGCTGTGGGGGTGGGCTGAAATGTCTCCCGAGGCTGGTTTGCGCATTGGTTTGTTGGAAGAATATTTCAGGTTTGTTTTTATTGCCGAATGATGATCTAATAGCTGTGAGAGGTGCCGACTGGCCCCAGATAGTCTGGGAACCTCGGTGAACGAAATGCCCTGCCTGAATTAAGATCCTAGGGCTCTGACAGCAATCTTTCTTTTAATTATTTTCTTTTGTTCGGTCTTTTTCGGTATTTTTAATTAATTCTTCTCGCAATTAACATCGTGGCTATTTTAGAAATCAAATATTTAGTATTTGTTGTATGAAATGATCTGTATGCAATTTATGTTTTCCACAACTCTTTGGTTGAATGCAAATGTACGAAATGCATACAATGTAATCTTATGTTTATATTCGATGTAATATTACACCAGACACCATTACATGTTTCAGTGATTTGTAATATTTGTATTTAACTTAATGTAAAGTTCAATTGTCATTTAATGGATGTAGTTGGAAGTTGTAATTAACTGTTGTACCACAGGTTGATAAATACACATCTTTTAATTGAGTTGGATGTTTTTATTGTCGTGCAGTTGAATGTTATCTCTCCCTCTAATCTATATCGATTATTCTATCCTCGCCGATGAAATCGTGAAAGTAACACATTCGTCTAACGTTCACCGATTGCCATTTAGATTACACAAAAAGTTTAAATTCCCCCGTATTTTAGATCATTAGCTACAAAATTAATCTCAATTAATGTCGTAGTTCGCTACTTAAAGTTAATTAAAAACGCGGGGCGTTTCATGCTGACTGGTCACGAACAGTCCTAGTATCTCGATGAGTGCTAAGTTTTGGTATTTTAAACCGGACAGGTTTTGACGGCAATCTTCTTCTTTCTCTCTTATTCTCTCTTGGATTGTTGGATTCCTGAGTTTTTCGGTCTATCTAACCAATGCAAGTTTACCTATTGTTTATTTAGACAATTGGAGATGTAACTACACGTGTCTGCATGCAATCGAGAATGTATGATGATGAATGTTGTAATATTTTTTTCCTTCACTTGTACAGTGATGTAATTGAATATAATGTAATTATACTGTTTGTTTCTTAATTAAGTTAAATGCACTGTTTAATTTAGTTAATAGTCGTTTCATCTAACCTCTGAGCTAAGTGGGCTTACATAAAAGAAATTAGTGTAACAGATAGAAACATGTATAGTATAGGAAATATGTCAAATGTCATATCTCAATTATTAATCTTAGCTATTAACTAGTTCGCTCGGTGTAGTTGCAGAGGTGCTTGTAGATGTGCCGCAGTCACCGCCACCGCGCTTAAAGCTGCGACCGGCGCCCGCCTCCGTGCCATTATCATCTCTTCTTCCTCTTGCCGTTTCTGATGGATGGATCGGTCGGCGGCGAAGAATCGTTCGTTTCAATCAAAACAAAGCAATCTTACAATCACTGCAGAACAACAAGAAGAATTAGGGATTTTCTCTCCCTTTCTACCTTGTCTTCTCAGCAGAGATCGATCCGATTGAATTGAGTGGGTTGGAAAGGAGTTGAAGGCCAGAGCTCTCTCTTCCCTCCTTTCTTGGCTTGCTTGTTTAGTTAGATAACAAGTCTGTTTGTTCAGCTGTTTGATCCGTTTCCATTCCACTGTAAGAATTTTGGAGAAGTCTTTCCTATCAGCAGCACTCTCTAATCTTCCTGTCAATCTGGGTGCGACAGACAGGAAGAGAAGAGATGCCTTTTCAAGTAAGCCAATGTAGCCTAGTGCTCCTCTCGATCAGCCGGCCGGCCCCAGATGCAGGCTCACCACACAGTGCGTCACAACAAAGCCAATCAATGGTGAATATGGCAGATCATATATACATGTAGCAACCCATACAAGCAAGTAGAGAGGTAAGTCGAGGAAATTAGCACACTTGCCTTTTTATCAGCAAGCTAGCCTGACAACTCCTCCTGGTGCTGCAGCCTCCCCTTGAGGAGGAGCAACAAGCCTTTCCACAGGGACTTTGATTACATCACGCCGAACACCAATATCCGACACATATCGCCCAACACAGTACATGCCGCTCGTCACAATCGCCAGACCACCAGCACTAGTTGTCAGGAAACGCAGCGGCGACGAGGCCACTGCGCTGAACGCAGCCGTCAGGGATGCCAGCTGCCCACAAGCAATCCTGTCTTGCAGTATATTGCAAAGCCCTCGCAGTTGTTCTTGAACAGGCAATACATGCCAAACCCGCTGTTCAGGAGGTATTGGGCACGGTGGATCACAGCATCAGCAGCGTCTGAGGCAGCCAGGCGAGGAAGAAAGCAGGAGACACCGCATAGTCGAACAGGTACAGATTGCCCCCATCCAAGAAGCAACCAAGGCAGGACATTATGACTCCCTGACGCCTAATCAGGTGACCACATTTCTGGCAGGGAGGGCCCTCCTCCGTTCCTGTCCCGATTTCATGTCCAGCTGCTCTCGTAAAATGAATAACCATGCCATCTCCAACGTATATCCCTGCCAATGGAAATTGGTCAACTATTCTAACCAAACAGGTCAAGAGGACGGCACAAATAAGTTTTGAGAAACTCATCATAACAGAATAACAATGGATTCTGTAACGCGTTGACAACAAGGTTATGTAGCATGTCAATCAAGTAATGCGGTGTTTGTTATGACTATATTTTTTAAAGAAATGACAGTGCAGCAGTACATTGCAAAAATTATTGTCACTTGGGCCAACAAACAGCCAGAATTTATTTTAGAACGCATTAAGTATAGAAGAGGCTGCAGTTGCTCAATGGGGACGCAGTGTCGTCCCGCCCCATGTGGTCACAACGGACTGGAGTAAGTAGCAAAGGATTTTGTGCTTCCCAGTACCCAGTTATGGTTCACTAGCAATGGAAAAAAATTTAGGAAGGTAGCAGGAATTTTATACTTCATCGTTCTCAACAAAACATGCAAGGCATGCATATCACTACGTCTAGGGATGCAATCGGAGTGGATATGGATGGATATCATTCATCCCATATCATATTCCGTATTTTTTTTCTTGGAGTTAGAGTTAGATACGGATGTGCCAAACACCCATTTTTCCCTTCGGAATTAGCTCCAAACACCTTTGGTCGATTGGTCGGATGGAAATTATCCTCTTCGTTTGCACATTGGATAGTAGGGGTGCCATCGATGCAAATACGGATGGATAACCATATGCATTTATGCATTACCACTTACACAAAGTATTCTTCCTCATCTTTTCAAGACAATTACGAGGGATATCTAAGTTAAAATACATCTTATATTTCACAGCGGAGGGAGTACCCATTTCTCCCTTGCAAATTCACCCCAAAAGCTTCGGTCGGCCCGTGAAATTATCCACTCCAGCTTCACCCCTCCATTCTCTGTCTATTCAGCGATCATTTAACCTCTAGTCTTCTCGAGCACCAAAGGCCCCCTCCCTATGCGTTGTTCATTCTTGATGGATGAGTCCCAAATAAGCAAGAGAAGCCTTTACCAAATTAATTAAAGAATGAATGAATTGCGAAGAATCAATGGAACTGAGTATATAGATCGATAGGGATCAGGGAAGAAGGAAGGACTGGAAATATTGACCGTGGTGCGCGTAGAGGTAGGAGGCTCTCCACGAGTAGATGTGATCCCCGGCGGTGAGATCCTCCCAATCCACCCGGTTCGACAGAATCCCAACCATCTTCCGGGCTCCTCCTCCTCCTCCAATCCCCCAAATCTCAAGTGATCTAACCTAATGAAGTACCCATTACTTGTCGTGTAATTGCTTGCTTAGCGACGAAGAATTCCCTGCCCTGCCCTTCCCTACCCTGGAAGGAGACTGGAGGTGGAGACGGAGAAGGGGGAGGCAAGAAAGCAAGCCTCCCTGTCCCTGTGCTGTGCGGCTGTCCCTGTCCCTGTTCATGTGGGACCTCACTTCCGCATCGAATTCCCTCTACACGACTTCTCTGCCTCATTCCCACTTTCTGCTGCAACCGCTTTCCTTCTCCCTCCCCGGCAGCTCGCTGACGGTCGGAGACATAGCTCCTCTCCTCCGCGTCCTCTTCGCTCACCCATCAGATCCACCATGTTTCTGCTTCGAATCCGCAACGCTCCTCTCAATCCTAGACACAAGCCTTTCTGCTCAGCATGGGATCCACCTCCCAACAGATTTTACTTTCCATCAAATTTGTCAGGATTTATCCGTCAGAATCTTTTCAGCTAGCGCACCACTTAAAGGTCTACCGCCTATGATTGGTTGTGACGCCTTCCCTAAAAGAGGCCAGATTTTAATCTATCTGAGAACTATTCTTCCATTAGTCGTAGCGGGCCATGGTGCCCATATCCGATCATGGACACTTAAATGGTGTCTTCGAGCAAATACATGATTGAAATGTAGATCATCTAGACCGTATATCTAATTTTGCCTTTTCTGATGAGAAGGGGGTTGCTTCATTGCAAAGAGTCTTCTTTCATTGTAGCTTTCTTGTCAAAATCTTTGAGCAGGTCTTGTGTCTGCTGATGGATTATTATCAGTTTGTCCACATTGGCTTCTACCGTAAGAGGAATGCACATATGAGGTCAATGTTTGGCTCTGAGATTACCTTTGCTCCCGATACATCTCTGTGTGTCACATGGTCTGCTGTAGGATCTCCGATAACTAACCTACAACCTGAGCATCTCCCAGGATTTCTGCTAGATCAGGGTCCAGATTACTAAAATTACCATGCACATGTTGAAGAGGTCCAATGACTCAAGTTTTACCCCGAGTTCTCTGCTCACTCGATGCGACTTAGCAGACGTAGAGGGGTAGAAATAGATGGATTAGATGGTCGATGTCCACCAATTCCATTAGTTTCGTTTCCTGTGGGTGATCTAGGGGACAGTGTGGTGAACTCAACCTGACTCGGTGAATTGCCGATCGGACGATTACTGTTATTATCTTCACTCGGCTTTCTACTACCGGAGGCAATATCATTGACACCGTGACTAGGTGTCGACCAGCACTGGTAATATGTAGGAGCCATTGGCGAATAGCAGTCGACCACGACTACATCGAGAGCACTCTGACCCACGAACTGTGGTCTCGCGCTCTTGTTGATGTGTTCGTCGATCAAAAGTACCGGGCTTACCATAGTGCCTTGGCATTCTGACAAGGCTAGAATGCCCGATTCCCCTGGTAACGCTGATGATGGGGGCGGCATGTCTTCTTCCATCTGGCCAACTTCGTTGGTCTCAAAGACTGGTGAGCCTAGGATGTAGGATGACAATGAGGAGGTATCGTGTTCCATGACATGAATGTATGCGCCCATGTCGAGGTCAGCATAGTCTTCTAAATTGTAGGACCGGATGGCAACAGAGGAGGGTGACTGGTGCCATCTTGAAAATTTTTCTCAAATATTCAATTTCATTCTCACACAACTACAGAGTTGCAGAAAATAGAATTTTCATCTAAAACTTAAGACAAATAGCTCAAAAACACTAAACCTCAAAG
Organism: Melocanna baccifera; assembly: GCA_036346265.1. Taxonomy (NCBI): domain Eukaryota; kingdom Viridiplantae; phylum Streptophyta; class Magnoliopsida; order Poales; family Poaceae; genus Melocanna; species Melocanna baccifera. The sequence continues at coordinate 25,261,496 of CM070694.1, read as the reverse complement.
CAACTACTTCTCGACGGTCTAACCGGCATAGAAACGGTGGTCTGACCGCTGCTACAGTAAAATCAGGCAAATGAATAGTTTTTCAGCGCTATTTCAAATCAAAAAATCGATGGAACTTTTGATTCGAAAATCCAAATGACATGAAATTTTGCAAGGATTTTCTCTAGACTATCAAGAACCTATTCTAACAAACGATCATAAAAATCATGATCAAAATTAAGACCTTTTCAGTTTGTAAGAAAGGTGCACCAAAATCAAGCCAAAAACAAAATCGATGAATACAACTTGCTCGTGGGGGTGATAATCAAGATAGATCTAGATGTATTCCCATAAGTCCTAGCAAGCAAGAACATAAGAGAAATCACATCAAAAACCCTCAGATCAAGAAATCATCATTTGAGGACAAAATCAAGCAAAATCGAGTTTTCTTGATAAACTTGCTCTCAAATAGTCTAGATGGGTACATATAGATTTTCAGAGGTTGTCTCCATCTCTTGCACATCCTTGGCACATCAAAATTAAGAAAAGGGAAGGGCAGAGATTAAAACCAACTAAATGAAGAGTAAATCAATCAAAACATGGGATCTGACTTTGTATCTAACTCATTTAAATTGTAGAGTATGCAAGACTACATATGTTAGTGTTACCATGACGTATATATGTACTGTTTCCAGTGAATGGAGAAGATATGAAAAACGAAAAATGGTAATTATTAATATCACAGATAGTGATTAGTAATGGTAACAAGTGGTTCATTACTGGGCAATAATAATCTGCATAATGCATACAATATTTTGTTTTGCTCTCAGCTGAGGAGTTGCTCAAGAGTTAAATCTTAGCCTTCTCTACTCTTGTCAATAGATCATTAATCAGAGTGACTATCCCTTCTAAATCTATTAGTTTATCTATCTAAATTACCTTAGTATAATATAACTGCAGTATCAATAGAATTTTGGCAATTTTTAGAATAGGACAATAGTGAACAACACTGAACAAATGTATATAACTAGCAATTAACAAAACAATAAACTAGCAGAATATTTCTAGATAGTCACAATGATCTCAAGTTTGGCAATTTATCCTCATCGAGCAATCTCAATTCCCATAATCTATAATGCAAAGTAAAGCTTACTAGGTGATGACAATCCAAGTTACCAAGAAGGCAGTAAGGGCAAGGTTCGGGGAGGAGACGATAGGCTCATGGGAGGAGGTGGTCGGCTTGGGAGAGGAGGCATGCTGGGGAGGAGGCAACATGCTTGAGTAGGAGGCAGCGTGCTCAAGGAAGAGGTGATCGGCTTGGGGGACGAGGCGGCGTGCTCATGGAGGAGGTGCACCATGGAGGAGGTGACCGGCTCGAGGGAGAAGGCGGCGTGCTCAGGGAGGAGGCGCACCGTGGAGGAGGCGGTTGACTCGGTGGAGGAGGCAGCTGGCTCAGGGGAGAAGGCGACATGCTCGGGGAGGAGGCGCGCGGTGGAGGAAGCGACCGGCTCGAGGGAGGAGGCGATGTGCTCGGGGAGGAGGTAGCTGGCTCAAGGGAGGAAGTGGTGTGCTCAGGGAGGAGGCACGTCGGGGAGGAGGCGCACTGGGGATGTGGCCGAGGGAATGAGTGTGGACACAAACCTTAGCGGGACACTACTTATAGGAGAACTATCATAGACAGCTCATATTTAGAATCATCTGTGATAATGAGATAATCACATACAGCTCATATTTAGAACCATCTGTGATAATGGGATAATCACAGACGATTACTTATTATAACTATTTGTAACTTGTTTACATAGATAGTAAGATAAACACGTTATTCAGTAAACATGTTCAACATAGATAGTAACATAGACGTACATATAAACACCAAGTAAAGTTTCAAAGTTAAAACATAGACATAGACAGACAGTAGTTGTTTTTACAAGAGAACTTTGGTCTTTATGCCAAAGATAAAAGAAAAAGAAAATTCCAAAGTTTAGTTTTCTGGGCTTCATAAGATTCTTCGTCGGCTAAGGCAAGTCGTGTCATTTGATCATATTGAACCTAATTTTCAATCTATTATTTAATTATTTTATTTTTAATTATCATACATCACTATTTTATTATAAACCATCATATGAGGTAATTATTGTCCAATTCGACTATTTTTACCTTGATAATTTGAATGTCATGATATTATTATCACCTTAGGATGAGAAATTTATTTAGTGATGCAATACTAGTTGTTACATGGGTTGTACGATTAATTTGCTTAAATATGTTTATAGTCTCGTTGGGTTTATCATCACATGTGATCAAATATTTAATTTGACTTAATGAGATATCGAAACATGGTTGATGCCATAATTATAAAATTTATGTGCCATGACATTGGTGTGTTACTTGTGTTGGTTATATAAAATTAGTTTTTACTTAACGAGTGATCGTGCAGTAAAGGGGAAAGTGTGGATTCACTTTGAGAGATATGAAATTCTCGTCTGGGTAATGTCTAAGAACTTAACTTTGTGCGCTATTGATAACTTTGAAAAGTAAACAGATAGTTCACTAATAGTTTATTAAGTGAAAGGTTAGTTCACTTATGGTCTATTTAATTCTTTTGATTATTTATTTATTGTAGTTTTTCTTAAAGATTCTCTTTTAATATATTTTATTGTATTTACTTTAAAATATTACTTTTTGCAAAATAACGTTTGAGCCATCCATTGGTAATATTTGCATATTATATTGCATCTTTGTTATAAACGACTTGCTGAATACCAATGTACTCACAGCTTACTGTCCACTGTTGCTCAGTTGAAGAGGAGGAACCATATCAGTAAGAGGTACCAAAAGGAGGATACTTCGTCGACTTCGTGGATTAGGACTTCGCTTCTCAATCGATTGACTATGGACATATCGAATGGCTACTACGTTTAATTTTATTTTCTACTGCTAGTTTCTTAAGCATTTCAGGCTATTAATTGTAAGCTTAGCCATAAGGTTATACTCTAATAATTATTAATATTTGAATATTTTCTCTTATTTATCGTGCATATAGTCGATATTTCTTTTATGTTATACTGTGTGCACTAGTGTAATCTTAGACTAGCGTAGTATACACAAAGAGTCTGAATTTACATATTTGAGTCTTGGTCATCACCGTCGATGCCAGCCTTCCTCTCAGCCCGAGCATCTGCGTAAGTTCCTCAAATCAGCAACTGATAATTGCACATATAGGTTCACAGCCCAACAGTTACACATACCATGGAAGTTAGGCAAAAATACAAAAAGAAAAGAATAATTCCAAAGAAACAGCTACATAAGCTATCTTTGCTTCACATCTTTAACACTGTCAACTGTATGTCGATTAGTAGGAATTCCAATACTGCAATAACAAGATTTATCTTTATTTTTGTCAAAATCAGCTGAATCCTTCGGAACCAATTGCCTGTCAGCTGAACTACGTGAAGGCCACTGATCAATTGGACGGATTATCAGATTTCGTATGTTCTTTTAGCTAATTCAGTTATAGTAAAAAATAAACTAATTGTGATAAAAAAAATTATAAATCAGTTTCATTCTGAACTCCTCTCGAAAGTTGAGGGTATGCAACTTTCAGTTGGCTTAGGGACGCTCGTTTTAGCGATGGCTTCTGATTTTTGGCTGAAATTTTACTGTAGCTGACTTTTTTACTGTAACTGATTTGATTTTTTAGGTATAATTAATTTAAAAAAATGTAAAAATAGAAAAAACATGTTAACCCATTAGGGACAATACAAAGGAACATGAAAAAAAAGAAAATACAAAAAAGCTTAAATTATCTAAAAAAATTCAGAAAAAGATGAAATACTGAATAATTAAAAATTAAAAATTAAAAATAAAAGTTGAAAAAAAATAGAAACGAGGGGGGCTCTGTTACTGCTTTGATTTGATGCTATCTTCGCATCAAATCAACACTTGGGGTAGACCTGTTATCTTCTTCCGCCCCCCCGCCTTCTTCTTCCCTGCCTTCGCCTTCGCCTTGCCATGCCGCTCGCCGCCGCCACCTTCCGCCCTCGCCTTGTCACCACCGCCTCCGACTCGCGCGCTCGCCGCCGCCACTGGAAGGCCGGCGAGTTCCCCTTCCCCACCTCCACCTCCTCCTCTGACACGCACCGCCGGAGCGCCGAGCGCCCACCCCCAAATCCGCCTGCTCGGCATGCCGCGGGGGGAGAGCCAGAGGGGAATAGCAGTAGCAGCAGGAGCCGTCAGAGGCACTGGAAGGCGGGGGAGTTCCCAGGGGCGGCGGAGTCCAGGAGGCCTGGCGCTCGCAGCCCCATCAAGAACGTGAAGAAGCGGCTGGACGCGCGCGCGGAGGCTAAGGCGTGGGCGTGCACCGTCACCGAGGCCCTCGCCGACCGCATCAACGCCAAGAACTGGCAAGAGGCTCTCCAGGTAAAGTAATCGCCCCCCGATTAATTTGCAAACTAGACTAGTCTCCACCATTCCATGAATTGTTTCGTTAGAGGCATTGGGATTCTTAAAGAAGAAGAAGAATCAACTATTATTAGGTTTTCGAGATGCTCAAGGAGCAGCCTTTCTACCATCCCAAGGAAGGCACCTACATGAAGCTCCTCCTGCTGCTTGGCAGGTCAGGCCAACCTTCTCGAGCGCACCACCTCTTCGACGAGATGCTGCGCCAAGGATGCCACCCCACCCCGGAGCTCTACACGGCCTTGATTGCGGCCTACTGCCGCAATGCCCTCCTGGATGAGGCGCTCCAGCTCCTCAGCGACATGAAAGCCTCTCCGCTCTGCCAGCCTGACGTCTATACCTACAGCACCATCATCAAGGCTTGCGTGGATGCCTCAAGATTTGACCTCGTCGATGCCATGTACAAAGAGATGGCCGACCGCTCCATAGCACCCAACACAGTCACGCAGAACATTGTTCTCGGTGGTTACGGCAGGGCTGGAAGGTTGGACGACATGGAGAGAGTTCTCTCTGCGATGCTCGACAGCACAACTAGTAAACCAGATGTCTGGACTATGAACATTATCCTAAGCCTCTTTGGGAACAGGGGCCAGGTTGAATTGATGGAGAAGTGGTATGAGAAATTCCGAGGCTATGGGATCGAACCCGAGACTCGCACACTCAACATTCTCATTGGCGCTTACGGGAAGGAGCGGATGTACGACAAGATGTCTGCAGTGATGGAGTACATGCGCAAGTTGGCGTTTCCATGGACCACCGCAACATACAACAATGTCATCGAGGCATTTGCTGAGGTGGGCGATGCAAAAAACATGGAGCACACATTTAACCAGATGCGTTCAGAGGGGATGAAGCCAGACACAAAGACCTTCTGTTGTCTCATAAATGGGTTCAGTAACGCAGCCCTTTTCCATAAGGTGGTGGGCATGGTCAAGCTGGCTGAGAGGCTTGATGTACGAGCAAATACATCTTTTCACAACGCTGTTCTTTCAGCATGTGCAAAAGCAGATGATCTGATTGAGATGGAGAGGGTCTTCAGGCACATGAAGCATACACAGTGTGCCCCAGATGCCATGACGTACTCCATCTTGGTGGAAGCTTATCGGAAAGAAGGAATGACCGACAAAATCTACTATCTGCAACAGGAGAACCCAAGTTTGGTTCCGACTTCATGTTGTAACTGACCTGCTATATGAACATTTGTCCAAAAATGTTGAAGCATGGTTGTATCGATCTGTGCATGGTGTTGAGTTGATCTAACTTGGATGAAAATTTTGTTACTGTTCACGTTTGAAAATGATAATGCTACCAAGCAGATTAACAGCTGCTCTACAAATTTGTTTCATCTCTGTTGACCTGCAAAGTTACTTGTATATCTTGTGTCAACTGTACTGCTGTGAAAATAAAGAAGCTTCATTATATCGACTGAAATGTGCCGGTTAGGATAAGTTTGGCTTATAGCAGCCGTAATCATTTTGTTTTGGCATGTGTGTCTATGCTGGTTCAAACAAAATAGCGTGAGCTGGATTCTGAAATAGCTTTATGAGATGAAGAGCTGAGATTATATCAGTTTCACTTGGTTCTTGTTTTGATAATGATAACTGCTAAAAATTAAGTACTCAATTTATTTGGTGTCGCACAGAAGCACAATCAATTTTGTTCATTTTGCGAAGTGAACTAAATTTGCTTTTGCTTTAACCACGGTTTTCTATCATATGCATGTACTACCAGGAACTGCGGCACTCATCTTGTAGGCTGTTCACAAATAATGTAGACTTGGTTTGAGCTCAGCCTGATGATCAGTCCTATGAGGTTTGAAAAGTTACTGACGATAAACCCCCTTTATTTTCCACCCTTTAAACTTCTGAATTGCTCTGTTTATCGTTTTCTCATTAGTGATTAGATCAAAGGTCCAGGAACTAGAAAAATATGATCTCGTATTCTGGTAGGGAAGCCCATATAAAGCTGGAACATGGGGTTAAAAAGCAACGCACCATTTCTCAGTATACCATGCTTTTTTTTCTTCCCCTTATCTTTCTTAAGCATAAATTTAGTGGACCAAATTATTAAAACACAATCCTGATGTCTATTCTGAATTTTCCATCCGATAAGCTAGCATACTTTGTGTTTTCTCGGCATTTATTTTGTAATACAATTTCTTGAATGGAACACATGTAGCATGTTTTAATGGTACTCTCTCTCTCTCTCTCTCTCTGCATGTCTGTGTTTTTCTGCAGGAAAATTCTTCAAGTAAAATCATGTGGCCACGCTCCAAATTCTAGCTGTAATGTCTCTCTCTCTCTCTTGTGCCGAAGCAATTGAAGAGGAAATTCTACCTTTGATCTTACATATACTGATTGATGAAGAACATACACAAATCACTGAAATAGCAGGCAGAGAAGCATCAAAGATTATTGTAAACTTTTTTTTATTTCGGTGAATTGAGTGCGATGTCATGTTTACTGACAAAAGATTGCCAAAAGTAAAGTAAAAGGAGGCTTCTGCTTACAAGCTAGTATATATATGTAGTGCTTGTTGCTTTTTGAGATTGTGGGAACTTGATCAGAATTTCCGGAGCACAAAACTCTCTCTCAATCTCAGTATAGAGAAATGTTGATAAGTTGGTTGTTATCAAAGAGAAATTGGTTGCCCTCACAAAAAAGAACTGCTACTACTTGAGAAGACGAATTAGGCCGAATCTGTATAGTGGACCTTTTGGATGAATGAATTTGTTTAGGGCAAATCTCGGATGGAGAAAGCCCAAGACTGCAGGAAAATTCTGGTCATAATGGTGGGGTAATAGATTGAAAATATACATATTTACCATTTTGTAGTAAGAATCTTTGTTGAGCAGCTGATAGCAATTCTATTCTTCTTTGAAAACTGAGGATATTTACTCCACTTGTAGGACAGAGTTGCTTTTTTGCACAAGACTTTTGCACCCCCATACTTGTGTACAGTAATAACAAATGGGAAAGAGAGAATCTAAGAAGAAATAACCCCCTGCTAACATATTTTTGCCCAGGATGCATCAGTCAGCTTCTGAAACACTAGCTACTACTGGAGACTTTAGTACTATGTACTGTATTTATGCAAAACACACACACACTTTTTCATGTTGGCAAGCAAACTGTATACACACATACATGGTTCAAAAAACCAGCGGTTATCCGAAAAATCGGTCAGTATCGGGATAAAAAAACTGGTCGAGATTACTTAAGTATAAATTTAGATTTATAACTGTATAATGCACTTCATAGGTTGGTTTAGGTATTTGTTTCACTAAATTACCTATTATATAAAGTAAATACGCATCAATTATTTCTCTCCCATATTTCTCTGCCTTTTTCCGGTTTTCCTAGAGAATTTCCTGGTTTTTCACTGGTTTTTCTGGTTTTTGACTTGTTACCGGAATGATTACCGATTTCAAACCACCCAAATTCAAATTACAAATCATAAAATTCATCTAGGTTTTTCCCGAGATTTCTAGTAACTGGCCTATTACCATTACCAGGCGCATATATATGTAAACCACATAAGGCACCTGGGTGCCTAGGCACTCATGTCAAGAACCGTCCGATACATGTCTATGATTGATAAAAGTTTTAGAATTTGAGTATGAAAATATTTTATACTCTTGATATATTTATGGTAAGTGAGTTTTGAACTCATTTCAAAACTCCTCTTTCGGTCTCCTCCTCCCGACCCTAGGTGACGCAGGCAGGTGGCGCGGCGCGTGTAGGGAGGCGACGCCCCGGCCGGTGGTGACCCGCACGGATTTCACCCATTTTAGCGCCCCCTGGCGATGTCCCCTGTTTTGGCGGCCCCCTAGCCATTCCCCCTTTCGGCCTCCTCCTCCCAACCCTAGGCAGTGCGGCGAGGTGGTACCCTGGCCGGTGGTAGCCTGCACGGATTTCCCCAATTTTGGCGGCCCCCTAGTGATTCCCCCTTTCGGCCTCCTCCTCCCTACCCTAATCCGCAAGGCAGCGCAGGGAGGCAACACCCCATTCGGCGGTGGCGCGCACGGCAACTTGGACCTCCTCTCCCCACACCATCTACTGGCTTTGGCATGAATATCCATCCATCAGGTTCTTGTGGCTAGGCCACAAGGAGGAGGTTGTTTCCGGTGAACGTAGCATACAGGATAAATTTGTACAAGATGATAATTGAATTTGTTGATGTTGAATGGAAATTGCTCATTGGTTGTTGATGTTGAATGGAAATTATTCAATTGGATACAATACAAGAAGTTGTGTGCATGCAACAGGAAGTGGCCATGTAGTTTGAACAATTCTTATGCCTCTTTTTGTGTCATGTACCAATATGTACAAGAAGGTGTGTGTATGCAACATCTGAACTTGAAGCAATTATGGGATTCAGTTCAGTTAAATATGGATGATCATGCTCCCCAATTGAAGAATCTACTCTGTTGGAGATTACTTCATAATATAGAAGCAGCTGAGAAACTCTTGAGTCGTGCTCACACCCAAATTTGCCCAAATCTTGTGTCTTGTGTCATGGATCAAAGGAAGATAGAATGAATCCCATTCAAGAATTGAACTATGACATATTGTATAACTCAAACAGATAGATCATCACAAAATGTGACAAATTTGTGAGCTTTTATTCTTTGTGCTAACAAATGTTTTCTATACAATTGTTGTTTAAAGTTATTTGTCTGTCTTCATGTTCTATTGCACATGACTTGATATATCATGTCCTTACAGTTGAAGTTATCTGTTATATGAATTCTAGCTTTCTATCTGTGTCTTACATTGTCATTCGTCTACTGTGAAGTATTACTAGACTAATAAAAAAAAGTGAGATTCACTTCACTTGGGTTCTTCCCTTCATAGTCTGAAAGTGAGATTCACTTCACTTGGGTTCTTCCCCCTCACAGTCTATCTGCACACTTTTTTTTACTGAAAGCTAGAAATAGTTTAGGAAGTGCCTCAGAGCTTATCTGATATGGACAGTCAAAGTAATGTTCTTGAGGACATGTGGAGAACATCACTTATCGAAGAAGAGAAAAGAACAACATGTTAAGATTGGTATGAAGTATGTATGTTAAGAAACTTCAGAGAAATAAAATTCAATCATGTTCACCTTTCTGAAAAACTTTCAAACCACAATCTCCCACACTTGCAATTTTCATAATCCTAGTCTTCTCAAGCACTGCAATGATTCTGTTACCATTGCAAAGAATTTTATTTGACCACAAATAGTTTAGGAGCCTAGGAGGAATCCTCGCTAGTCCTTTTGCTTGTACAATAGCATTCAACATAAAAAATTTCCATTGAAGATCAACAAGCAGTGAGCACTTTCCATTCAACATCAACATTTTCCATTATCGTCTCATACAAATTTACAGTTAGTTCAGTCAATCAGTATCATGAGACACCAGATTCAACAATTTGCATTCGACATCAAAAATTGGTGAGGTTCCAAGATACCAGAGGCAAAAGCAATGAGTAATTTCCATTCAACAGCAACAAGCAATGAGCAACCACCACCGACCGGGGCGTCGCCTCCTAGCGCGCGCCGTGCTTGCGTCGCCTAGGGTCGGGAGGAGAAGGCCGAAAGGAGAAGGCCGAAATGGAGGGGCTCAACGCAAAATGGTGCTTCGGTGAGTGAGTGTGCGTGCGTGTGTGTATTCTCATTCATAGACATGGACAGATCGGCCGATCAAGGATATGGAACCTCCACTCCTTTAAAACGTGACTCCTTGGCACTGCGCAATAATAAATGACCAGGGCAAATGTAAAATAAAGCCAAGCTTGTGCAATAAACAACAAAAACATTTTCATGTTTTTTTAACTTAACAAAAACATTTTTGAGTTATTTAACCAAACAATTTATAAGACCTAATCTTTTTTATAGGCTAATTAAACTAGGTAGACCAAACTAAACTTAGCCCGGTTAAAATTGGTTACTCCTTAACCACACATTCCGCAATCGCATGCATGCATATAAAGAACACCACACACAGAAGACGCATCTTGAAAAGCTATCCACACACTTGGATGTACAACTTCTAATCTTTGACCATTTCCTTGATATTTGGGTTGTATACATATGCATATGTTTCTTGCCACGAAGTCATCACTTCCTTTCGAGGGAAAATGGCCTACGATGAAACCAAATATGAAGAAGTTAGTTGGCTTCCTGGAGAAAAACTCTTTTTATTACCAGATACGGCTTACATGTGTAAATAGACATGATTGAATGATTTTCTGATTTTTTTTGTTGTTGCAGGAATATATTACGAATACACGAGGGACAAAGCTCTTTACATGTCAATGGAGCCCTTTAAACTGCGAGCCTAAAGCTCTGGTCTTCATATGCCATGGTAAATATATTTACTACTTGGTATTACTTTCAAATTTCAAGCACAATGGGTACTTAAAAAGAGAGAATTGTTTTTACATCCTCTAACTTAATTATCCCTTTTGTTTCTTGCCATGTTTTTAGGATATGCCATGGAGTGCAGCGTTTCAATGAGAGGTAAATAGCACAATTCTGTGATTTCCATGTGCTTTTGTCTAATAAAAAATCAACAGGATAACTATGTGTGGATTCCAAATGAATGGTACATGAGTTTAAAACAAATATGGCACGTTAGATGATAGCTTGAGATTGTACCTAACACTCTTGGTTTCTTCTTGATTTGATGCATCTAATCATGATTGCACTAACCTCAGTGATTATTTTATTAGGGGTAACACGAAAGTGTAGCAAAATGTAATATTCTAGAAAAAAGAAATAGAGAAAATAAATTTGGACTGAGCCCAGCCCATCTAGTCATCGTGGCTTCTAAGAAGGGGACACAAGGCATTTTGGGCTCAGATATTAAGCCAGAGTGTTACACAAAAAAAACTCACAGTAAAAGGAGATAAATTGATGGATTATTACTTTCAGGCACAGGTACACGATTGGCAAAGGCTGGATTTGCAGTACACGGATTGGACTATGAGGGTCACGGAAAGTCATCGGGACTTCAAGGCTATATTAACAGTTTCAGTGATGTCGTGGTTGATTGCTCTAAGCACTTTGCAAGTGTTTGTGGTATGTTCCATATATGTTAATTGACTGTTCTCATATGATTTTTTACTTGTGTATTCATACAACTAGTTACAAAGTCTTTGGTAACCTATTATGTATAAGTGATAAAATTACATGAGAAAAAAAGAGTATTTTAATTTCTCAAATGCTTCATCATTCAAACTTTCCATTCTGACCAAGAAAGTATACCAATCCACAATATTCAGGTTCATACATATTTTATTTTATAGAATTAGTGAAAAGGGGATGTAAGTTTGTGCTACTTCAAATAAGTACAAAACAAGTCACGATCATTTTGGGAAAAAAAATCTAATTATGTTTACGTAAGTAGAAACTTAGAGTAGAATTTTGAAATCCAAAATTATCTCTAACTACTTAAGGCATATACAATAGTTTGACTCTTAAGGTTGTCTATAAGGCTTTCAACTCATCTAAAGACAGTACTAGAGATAACCTCTCCAATAGTAAATCATTTGTCTAACTATTGTATATTATTTTCATCATAACTTTCTGCCTCACACTCTCTCACTATTTGCGTTGATTTGCGGGCTCAAGTTATCTCTTGCATAAAAGGCAACATATTATCTCTCCTCACCTCATCTCTCATCTATATAGGATTTTACTCATTTAATACAGTTAAAAGATAGCTAACATGGTACTATTGGAGATACCCTTATAGGTCATTCACCAAGTGGTTCATATATTGGGTAAGAGTTTATTGTCATGGACGACTTTGAATTCTCCATGAAAATTTACCAGCATAAAAACTAAAGTTTGGATGTGAGGTTCCAATCAAAATTCTAATTAGCTCCTTGATTTTCCATTGTGAAAGCTTTTTCTCCTTTTCAGAAAAGATGCTCTTATATATGCTTACATTTGCAATGATATGTGTAGAACTAAAATCATAAAAAAGAATATACATGTTTCATTTGTTCACAAAGCTTACATGTAAAATATATGCTTTTACTAAATTGTGAATTCATATTTCTGAAATAAAAAAGTGAATTCATAAACAGTAAACAAATGCTAATGTAATTTTGGCACTTATCATACTTATTGAAAGATCGATGCGATTGGTGGATGAGTAAAGAAATTTAAATTGCAATTAACATCATCTTCCCCTTATTCTAGAGAAAGAAGATTACAAGAGAAAACGGAAGTTCTTGCTTGGTGAGTCCATGGGAGGAGCTATTGTGTTGATGCTTCATAGGAAGGAACCTACTTATTGGGATGGGGCCATTTTGGTTGCCCCCATGTGCAAGGTTACTTGCCTAAGATTTCTCTAATCAGTTGTTTTGTTACCATTATCTATTGTCCTTTTTGTTGTTGTTTTTATTTTTTGGATATATTTCACATCTTGATCTGTTGCCCTCAGCTATTTGGCACCATGTACTATATATTTCATTAAGCTTGATTGGGATGGAAATTAGCTATTGATCTGGTAATTAACATGCATGCAGATCGTAGAAGATATGAAGCCCCGTCCCATTGTGATGACAATTTTAAGCAAGCTCAGCAATGTGATCCCTACGTGGAGAATTATTCCCAATGATGATATCATTGATAGGGCAATTAAATGCCAGGAATGGCGTGAAGAGGTATGGGGAAAAATATGAAGCTCCAAGATAAAAAAAATAATGATAATTTACAACTGCTTTTTGCGTCGTTAAATTGTTTACATCATTATCAATTTATAATTAGGTAAGAAACAATCCATATTGCTACAAGGGAAGGCCCAGGCTAAAGACTGGTTATGAACTCTTCATGGCAAGCTTGGATATTGAAAGCAATCTTGACAAGGTACGATCAAGGTCCGACATGAAAGTAGTTATCAATGTTAAGGATAGAAATAGATTAGGATTAGGACTCCTATTCGTTTCCTAATATGTGTTGTATTCCTTTTGTACATCCCCTTGTACCTGTATATATATTGCCCCTTGGGCCTCATGAATAGATGCACACAATATTTCATAACATGGTATCAGAGCCAAAATTAGGGTTTTGGCTTGCCTAGGATTCCGTGCGCCGTCGTCGACTCTGCCGTACCGTCGCCGACTCCCGCGTGCTGACGCCGCCTCGGCCTCCCGCGCGCCGTCGCCTCCTCCCGCGCGCCGCCGCGCTCGGCCGCGTGCCGCCTCCTGCGCCCGCCGCGCCTCACGCCGGCGCCGCAGATCTCACGCCGCCGGCCGCTCCGCCGCCGTCGGCTCCTCCCCGCCGCGTCGTCGCTCCTCCTCGCCGCGCCACTCCGGGCGCGCGCGCCGCCGCTGCCGCCGGCCGCTCGGCCGCTCCGCCGCCGCCGGCTCCTCCCCGCTCGCGCCACTCGGGCGCGCGCGCCGCCGCTGCCGCCGCCGCCGCCTCGGCCGCCGGACCACCAGCGCCCAAGCCACTCGGGCAGCACGCTGCCGCCGCCCGCCGCCTCTGCCGCCTGCTTCACGCGCGCCAAATCTTTCGCCGCCGTGAGGTATCTCGTGAGTAGCTTCCAAGGAAGCTAAGTAAGTAACTTCAAGGAAGCCAAAAAAAAAAAAAAAAAAAAAAAGAAGAAAAAAAAAAGAAGAAGAAAAAAAAAAACGTAGATCTAACCGCGCTGCTCGCGCGCTGTTAGACTTCGTTGTATTGTCGCCGCGCCGTCCAAAGCCGCCTACCAATGGGCACCGCTTCTCCTCGCCGCCGGTGGTTTTGATGGTGTTAATTACACCGACTTGTCTCATGCGCATTCACATGCGTGGTTTACGTCCTCGGGCGTCCTCTCGGCGATGTCACCGCCCGCCTTGCCCTATTCCTCCGACGGAGCCCACGCTGTTGCATTGCCCCGACAAATGACAAGATTGCTACCGGCCGCCGATTGTTGATGATGAAGCCGCCTCGCCTACCAGAGGCTCGATCTCTACAAGGACCGTCGACCACCTACACTCGGTGGTGCGATGACGACGCCGAGCTGCTTCTTTGTCTTCATCGCCGCCTCGGCCTCGCTTCTCTCGAGGTTGTGGGACTCCTTCGCTTCCCGGATGTGGACTCATCTTCGCGGCGCTACGAGCCCTCCGGTGATGCCTGTACTGTCCGTGGTTCGCCAAGAGCACTCTCTTCAAAGCAGGTGATGCTATCGTTGATGCCTTTACGCCGAGCTCGCTATCTGGCGCCGCTGGACTCTCTCCGCACCGCCGGGCCGCCGCTCTGTCCGTGCTGCTTGGATATACGTGCTGACTTGGAGTTTCAGCGGGTCTACGAGTTCCTTACTCGCCTTCGTCCTGAGTTCGAGCAACGGCGTGCTCAGCTTCTTGCACGCCACCTCGTGTCACTCTCCCGAGGCTCTCACCGAGATACGCGCAGAGGAGACTCGCCGAGTGGTGCTGGTCCGATGCCACTCCCTCGTGCTCGCCGCCGCCTACCGCTACATCGCTTTCTTCGCCGCCGCCACGGTGGTGGTGGCCGTCATCCGTCTGGAGGTGGCCGTCCTCACTGTTCCTACTGCGACAAGGCCGGCCACATTGAGTCCCAGTGCTATAAGAAGAAGCGGCATCTTTCACGCCGTTCTTCTATTGGCACCGGTGCTTCTACGACGACGTCTGCATCGACTTCTTCAGCAGCTTCTTTCACCGAGCAGGAGATAGCCAGACTTCGCCGCTTGCTTGCCGCCGTGTTCTCCTCGGCATGTTCTCGCGAGTTCGCTATTGACTCTTCAGCACCGAAACCACCCTCTACACAGTCAGGTACCTCCCCGTGGATTCTTGATTCTGGAGCATCTTTTCACATGACTCCGATGCTTCTACTGCTCTTCTATTACACCTCTTGATTCTCCCGCCGGTGTTCTTACTGCGATGGTACATCTCTTTCGTCTGGTCGAGGATCTCTTAGCAACTCATCTTTTCATGTTCCTTCATTGCTCATATTCCTCGCCTCACTATGCGCCTTCTTTCTGCTGGGGATGACATCGACCTTGGTTATCGTGTCATTCTCGACTCGACTCTTGTTGTGTTCAGACCGCCACACGGGCGCTCGGTTGGTTCTCGCCCTCGGCGCCGTGACTCACGGCGTCTCTGGAGCTTGACTGCTTCACCTTCCTTCCGCCGCCACCGCCGCCGCCGCCTCTCCGCTTCGCCACTTCGCCGTCTACCGCTCTTTTCAGCAGTGGCATCACCGCCTTGGTCATCTGTGTGGATCTCGCCTTGTCATCTTTAGTTCGCCGTGGTCTTCGGGTCATCCTCGTGAGACGTGTCTTTAGATTGTCGTATGTAAGTTAGGTAAACAAATTCAGCTTCCCTATCCTCACAAAGTGAGTCTGTGTCCCAAAGTCCTTTTGATCTTGTTCATTCGGATGTTTGGGGTCCGGCTCCCTTCGTTTCGAAAGGGGGTCATCGTTATTATATCATATTTATAGATGATTTCTCTCGCCACACTTGGATATATTTCATGTCTTCTCGTAGTGAGGTCTTGTCTATCTATAAACAATTTGCCACTATGATCCACACACAGTTCTCCACTCCTATTCGTGTTTTTCGTGCTGATTCTGCTGGCGAGTACCTTTCTCGTTACTGCGCGCAGCTTCCTTGTTGCGCGCGAGGACTCTCGCCGCCGCTCTTGTCCTGGTGCTCATGCTCAGAATGGTGTCGCTGAGCGCAAGCATCGTCACCTTCTTGAGACGGCTCGTACTCTGATGATTGCCGCCTCTACCCCACCTCACTTTTGGGCCGAGGCTGTTTCCACTGCCACCTATCTCATCAACATCCAGCCATCTTCTCGCTTCTTCGTGTGCGATCCTCGTTGAGCGCCTCGTGGTCTTCGCTCGACTACTCCGCCCTTCATATGTTTGGCTGCGTTTGCTACGTTCTCCTCGCCCCTCGCGAACGTACCAAACTAACCGCTCAGTCTGTTGAGTGTGTCTTTTTGGGATACAATGCCGAGCACAAGGGCTATCGGTCTGGGATCCGGTTGGTCGAAGGATGCGGGTTTCTCGGATGTGACTTTCGACGAGTCTCGCCATTCTACCCACGCCCCGCCTCTCCTTCGACTCCTCTCGCGGAGTCTCTGTTTTTCTTGACCTTTCCGGATACACCTATATCCGCTTTGCCTCGCCCACTTGTCCCACCGAGTCTCCACATATTCCCCGTGGCCTCTCCACCGTTGTCACCGCTGCGTCGTCTCCTCGACTCCCGTGCTCCTCCCACTACAAGCCTCTCCTTCTCTTTTACACTCGCCGACCTCGTGATTGAGGCTTCTCCACCGAGTCATCTTCTCCGATGATCCACCTTCTTCGATGCTCCATCGTCCCTCGATGGGTCATCTTCTCCTCGCTACGCTCTCCGCGATCGCCCGGTCGATTCGGCCTCCGCCCGCTTTGCCTTGGGCGCAGACTACTCGTGAGCCTGTCTCCCTCACGGGATGTCGCTACTCACCCCGAGTGGCAGCTTGCCATGGCCGAGGAGATTGCTGCCTCGAGCGCATCGGTACTTGGGATCTTGTTCCTTTGCCATCTCATTCTCGTCCCATCACGTGTAAGTGGGTCTATAAAATTAAGACTCGCTCTGATGGCTCTCTTGAGCGCTACAAGGCGCGTCTTGTTGCTCGTGGCTTCCAGCAGGAACATGGTGTTGACTATGACGAGACTTTTGCTCCCGTGGCCCACATGACCACTGTTCGCACTCTTCTGTCGGTGGCGTCTGTTCGCCACTGGTCTGTTTCTCAGCTTGATGTCAAGAATGCCTTTCTTAATGGTGAGTTGCGTGAGGAGGTCTACATGCATCCGCCACCTGGGTATTCTGTTCCTGAAGGCATGGTCTGTCGCCTTCGTCGCTCTCTCTATGGCCTTAAGCAAGCCCCTCGTGCTTGGTTTGAGCGCTTCTCCTCTGTGGTCACTGCTGCTGGCTTTTCCGCTAGTGATCATGATCCTGCGCTCTTTGTCCACACTTCGTCCCGTGGTCGGACTCTTCTTCTTCTGTATGTTGATGATATGATCATTACGGAGATGATTGTGAGTACATTGCCTTTGTCAAGGCTCGCCTTAGTGAGCGCTTCCTTATGTCGGATCTTGGTCCTCTCGCTTATTTCCTTGGGATTGAGGTTACTTCCACTCCGGATGGTTTCTTTATGTCCCAAGAGAAATATATTCAGGATCTTCTTGATCGCGCTCTCTCATCGATCAGTCTTCGTTGAGACTCCCATGGAGCTCAATGTCCACCTCCGACCCTCGGATGGCGAGCCTCTTTCGATCCGACTCGCTATCGTCACCTTGTTGGGAGTCTTGTTTATCTTGTCATTACTCGTCCGGATATCACCTATCCTGCTCATATTCGAGTCGCTTTGTTTCAGCTCCCACTCGTGTCCACTACACCACCTTCTTCGAGTTCTGCGATACCTTCGTGGGACTATCTCTCGCCGTCTCTTCTTTCCACGCCCAGCCATTCATTCCTTCGTGCCTATTCGGATGCTACTTGGGCCAGCGATCCTCCGATCGCGGTCTCTCTCGCCTCTGTGTTTTTCTTGGTGGTTCTCTTATTGCCCGGAAGACGAAGAAACAGATCGCAGTTGTCTCGCTCGAGTGCAGAGGTGAGTTGCGAGCTATGGCTCTCCGACAGCAGAGATTACTTGGCTACGGTGGTTACTTGAGGATTTCTGTGTTTGTCACTACACCGACTCCTCTCTTGTCGACAATGACAGTGCTACTCGATGTGCTCGTGATCCTGTGAAGCATGAGCTCACCAAGCATATTGGTGTTGATGCTTCCTTCATGAGGTCTTGTGTGCAAGATCAGGTGATTACTCTTCAGTATGTGCCTTCGGAGCTTCAGATAGCGGATTTCTTCACGAAGGCCCAGACTCGAGCACAGCACAGCTTTTACCTCTCCAAACTCAGTGTTGTTGATCCACCATGAGTTTGAGGGGGGGTGTTAAGGATAGAAATAGATTAGGATTAGGACTCCTATTCGTTTCCTAATATGTGTTGTATTCCTTTTGTACATCCCCTTGTACCTGTATATATATTGCCCCTTGGGCCTCATGAATAGATGCACACAATATTTCATAACAATCAAAAGGTGATTTATATTGATTTAGTTATCAAAAGATGATTTATATTAATCCTATGTCTCCACCACAATGAGATATAGTTGAGAGGGATCAATCAATCAGTCAGTGTAATTAATTGGAGAACCTAAGATCGTGCACGGCGTAGGTGTCGTTGCCGTTTCTGGTCGTGCACGGCGGGGACGACAAGGTGACGGACCCGTCGGTGAGCGAGCTGCTGTACCGGTCGGCGGCGAGCCAAGACAAGACGCTCAAGCTCTACCCGGGCATGTGGCACGCCCTCACCTCCGGCGAGTCGCCCGACAACATCGACACCGTCTTCCGCGATATCATCGCCTGGCTCGACCACAGGTCCTCCGGTTCCTCCTCGATATCAGCAGCAGCCATGGACGAGCAGGAGCCCGAGGCTAAACACGATGAGCAGCACTGCGACACACTGTACTCCAGCTAGTAATAGATAGCCACTCATTTGTTGATAAGCTACATGATTAGCTCGCTAGTGTGCGTGGATTAATTAATTAGCTAGCTCACTAATTTTCTGTCGCCTTATCTATGTTGCAACATATCTGGATCTGTAAATGGGAGTAGTAGCTAGCTAGAATTAAGCGTGCTTCTAATTAATCAAAATACCTTGACGAGAAACTTATCATGATGTGCTTCAACTTGAACAGTAGCTAGTGGAATCTGTTTTCATGCTGCTTACTCGATCTAGTTTCTAATGTAGTATAACATTATGCAGAGCAATGCAATGCAATCCAATCCAATCCATAGGCGTAGAATAGTACACACGATACATAGCTCTTTCTTTTTTCTTTGAACAGAGCTGCTGCTGGTCCAAATCTCTATTACTTAAAAAAAGAAGTTGATGATACCTACATTCATTCTTCCACCCCTTCCCTCCTCACATTCCCGCTACACCAACATGTAGGCTATTAGACCGCACAAATCGCTCCTTCTGCGCACCTGCAGCCACCACTCCTCCCTCCTCTCCTCGCTTCTACGCCGACACCACCGCTCCTCCCCACACATCCACGCCTGCTGCCACCGTTCCTCCCTCCTCCCCACTCCCTCCTTATCCCGCCCTTCTCAGCTCATCTAATGGGGAGGACGCGGCAGCCGCAGCTGCCAACTGGCGACTGAGGTAAGCGGCGGATGTCAGACCCGAATTTCATAACCCAGAATTCTCTATGATTCCACTGCACTATTCTCTATATCAGTAGATAGTGCTCACAGATATATTGCTACATCAAATCATACATCACACAAAACAGACCGAACTAAAATATTAATAAAAAAATATAATTTTTTACCTAGCTAGGTAGTGCGTGATAGTTTGTAGGTCTTTGTCGTCATTTGGAATGACGATAGTAGGTTATTTATATAATTTTTTAAGTAATGATATATTTATGTAATATTAATAAAAAAATATAATATTTAAAAAAGGGATATTTAAACCCCATCTTACCTCAAGAGAAGGTGTCCCTTAACAGAGTTCAATACATAATGTCATGGTCGGTACAAGTAAATGAAGGATGGTCATGTTTTTTTGCGGCTTCTAAAAGCCGTTTTTGGATTTTGCTACAGTAACTAACTTTTAAACGGAGTATTTTTTTGTAGATGGGGTCTACAAGTTAATTGTAGTATACGTTAAAAAACTAATATCTGTACCATCAAAAATCGCAAGCGAGTATCTCTCTTTCTGTAATCTCTATCGCAAACAGCCAAAAAGCCATCAGCCGCAACCAAAAAGAACAGGCTCGATGTATGGTATGGAAAAATAGAATACTACTGAATCAATTAAATGTACCCATTAAATACTTGTAAATTGTAGCTACTTGCTAGAGATCACGAGAGAGCCGCAGCGCTTGGTCATCGAGGTCGACGCTCCATGGCAATGGAAGAAGTGCTCTCGGGCGAGGATCTTGACACGCTTCATGTATTCCGGGAAGGCGAGCGCGCCGTTCTCTACGGCGTGGCCAAGGGCGTCCATGGTGTCGTCGATGGCGAGCTCCGATGCCTTGCTCTCCAGCCAACGCCGCGGCGCCGGCGCGTCACCAGCTGCGGCCTGCGGTTCCAGTAGCGCTGCTGCTGCATCGTCCGCGGTTGCAACTTTATTTATCTGGTTGGCGGCCTGCTGCAGCCAGCTGAGCAGGTGGTCACGGTGGTCAAGGCAGGCCGTCACGGCACGCTCCAGTCGCATCCTCTCCTCCTCGAGCTCGCGGACGGCACGGTCCATGGCGTTGGCCCGTGCCCGGAGGCTGGCTTGCAGCGACGACATCGCGACCAGCTCGTCGTCGACCTCCTCCTCGTCCTCTGGTCTCTCTAAGCAGGTCGTCGTGTAGCTGAGGCTCAAAGGGTGGCACATCCTCAAGGTCCTGGCAAGGCTCCGCACCAGATCGGTGAGGCTGGAGCCGGGGACGCTCCAGCTGTCCAGGCACGGCAGCGTGCGCCGGACGCGGCCGGTGCGGTGGTCGACGAAGGGGTGGTCGGGCACGAGGATGGCCGTCGACGCTGGCGCCGCCGGGAAGACGTAGACGATGGGGGCCTGATAGGGGTACCCCCTGGGGAGCCATACGGTGAGGAGGAGCGGCGGCAAGGCGGAACAGACGGTGAGGAGGCCATGCGCGTTGAGCAGCACGGTGGACGCGCCGTCGTCGCTGTTGTAGGTATCGAAGGACGGCGAGAGAGAGGGGAAGTCGTGAAGGACGGCGAGGACGTGCTGCCGGACGAGCCACTTGAGGTCAGGGTGCGCGTAAGAGGCGAGAGCCGCGTCCACGAGCTCCACCGTGCCGGCGGGGGGAGCCATGGATGGATACGGCTGCAGCTGCCTAGCTTCCTTCAGTTAGTTTGACAAGCGTGAGAAATTAACAGGAGTAATTAAGCTAGCTGACGATCGAACACTTACGCGGTTTCTTAATTTCTTTTCGGAAGGAAGAGTACACACGACACGGCCAGAAATTTCTTCCTCTGTCACTGTCACTCTTGTCTACCGCCACTTTGATGAGCAGCCGCCGTGCCTGGACAGCTGACTTGAGGTGTACGTACGTTCAGACGGCGATCGCTGGTTAATTGTTGACGTTTTCAGTAATTGCTCCGACGATTTTGGTGACCTTGCTGATCAGGACGTCGTGGTTATCATCTATTCAGCTAACTTCAATCAATCATATATTTCCCTTGCTAATTTCTGGAGCAAGTAGAGTTAATGATGCAAACTTTCCTCTAGCTAGTTTTTGGCGCACAAGAACAGGTAAGGACAAATCGAAATAAAACCTGAAAAGCATATATCAAGTACCCGTCTCACGGATTTATGCACAGCCTCCGTCATTTTAGGTATATGCTAAAAGGGCACACCCGCGTATGTATGTATGTATGTATGTATGTGCGTGTCGTGATCAGGGTTCTTAAAACTGGCCGATTTTCATTTTTATCAGTTTTACCGGTACCCTCCGGTATAATGGGCTATCGGGCAAATTATTTTGGCCTGGTTCGAAATGGAGACGCCTAGCTGGCCCAATGAAGCGGGTGCCCTAAAGTGGAGCAGCGCGTTTTCCTCAATCTCCATCCCTCTCCAGCGGCATGTTTTCCTCCGGCATCCTCACTCCTCAGTTCCTCTTCGTCCTCGTCGTCTGCGGCTCTTCATTAGTTCCTCAACCATCACCAGTCACCACCACCTCTCCGTCTTATGGTGCGGCTCGCTAATCTGTTAGTCAGTTAGTCCCCCCATTTTGCACTACTTTCCATCCTCTTAAATCCTGATTGGATGGCAGGCAGTGAAGGCAGCGGAGGGGGAAGCCTGGAGTCCTGAATGGTGATAGAGGCCAAGGCAAGGTGGGGAGAAGGCAAGACGACGGTGGAGGCCGGGGTGGCAGTGGAGGAGGCAAGGAGGCCAATGGCTATCGGGGCGGAGGCGAGGAGGGCGGTGGTGCCCGGGACGTCGGGTGCAGGTACTGGGGTAGTGGGGGCAAAGGCCATGTTGGCGGCGGGGTAGCTACAGGAGGATCCGCTGCAACGGTAATTGTAGGTATGGATTGTGCGAACCTAATGCGTTCTTGGTTGAATTGTACACTGCATATTGTAGTCCACATTGTTAGAGATAGAAACGAATAGGAGATAGAATAGGATTGCTATTCATTTCCATGTATGCTTCTGTATCTGTATATAGCATACCCCCTATACTCTCCTGTATATATATGGCCCCTTGGGCCTCATGGTAATACACACAATATTCATAAAATGGTATCAGACCAGAGTCTCTAACCTTCTTCTTCCACTGCCTTCGGTGCCGCCCTCTGCGCGTCGGTCCTCTCACCGGTCGCCGCCCTCCGTGTGCTGCCTCCGGGTACTCTCCGCCCTTCAGATCTGAGCTGCCAGTGTGTCGCCTCAGATCCAAGCCGACGCAACCAACCACCGGGTGTCGTCCCCTGTTGGAGTCCTTACCCGACGCCATCTTGCTGGGGCCAATCATCGCTTTTGGGTGCGCCGCCTCCTCAGGGCCTGTCGGCGCCGATCCTCGGGGCCCCTTGCGTCGCTACATTGTGGGGGCGCTACCGACCCCCACCACCCAGGGCCCACCCGACCTCCACATTCGGATAGGGCCCACCGACGCTGATCCCCGGGGCCCCCTTGCGTCGCTGGATTGTGGGGGCGCTGCCGGCCCCCACCACCCAGGGCCCGCCCGACCTCCACATTCGGATAGGGCCCACCGGCGCCGATCCCCGAGGCCCCCATGCATCGCTAGATTGTGGGGGCACTGCCGAACCCCGCCACCTAGGGCCCGCCCGACCTCCACATTCGGATAGGGCCCGTCGGCGCCGATCCCCGGGGGGCCCCCTTGCGTCGTCGGATTGTGGGGGCGCTGCCAGCCCCCGCTGCCTGTTGCCCCTAGCCGCCTAGCCCTTGGCCCCCGCCGCTCGGCTGCCCGGCCCGCCAGTTGCTCGTCGCCCCCAGCAGCCTGGCCCTCAGCCCCCGCTGCCGGACATCATCCGCCGCCCGGCCGCTGGCAGCCGCTTGCCGCACTCCCATCTGGTATTGTTTCCGTGTGTGCACTCCTCCTTTAACAGTAGGTTAGCTTCTTTAAAAAGCTAAGTAAAAAAACATCGATCTAACCGCCGCGCCATCCAGCGTCGCCTATTAGACGTCGTTTCATTGGTCACCGCGCCGTCTAGCGTTGCCTACCGATGGCTTCTGTTCCACCAGCTACGTCCCATTATCGGGAACAAAACTTTATGGGACGAACTACAGGATGTGGTCCTCTCTCATGAAAATCACGCTCGATGGTCTCCGCCTCTTGGGACATGTTACCGGTACACTACCTTCTCTGCCACCACCGGTTCAACCTCCTGTAGAAGAGGCTACCAAGAAAGAGGTCGAGGCTGCTGCCGCTGCTGCTGATACTGCTAATGAGGCCTTTCAGCATGCCGCTGACGCTTTTGAGCGCTGATGTGCAAATGAGGCCCGGGTCTGTGCCATCCTCGTGGTCAACGTCGACGACTCCATCCAGCCAGATATTTTCGGTCTACGATCTACCCGACAAATCTGGAAGTACCTACGTGAGCGCTATCAGCAGAGCAGTGATGCTCAGTTCTTCTTGCTTCACCGTGAGTTGGAGATGCTTCGCCAGGGAGATTCTTCTGTCGACGACTTCTTTCGAGCCGTAGCTAGTCTCTGGCGCTAGCTCGATGAGATGGTCTTTCCACCATGTCAGGAGTGTCATAAAGTGCGGAAGGCGGATCATGATCGCCTTCTCCTTTATGATTTCGTCTGTCGTCTTCGTCTAGAGTTTGAACCTATCAGGGCTGAACTGCTGAGCCGCTCGCCACAACCGACCGTCACAGAAGCCCTTTCAACGCTTCAGGCTGAGGATATTCGCCTCGGATTAGCAGCACAATTTGTTTCGATTGTGCTTGATGCTCCTTCTTCGACTACACCGACGCCTTCTACTACGGTTCCTTCTCCAGTGCCAGTTTCTGCTCCTGTTTTTGCACCAACTGGAATTCAGTGTAACTACTACAAGAACTTCAGACATGACTATCAAAGTTGTGCGGTACGAAGAAAGCGAAACAAGGAGCGCACGAGTGGACGACACAATGGGAGCAGGGAGGCCCTTCCTTCACAGGAGGACAGACCAGCTCATCAGGCTCTGCTTAGCGAGGTCACTCTGTCCAACAGCTCTGCCAGGCTCTACTTCAGCAACACTCTCACAACTCTGCGGGTTCTGCCAGTCTAGTTCAGACATCTCCTCCAGGTACCTCTTGGGTTCTGGATTCCGATGCCTCTTTCCACATGAAATCGGACTCCACATCTCTCACTTCAGTAGGATCTCTTTCTTTTCCTATCAATGTTCAGACAACTGACGGCACTTCCCTACCGGTCAGTTGTCAGGGTACTTTTTTGTCTACCGATTTCTCTGTTCCAGCCGTTTCTTATATTTCTCAGCTTACCATGCAGCTCATTTCGGTAGGACAGCTCACTGATCTTGGTTGTATGATTAGTTTTGACTCTCACACCTGTTTTGTTCAGGATCGATAAACAGGGACAATTCTTAGTACTAGCCGCCGCCGTAAGGATCGCTAGGGCCTCTACATTCTTGACCGCCTTCATCTTTCATCCTTTCAAGATGCTCCAACCACGTCTACTTCCACCGCCACTGTTGATATCACTTCTAGAGCCTTTGCGTAATGGCATCACCATTTAGGTCACCTATGTGGATCCCGTCTTTCTTCATTAGTTCATCAGAGAGTTCTTGGACGTGTTACTATAGACACATCTATGTCTTATCGAGGTTGTAAGTTGGGCAAGCAGTTACAATTTCCTTACCATTCTAGTGAGTTTGTGTGAGCTCGACCTCTCAATTTGGTTTATTCAGATGTATGGGGACCTGCGCCTATTATCTCAAAAGGCGGATATAAATTCTATGTTCCTTTTATTGATGATTATTCCTATTTTACTTGGCTTTTTCCTATGTCTAATCGTGGCTAGTTTCTTGCGATCTACCGTAGCTTTGCCACGATGGTTCGTACTCAGTTCGAGAGCTCCATTCATACCTTTCGTTGTGACTCTGCTGGTGAATATTGTACTGGTGCCTTCCGATAATTTCTTTCGGAGCAGGGCACTCTTTACCAGTCTTCTTGTTCTGATGTCTATGCCCAAAATGGGGTCGCTGAACGCAAGCATCGTCATCTGCTTGAGACTGCTCGCACTCTTCTTCTTGCCTCCCATGTTCCACCACAATTCT
The DNA here is from genome assembly GCA_036346265.1 of Melocanna baccifera. NCBI lineage: Eukaryota > Viridiplantae > Streptophyta > Magnoliopsida > Poales > Poaceae > Melocanna > Melocanna baccifera. Next base: position 25,235,744 of record CM070694.1, on the reverse strand, counting down.
GGGCTGAGGCTGTTTCTACAGTTGTATATCTTATCAATATGCAGCCCTCTACTGCTCTTAAGGGTGCGACCCCTATAGAGCGTCTCTACTCTCGAGCTCCCCACTATAGTCATCTTCGCGTTTTTGGTTGCACCTGTTTTGTTCTTCTGCAGCCTCATGAGCGCACCAAACTATCCGCTCAGTCTGTTGAATGGGTTTTCTTGGGTACAGTTCTGAGCATAAAGGATATCGCTGCTATGATCCTTCTGCTCGCCGGATCAGGATCTCACGAGATGTTGTCTTTGACAAATCTCGGCCTTTCTTCCATCACGATTCGGCTCCTCGTCCTGTCACCACTGTTAAGACGATCTCTTGGTTGTCTCTCTCTAATTCATCACACATTCCCTCTTCTTCACCGCCATCATTTGTTTTGCCTCCTGTAGTTCCAGCTACACCTACACATCCTATGTTACCTTCTGCAGCATCACCTCCTGCTCCTACAGCACCATCATCTCGTTTCTTGGGGATTCACTACTCTAGACGTCCTCAGCCTTCCCCAGACTCATCTCCTAGTATCTTGCCGACGCCGACCTTTGATTCATTTGATGATACTCCTCGTTATGCCTTTCGTGACCGGACATCTCTTCGGTCTCCTGCTCATTTTGGACTTACTTCGACAGCTCATGCCCTCTCTATCTATGAGCCCACTTCCTATCGTAAGGCTGCTTTCTATGCTGAATGGCAGCTTGCTATGGCCGAAAAACTTGATGCTCTTCGATGTACGGAGACTTGAGACATCGTACCAACACCTGTGCATGCTCGTCCTATCACATGCAAGTGGGTGTACAAGATCAAAACCAGGTCTGATGGTACCATTAAGTGCTACAAAGCTCGTCTTGTGGCGCGCAGCTTTCAGCAGGAGTATGGTCACGATTACGATAAGACGTTTACCCCCGTTGCCCATATGATCACTATTCGCACTCTTATTGCGGTTACTTCTGTTCGTCGGTGGTCTATCTCTCAACTTGATGTTAAGAATGCCTTCCTTAATGGTGTCTTGCATGAAGAGGTTTACATGCAGCCACCCCCTGGGTATTCTATTCCCGATGGCCATGTTTGTCGTCTTCGTCGTGCTTTCACCGTCAATGCTTATGACCCTGCCCTATTTGTCCACGTCTCACCTCGAGGTCGGACACTACTTCTTCTCTATGTGGATGATATGCTCATTACTGGTGATGATTCCTCCTTCATCACATATGTGAAGAAACATTTCAGTGAGCAGTTTCTCATGTCTGATCTTGGTTTGCTTACGTACTTCCTTAGGATTAAGATTTCTTCCATGCTTGAGAGTTACTATCTCTCCCAGCAGAACTATGTCCAGGATATTCTTGATCGGTCTAGTCTGACTGATACTCGCACCGTTGAGACTCCTATGGAGCTTTTCCTTTAACTTCGTGCTACTGATGGTAATCCTCTTGATGACACTACTCGTTATCGCCATTTTGTTGGGAGTCTGGTCTATCTTGTGAGCACTCATCTTGATATTGCTCATGATGTTCATATCTTGAGTCAGTTCATGGCCCGTCCTACTCATATTCACTACAGCCACCTTTTTGTGTTCTTCGCTACTTGCGTGGAACCATCTCTCGTCGTTTGTTTTTCCCTAGCTCCACCTCACTACAGTTTCAGGCCTATTCCGATGCGACCTGGGCTAATGATCCTTCTGATCGTCGTTCTCTTTCTGCTTACTTCGTTTATCTTGGCTCCTTCTTGATTGCCTGGAAGACAAAGAAGCAGACTGCAGTTTATCATTTGAGTGCAGAGGTTGAATTGAGAGCTTTGGCAGTGATGAGGGCATCCCTAACACTTATACATCTTCTCCTATTGGTGGTCATGCACTTACTGAGATGGACACCATAAGTGAAGCTACAAGTAATACAAGTGCAGAAGTGCATGTTGGTCCATTGACTAGAGCCAGAGCTAAACTTCTAAATCAACAGGTGCTTTTGTTTCTTAATGACTCTATTATTATTGATGAGAATTGGGTACTACCTCATGCAAGTGTTTTGTGCATTCTCAGGTTTGAACATTGTGAGGCATTTAGAACCGCGAGGGTGGAGAAGGAGGCCAGAGCCAAAGGGTGGGAGGAGAAGCTCACATGGGAATCGACGAAGCATCCACACGGTTTGTATACCCCTTTACCTGTTCCCAATGCCCCATGGGAGGATATTAGTATGGATTTTGTTTTAGAACTGTCTAGAACTAAGAGGGGACGCGATTCTGTTTTTGTCGTTGTGGATCGTTTTTCGAAGATGGCACACTTTATTCCGTGCCACAAGAGCGACAATGCGTCGCATATTGCTGACTTGTTTTTCAGGGAGATTGTGAGGCTACATGGCGTGCCGCGTACTATTGTGTCGATCGCGACGTGAAGTTCATGAGCTACTCGAAGACACTTTGGGGTAAACCGAGACGGTTGTTATTCAAAGACAACTTGTCATCCCCAAACTGATGGTCAAACAGAGGTGGTGAACCGTACACTTTCGATGCTACTCCGAACCATGATCAAGAAGAATCTGCGCGAGTGGGAGGATTGTTTGCCGCACGTGGAATTCGCTTATAATCGAGCCGTGCATTCCACTACGCAGATGTGTCCATTTGAGGTAGTTTATGGTTTCAAGCCCTTTACACCGCTTGATTTGTTGCCACTTCCTACCAACAACATACTCATATGGAGGCGTCCAAGCGAGCTGAATATGTGAAGAAGTTGCATCTCAAGACAAAAGAAGTGATAGAGCGCAAGGTCAAGTATTATGCTGACAAGGCGAACAAGAAAAGGAAGCAGATGGTTTTTCAACCAGGTGATTTGGTTTGGGTACACTACCGTAAGGATCGTTTTCCAGAACGTCGCAAGTCTAAGTTACTACCGCGTGGTGATGGGCCTTTCAAGGTACTTGCGAAAATCAATGACAATGCCTACAAGATAGAGCTTCCCAGCGATGACTATGGCATGAGCTCTACGTTCAATGTCGCTGATTTATCACCTATCTTTGGTGGTGACGATCCAGTCGAGGACGACGCCTTTTCAAGAGGGGGAGGATGATGAGGGCATCCCTAACACTTATACATTTTCTCCTATTGGTGGTCATGCACTTACTGAGATGGACACCATAAGTGAAGCTACAAGTAATACAAGTGCAGAAGTGCATGTTGGTCCATTGACTAGAACCAGAGCTAAACTTCTAAATCAACAGGTGCTTTTGTTTCTTAATGACTCTATTATTATTGATGAGAATTGGGTACTACCTCATGCAAGTGTTTTGTGCATTCTCAGGTTTGAACATTGTGAAGCATTTGAAACCACGAGGGTGGAGAAGGAGGCCGGAGCCAAAGGGTGGGAGGAGAAGCTCACATGGGTCAAGCAAGAAGAGAAAAACCCAGGAATTTAAGTCCAATTCGTGCCTCCCACAAAGACAATTGGATTCAAACTCGGATTCAACTCAGAATTCAATTCGGATTCGGTTCGGGATAGCTTGATAGGCAGTTACTAAAAAGGTCATAACTTTCACAAACGGAGTCCGATTCAGGCGTTCTTGGACTTGTTGGAAAGATAATTTCAAGGGCTACGCAATGGATCCAGCCCCAACATCAAATTCGACACGGATCAAAAGTTATGACCGAAACAATATGACGGCTGTAAAATCCAGTTTCCTTTTTAAGAGTTCGTATCTAAAACCATATAGGGTTGAGTTGTACTAGGTTTGGGGGACTCTATGCACGTCCCAAGAGGCTATATAAGCCCTGTATTGGCATCCTTAGAGGGGGACCAAGTTTTATGCATCAGATTGAAACATAGCTATTGCTTGTTCTTTCAACACCAGAGTTCATGCGAGGACTTTGAGAGAGAATTAGGTGATCCATTGTTCGCTCGCAACTCAAGGTCAAGCCGCTGCTCCATTGGGAATTGGGGATTTGGCGTTCGTCGCTTGTGGTCGCGCGACGACAACTATCCGGTGTGTTTTGGGCGTTTTCCGAAGAGTTGAAGGTTCGTGCATGGGCACGAGTGTTCAGCTAGCGACATCGTCTACTTCACATCAACTATCCACGGTTTCTCACTGAGAAGATCGGGACCCATCCCCGTATCAGGCAGCAGTGACAGCAGAGATTACTTGGCTGACAGTACAGGTGCCATCAGTATTGCTCGAGATCCAGTGAAATATGAGATCACCAAGCACATTGGTGTGGATGTTTCGTACAAGTGCAGGAGGGAGTACTTGCTCTACAGTTTGTACCGTCTGAATCACAGTTTGCTGATTTCTTCACGAAGCCACAGACCAGGGCACAACACTTGTATTTTCTATCTAAGCTCAGTGTGTGTGATCCACCATGAGTTTGAGGGGGGTGTTAGAGATAGAAACGAATAAGAGATAAAATAGGATTGCTATTCATTTTCATGTATACTTCTGTATCTGTATATGACATACCCCTGTACTCTCCTGTATATATATGACCCCTTGGGCTTCATGGCAATACACATAATATTCATAACACACTGTAGGTATGAACTCAAGAAGCTAGCAAACTAACTTTGATTTTTAAAAAATAAATTCAAGAAGCTGGCAAACATTGTGAATGAAAACTTAACATCTTGATATCCATGTGCATTAGATTAATGTACTGTCATAAGGAATTTTGGCGATTTCTAGACGAATTTGTTTCAAATTTGAAATTTTGGTCTGAAATTCACAAAAAAAACCTATAATCGTGATTATCGCCTCTACCAACCACCTCCGGTAAAAATCACTCGTATCGAAAATCCTGGTCGTGATCGAAAAAAAATAGTACTGGTCTCAGTCGATCGGCTACATATATACATGCATCAAAATTAAGTCATATGCATCTATACTTTGGGCACAGATGGGGTTGGCGAGCTTGGAGGCTTCAGCTCCTCGTACCTTGAAATTACATAAATTATATTGAGCATGCATGCACGTACGAATTAAGACGTAAACCCTAAATAAAATAAAAGATGACATTAATTAATAATATTGATCAATGCGTACCTTGCGTATGGTGAGAGTGGCTGCTGCTGCTGCTTCTCCCCCTGCTGCAGCTGGTCACTGCTGCTGCTTCTCCCCCTGTACATCAAGCTTTTTAAGTTTTGATTATTAATATATGTTAAAGAATATAGATTGACTATATAAAAATAAAATCATCCGATTTATCTTACAAAATTCTTTTATAATACATATTTTTTAGTATATTATGATCTATATTTGTATATAGGAGGATATTCGTTTATTTGATCGGATTTGTGGGGTGAGAATAGAGATATAGCTTAATTAATTACGCGGTGTAAGGAGGCCGGTTTGAGGCGGCAGCTTCCACTGGGATGTCTGCATTCTTCTCTTTCTTATTCAGATCATCACTGGCACTGCTACTGCTCCTGCTCCTGCTCGGCGTGGGAGACGGGGAGGATGGTGGCCTCAGCCCCTCGTACCTGCATGCATCCATCGTTCAGGGTATAAGCTACTGCCTGCTGCCTGCTGGCAATTAAGCTACTGCCTGCTGCTAGCTTAGTTACAACATCACTTACGCCGCGTACGGTGAGAGTGGTCGCTCTGCTCTCGCTTTTGCCTCTCCTGCTGCAGGCTCTGCTAGCAGCTCCTCCTCAGCGGGGGGTTCCTGCCAGATGCAGACAAATTAGCACTGAATGCTAACAAATTAAGGCCAGAGTACTCTCTGAACTGGAGGACCGAGCGAGTAGTGACCCTGTTTGAAGGGATCCTGGAGAGGAGCTCCTCCATGGCCAGCGCCGGCGCGGTGGTCTCCGCGACGACCTCCACCACCTTGCAGTAGGCCGCCTTCCTGTTCTTGGCCATGCATCCTATCAGCTCCGCAACCTGAAGATTTGACACGAGACCGCCCACGTACGTATCTTCGGCTCCCACCACCAGGTTGTGTGTCTCCTTGAAAGCATCCGTTGGCCTCTCCATTCCTCCGGGGCGTACTATCTGCATGCATGCATGTCAACAAGATCCGACGTATACATGTACGAACATACACGCCGCATGCGTGCACGCGCGCACACACATATATATATAGCATAATTTGCTAGGACACCATAGTGCCCCGATACTATGTTAAGCGAAGAGGTGCTAATGTAAATTGAGGACGTCGGATCTAGGCCAAGCGGCTTGAATTGACGCGGATGGGAAGCCACCAGCCACTTATGCAATTTTATGATAACCCCTTAAGGGTTAGATTTTTTTTCACGAAAACACCCTACACCCAATCCCTTCCTCTCTGTCATATCCCCTTCCTCTTCTCTTATGAGCGACTCTACCCAACACAGCACCACCCCCTCCCAATCTCCTCCACCACCTCCTCTCCCCCTCCACACCCCCGTATGACATCCTCCTCCCCCCTCCAGGCTACCCGACACAGCGCTGCCCCCTCCTAACCTCCTCCACCGCCTCCTCTCCCCCTCTCGAACTCCTCCAATGTAACACCTTAGCAATGCTACCGCCGTGAAGTCCTAACCCCAGCTTCATCGCCCCCTCTCTCTTCCATTAGCGCCATTTTGCACCTGAGCGCAAAAGAAGTTATTCTACACTCTAGCCATAACGGGAGCCTCATGACTGGACTGTAAAACCACATCCTAAGTCTCCCACGCGCCACGCGATCCTAGGTCTCTCACGCACCACACGGTTCCATGCAACTGCCTATAAAACCACTTTGGCCACCACCCCTGTCCGTTGTCGCCCTACCCCCAATCTTCAACTGCGCCGCACAGCGGTGCCCCGCGAGATTGACGGTAAGATGGCATGAGGCCGTCCACACACGGGCATGGTGGCCCACCGCATCGCCGCCGTCTCCCGTGCCAATGCCACAGCTACGTGATGATAGCAGTAAAAATGGAAATCATATTTACGATCAGTTATATACCAAATTTACCATTAGATGAAATCTTTTTACTATGCTGACGAATTTGATGCACGCGTCGTTAGAGATTATCGCCACACCAAGCCGTGGCACATGCAGCCATTTGATGGCGACGGTAAAATTAGAAACCACAATTATTGCCAAATACACACCAATTTTACGTCCAGACGAATCGTGCGACCTGACCATGACCCACCTGCATGTGATCCTAGGCACCCCCGCGCAACCGCTTTTATGACAAGATATGTACAAATTTATGGCCGGACGAAACCGCTTTTACTGTATTGACGAATTTACTAGATGTGTTGTTAGATTTTATTGCCACACCTAGCCGTGACACACACTGGCCATGTGATGGTGGACGTAAAATTGAAAACCATAATTACGATCAAATGCATATCAACTTATGCCCAGATGAGATAACTTTTAGTGTAGTGATGAATTTACTGTTAGAGTTTACCGACACACGTGTTGTAGCCCATGCTAGGTGTATGATGATAAAAGTAGAAAAAAAAGAGATGATATTGACATGTAGGTGGACACCAATTTACTATAAGATGAACCGTGAACGGGTGGGGACAAGCGGGATGTAGGTTTGTGGCCCGTAAGTGTTCAAGCGGGTGCAAACTGATCGGTGAGGGGATGGGCTGGGTCGGGGTGAGGGAGGAACTGGCTGTAGCGTAGCACAGAATAGTATATATGTATATGTATAGTCGAAATATACTGACCAGTGTTTGTGCTGATTAGGATCATGCATGCATTCTTGCCATTCTTTTCATTTCAAAGATCCGGCAGGAGAGTGTATAGTATAGTACGGAGGACTGGAAGGACATACATACCGTGTAGGGAAGGCCACTGGCAATCAGTGCTTCTTCAGCTCGTCTTTTCCAGCACAGAACCCCCCAAAACAAGCTAATATCGACGCGTTCCATTCCATTTCATTTGGCCAAAACATGCACGCAGAGACAGAGAGAGCAGTAAGTGCATGCAATTCACAAATGAACAAGTGCTAGCTAGCAGCCATTTCTCTCACTTCAAAAGGAAAGCAGGGAAGCCAATCCTGTTCGTGCCCAGGGATGTAACCAGGATGAAGTGCTCAACCTTTGCAGCAGTTGCTGACATGACATGGATAGCTTCAGCTGATTAATGTAACTAGCATGAGTGTGTACGTAGTGTAATGTAATTAGCGTGCGTAGATCAGTACTACCAGCTTGTACAAGGTTGTTAGCGGCCATGTAATCGATGCGGTAGGGTCCTGTTACATCCAGGATGTCCTTCTCGCTTGCGCCAATGGAGCACACCACGAGTGCGGCATTGCCTACGGCTGAGACGATGCCTGCCTGCGGCTGCTTCTCGAGGTCACACTCGACGATCTCGAGCTTCTCTGCGGCTGGTCCGAATTTTAAGCCGATTACTAATTAATGCATCTTAAGTTCCACTCGCTAGCTCAGTGAATTATATTTAATTATCTCACGTGAAGTTGCCGATCCGTCGTCTAGTTTCAGTTGCCGAACGCTCTGGAAATTGGAAAAGGTAGGAGAGATTGACGGCCAATATATACTAGGCAAAAAAAAAAAAAAGATGATGCTCCACCATACGCACGTACGTACCTGCACAAGGGATGATGCTCTCTCTGCACTTCTGACGGCAGCGCGGACTCGGAAGCCAAGCTTGATGAGTTCCCTGCATCGCATCTCATCTCATCTTCGGTCTGTTGTTGGTACCCCAATTAGCCTAGACTAGAAAAGAGTACCTTACGGCTCGGGAGCCAACCCTTCCCGTGGCACCCGCGACGAAGACGACGTCTTTCTCTTTCTGTGGCTCCGGCACGGCCGTCGTGGCGGCGGCGGCGGCATACGTACGAGCAGCAGCAGAGGAGGAGGAGGAGGAGCTGGAGCGAACAGTACTAACATTATTGCGCTTGTGCGGCCGCGGATCTACCGCAGAGGCAGAGAGATAGGGAAAAGGCTGCGGCCGACATCGAGCCGCTGACGCCGATGGAGAAGGCCGCGGCGAGAGGGAGACGGCCTCCATGTCTCCAGCTATCTGCTTCTTCTTCTTCTTCTAGAGTACTCTGAATGAATTCTTGGATTCAGTTCGTGAGTCCTATCAGGCAGCTCAGCATGCGGCTACCAATGATGCGTATGACTGAACTGAAGGAGTGATGTCTGACGTGGCGTGGTCGTGTCCTCGTTGTGAGATAGCGTGGGACCCTTTCCTCATCTTCTCCTGTCTTCGTTCGGTTGCTAGGATGCGGCCTTTCTTTTTTCCTCTTCCCTGCTGCTTAAACTTTCAGTCCCAGCAAATTTCACCGAGTCCAATTCCATAACTTTTCAACTCGAAATTTTTGTACTTCAAACATGTTTTCTAGATCAATCCTAATCGAATACAATAATAAATGTAATTGGGTTAGGGCGCCCTTTTTGTACTCGCTCACAGTTCGGCCATCAGCCAAAAGCAATGCAATAACTCAATGAGATGGACTGAAATCATCTTACCCAACAGGAGGTGGTGGGTTTGGTTGCATCCCTCCATGAGGAGGGGACGGAGGCGTCGCCACATGTTCGAGGAGCGACTGCTGGCTTGCGGGGGGAGGAGGACAGGGAGGTGGCTTGCAGGGGTGCAGGCCACCGGCGACAAGGAGGAGAGGGAGGTGGCCGACGTGGAGGAGCAGGCATTCCCGGGCGGCAGGGAATGGACGGAGGTGTCGCTACGTGGTGGAGGGGCGACGAGCGGCTTGCAGGGGAGGAAGACAAGGAGGAGGCTTGTAGGAGGTGGAGGTGCTGGCAGCCTCGGCCGATGAGGAGGCGGTCGGCGAGGAGGGGATGGGGCGGCGCCACTCGTCAGTTTTGTGAAGGGCCAAACCGGTCATTCAAAGTAAGGGCACAATAGTCATTTTCCATAGTAATTTAGCTTTGCCAAAATAGTAAATGGGAATTCAAAGAGGGCAAATGATCAATTGTAAATTGAAAGATGTGTCAAGTGATCAATTGATATCAACCGTGGGGGCAAATGAGCTGTTGGCAAATAAAGAAGAGGCAAGTCAGTTGGAACCGCCTCCGATCAAGATGCGTGAAGTGGAGACTTGGTCTCCCTAAATCTCGGAGTTCGGTTAGCCAAGATCAACCCAACACTAAATGGCACCGAACGCACTAGAGATGAGGCGATTGGCGGCGACGGAATTAGCAGCTATGACTCATAGTAGGACTCTAAGTAGATCTCGACTTCTACTTGAATTACATATGGAGATGGACTTAGGCCCTGTTCTAAAAGCTGTTTTTGGCTTTTGCTACAGTAACTAACTTTTAAACGGAGTATTTTTTTAAGATAGGGTCTACAAGTTAATTGTAGTACACGTTAAAAAAACTAATATTTGTACCATCAAAAATCACAAGCGAGTATCTCTCTTTCCGCAATATCTATCGCAAACAGCAAAAAAGTCATCAACCGTAGCCAAAAGCCATCAGCCGTAGCCAAAAAGAACAGGCCCTCAACTTCGTCTTGGACTCAGAGTCAAGATTATTTGTAACAAAAATTTTGTCTGATCTTACAATCTACCTTGCAGAGTAATTCATGGTGAGTGATGCAATGCAATGAACTGTTAACTGAAGGTGATGATGGGGATGCAGTCAGATAAAATCAATGTACCGGTCTCGTAGGCGAGGCCGCTGAATACGGAGCAGTGGTCGCCGCCGGTGAGCCAGAGAAGGAAAGGGCCGGCCTCCGACTCAACAAAGTAGTTAGGGGTGATCGGAATAGCGATGGCTTTTAGCTTTTGGTGAAAAAACATCAGAGTGGGAAAAAACATCAGAATGAGTTAGTGGATAGTGTAGTGAATAGTGAAAAAAGTGAAGCTAGAAGTCGGCTCAAAAACCAAACGATCACCCCCTAAAACAGCTCCGCGCCGTTGTCCTCGTCCACCTCCACGTACCTTGCAAATCAAGCAGCAGATTAAATCCAATGAAATAAACTTTTATTTGTTTTTGAATGGACCAAGATCGAGATAGCATTGACTTGTGCAGTAGTTATTAGGAGCAGAGCAGTAGGTAGTAAAATTAACTGAAGAGCGAGTGATAAGGATTGGATAGGTACCCACCCAGTCTCGAGACCAGCAGGAGCCGCCGAATCATACTGCTTATGCTATCATAGTCGTAGTCTTTCTTTCCTAGCTACAGATCCATGGATCAACTGCTTATGCTTTTGCTTTCTCCTGTGGCCGAGCAGAGCAGAAGAAGACGGGAGCTAGCTAGCTGCAAGTAGCATTTTTTTCTCCTTTTTTTCTAGCAACAAGAAGACGTGCAGGCTCGACTATCTCACGACCAGTCCTTGCAAACTAGTCGTCTCGTCTCCACCGCGTAGAGAGAGAAGCTAGGGAGATCCTGAGCCCGCCACCACCGCCGAGCCGCCCCTGCGATGGATCAGTTTCTGTACGGCGGCGGGCCTCTCCACGCGGCGGTCCGCCGCGACGCGCGGGTCCACGTCGCCGTCGGGAGGTCGCCGGAGAAGACGCTGGCCCTGCTGCGCTGGGCCTTCCGCCGCTTCGCCTGCGCCCACATCGCCCTCCTTCACGTCCACCAACCGTCCCCGGTCATCCCCACACCCTGTACGCGCCGCGTCCATCCCATTTCTGAAATGTACCAATTTCATCGCAGCTCCTAACAGTTTCGTTCTCTCTCAGTAGGAAAGATTCCTGCCGCTCAAGCTACAGAAGTGCTCGTCTTATCTCATCGCAGGTCCGAGAAGGACGAAACGAACAAGATCCTCCTCACCTACCTCACCTTCTGTCACAGGGCGCAGGTAACGTAATTCCCTTCCCTTTCTCGTTAATCTTAGAATCGAAGCCTCTCTCTTCTATTCTTTATACGAGTCATAGTTTACTTCGTTCACAGGTGCAGGCAAGCCTTCTTGTCACAGAGAACGAACAAATCCACGATGGTATTGTCACTTTGGTCAAAGACTATGGGATTACAAAGCTTGTCATGGGTTCTACACCGGATAAGTGCGTACTAGAACACTTGTCATCTTGGCATTGCTGCTTTCTACTGTTGAATGTCTCTGTACCACTACACAAGGAATTCTACTGTTAACACACGTTGCTCACTGAGTGGGTTAGACGAAAAATTCTTATATCCAATCCTAAACCCTATCATGATTTGAATGTTGCATCCTACTTTACTAAAATCAGAAGGTCCTATCATGTTGCTGTTGCCAAAAATTGTCATTTTTGTTGTTATTCTGTTGTGTATTATTCATCAAGATCTGAACAGTGACCATTATCCAGTTACTGATTTTATGGAAATGAACTTTTTTTTGGGGGGGGGGGGGGGTCTGAGCTTCCTTTCATTTATAATTTTAATTTAACGCTCTCTATCTGCAAATGCAGTTGCTTCAAGTTGAAAACAAACTACAGCAAAGCATCTTTTGTGGCAAAGAATGCTCCAGCATTTTGTGAAATTTGGTTTGTATGGAGAGGAAGACACATCTGGACCAAAGAAGCAAGTGCAGCCATTGACAACAGCATCTCAGTTTACAACCAAGATGATGTTATGACCGGAAATAGAATTAGGTTCAGCTCGAATAGTCATGATGCTGAATACATACCTGCTGATCTTCATGAAGGCTCTGTATCACGGAATGGTCGATCTAATGATTATGAAGCTCTTGGAACTGATGCCAACCATTTCTACAATATGAACATATCAAATTTGCAAGATGCAGAATCTGCATTCAACTTAATCTTCTGGCCTGATTCTTCTGTACATATGGAAACATTACAGTTATATTCTAAGGTGGCTCCTCTGCTTCATTCATATATAACATTACAGTTATACTTAAGAGTTGATCTTGTTGTATCAAACTTAAAATGGATGGTACTTATCAGGAAATATTGGATAAAAGTCTCAATCAAGTCATGATGGAAGCTGAGAGATCAAGGAAGGAAGCTTTTGCTGAGCTGCTCAAGCGCAAAGAAACAGAGTCAAAAGTGGCCAATGCTTTTGCCAGGGTATGCAGCCATCTATCCTCACCATCTAACCTAATCTGTATTTTAAACCGTTCAACTCCTTTGACAGTACAACATGATTGGAAAACTAAGCGAAAGTTGGATTCTTAACATCCCATTTTGAGTAGTGCGAAGAAAATTATGCTTTTATTTCTTTGCTTACCTGGCTTCTGCTCCTTGATTAGGCAAAAGCTTCTGATTCTGCTCAAAAACGAAAAATGAAAATGAGGGAGGAACTTGAAGGTTTATTGCTAGCCACCAGAAAGCAACATGAAGATCTTGTAAAAAATAAAGAAAACACTACAGCAGGATTGGACTCTTCTATGAGAAGATTAGCCATACTAGATGCGCGTGCCAAAAACATAGGCCTTCGGATGGATGAAGCTGCGGCAGAGCTGGAAATGATTCAATCTTCCATAGAAACTCTCAGGCAGGAAAAACCAAAAACGCAAAAGCTAGAAGACAGACGTATTGAACAGGTTGAAGGGTGCACATACAGCCATGCTAGGTTGCCAAATTGCAGTTCAATTGCTCTTGATGATGATTCATACAACTTTAGAGAATTGACATTGTTAGATATACAAGCTGCAACATGTAAATTCTCAGAGAGCTTCAAAATACGGGCACAAGGTCATGGGTGTGTTTACAAAGGAGAGATTACGAACAGAAGTGTGATGATTCATAAGTTGCACTCACATAGCATTCAGAGCTTGGTGCAGTTCCAGCAAGAGGTACACCTTGTTACCCTGCTTCTCACTCTGGTTGCATTTGATACATTAGTGGTTAGTCAGCATGGCGTCATGAAACCTCGGAAGGCTATTTGCAGCCACGTACATCACTACATACTATGCTGGGCTCAATGAATTATCCAATGACGTGTTTTCTCTAAATTTGCTAGACATATCTGTTATCAAGAACTGAAATAGACCAAGAATGAAGCCAGATAATATAGAACTATCTTTTTGGAATACGATCAGGCCGGAAATATTGTGGACATTAAGCAATAGGTTAATTTGGTCTGCTGTGCTTGCTCATTTACTTCTTAGTATATACTTGTTTGTCACATATCTATGTGCTGCTTGCGATGGGAAATATATTAAGCAGATTCCTTTTAAGGCTCCCCTTTTTGTTACGGCTCTACTGGAATGGTTGTAATAACCTAGGAGCGCGTGCCACTAACAATTAGTTAGCTGAGGATACTTATTTCCTTTTCCTACGACAGGTGTACATCCTTAGCAAGGTGAGGCACCCTCATCTAGTGACTTTGATTGGGGCAAGCCCAGAAGCATTGTGTCTTGTCTACGAATATCTGCAAAATGGGAACCTTCACGACCGTCTCTTCAGCAAATGCAACACACCACAGCTGCCATGGAAAATCCGTGCACGTATTGTCGCAGAGATCTCAAGTGCTCTATGGTTCTTGCATTCCTGTAAACCTCAGATGATCATCCATGGTGACTTGAAGCTTGAGAACATCCTTCTAGATACCGATTTGCACTGCAAGATAGCCGATTTTGGTATTTCTCAGCTGTTCACGGAGGACATGAAGGATTATCCAGCATTTCATGCTGGTTTTGAACTGAAAGCAGGGTCGTTTCCCTATGCAGACCCGGAATACCAAAGAACCAAACTGTTGACACCAAAGTCTGATATATACTCCTTTGGAATCGTCATACTTCAGTTGCTAACCGGGAAACAGCCTCAAGGCCTCGCTAGTGAAGTAAGGCGAGCTATGTCTTGTGAAAAGCTATCATCAGTGTTAGATCCAACAGCTGGAGAGTGGCCTTTGGAGGTAGCTCTAAGGCTAGCAGAGTTTGGGCTGAAGTGTAGCGAAGCAAGCAGCCGAGATCGCCCGGAGCTGACTCCAGAGACGGTACGCGATTTGGAGCAGCTACATTTGATGAGGGAGAGACAAGTGCCCTCCTTCTTCCTGTGCCCAATTCTCAAGGCAAGTAGTCTGCTCTAGACTGTAGTCGTCTGAAGAGATGGCTGTAGTGAAAAGATGAATGATGAAAGTACGTAGTTGAAGTTGGTTAATTTGTTTTTGCACGCAGGAAATGATGCATGATCCTCAGGTCGGCGCCGATGGGTTCACGTACGAAGGGCGGGCGATCCGTGAGTGGATGGAGAATGGGCGGGAAACGTCTCCGATGACCAACCTGAAGCTCAAGCATCTCAATCTCATCCCCAACCATGCTCTTCGCTTTGCCATTCAGGATTGGCTTTGTCAATGCTGAATCGACCCAGCCTAGCCTAATCGTCGTCGATGTTAAACAGCCAGTTCATATGATCCGTGTATTTGCACGGTTAGATTCGTTCCAACGTCGTAGGATCAAATGATATAATTTATTTAAAGAACATACTTGAAGTATGAGTTTTGATGAAAGAAAATCATTGAGTATAATAAGTCGTTTTGATTCTTACAAAACATAACCACTCTCTGTTATATATGGATCATGTAGCCATGTGTCCCTTTTCTTCCTCTATTGGTTACGCTTTTTCAAAACGTATTTATGTACGTGTACCTCTATTTAATCACAAGCAATATATTGATTATATGTGCGGCAAATTTTGTATGTACTTCATAATTTACTTCACCTATGTATAAAATTTGAAATTCAAATTCATTCTAGTTAAGAGTATCAAAAAAGAGAAAAATTCTGACAAATTTGAACTCTCAACATTTGTCATATTTTTGTCTTTTTTGTTACTTTTAACATAGAACGAATTTGAGTTTGAAATTTTATACATATGTAGTACAAGTTTAGAAGTACATGTAAAAATTTTTTAGAATTTTTTGTGACTCTTTATAGTTTAAATGGATGGTAAGAGTGAATGCTAGCACATGAATGGGCCGGGCGGAGGACGCCGTCGAGTATTTCATTTCAATCGGAAATCCCCGGTTCCTTCCGAAACATTCCATTCCACCGCTGCGCAGCGCGGTTGAGAGCGTCCCTCCCACTCCATGGACGACCGTGACCTCGACGACGCTGCCCTCTGGGCCGCCGTCGACACCGCTGCCGAAGCCTCCCGACGCGCGCCGCCGCTCCTCCCCAAGCCCCCCTCCCCCGCCATCCGTTTCCCCGACGACGACGACCAAAGAGGCGAGGTGCTGCAGCCCGCCCGCCCGTTCAAAGTTCCGCGCCTCGCCTCCCCCGCCACGCCTCCTCCGCCCTCGCCGCTGCCGTCGCCTCCCCCGCCGTTCATGACGCCCGACGCCTCCAGGAATCTGGTGATCGTCGAGAGCCACGGCTGCTTGCCCGGGCACGGGCTCTTCCCCTCCGTGTCCGTGGCCAACTTCAAAAAGTATCAGGAGATAGCCCTCTCGGTACGGTGGTAACCCATCATCTCTCATGTCCCATCCCTGATTCCATGCTTGATCGGATCGCTACTCTCTCCTGGAATTTACAATAAGCTTGATCAGATCATTAGTACAGCAAAGTCGGCATGTGTGGATAGATACAAATAGACTAGCCATGGAAAATTATTCCGAGTAATACACATACATGTTTCTCTTCTGGGCACTTGTCGTCTCCGCATTACATGCATACTAGATTGCTAGTTTCTTCACCTTTTTTACTTCTGATGAAAAAGATCAGAATATTCTCAAATTCTATGGTTTACATCCCCTCACACAATTTCAGATTCTAGAGAAAAGCGACTACACCTTGATCAGTGGGAATCCATACATTAAGAAATCAGGTCCTTACTTCTACAAAACCTTGATCACTGCGAGTTCTGATAATAGATTGAATCATCATCCTCCTGACTTCTCTAACCCTTTTCAGGGTGGAGAAAAATATCATGCTTCTTCAATATCTCATTTGAAATCAAGGACCACTCTATTGAGTTTGATGACAGACGCAATGTCAACCGTGCTGAATTTCTTGTTCGAGCGTCTATGCAGTACGTCATTTTTTATGCAATTACAATTCATTTTGTTTAAAGTTCACCAGCCCTTGGTACTTCTATTATTAGGTGTTATTAACTCTTTTTTTTCTTTTGTGTTTAAAGAAGTGGCAGGTTTTCAGATGGTTGGGGTTCATGTGATCAACGAGAGAAAAGATTTAACAAACCAAACCATGATATTCCCAGCACAGCTGAAACCAGAGCTAAGAACAAAGCTTGTCAGGTAAGGTAGAGGTTATCATTTGGTTTTCACTTTTTGTCTCATTTAGATAACGCTCTCTAGCTTGCTTACGAACCAGAAATCCATTTCAATACATTCTCGTAGCTTTTTCATATGGAAATACTTGCAGTGGCTATTGCATAATGAATAACTATTGATGCTAAAATGTAAAAACCACATGAGTCAGCAGATGATTTATTTAGAATCTTCCAAGGAAAGAATGGCACATTGGTACTGCGTCTTGTAATCTTGTTTGATGAAGAAATGATGCATTTCAAGATGCTCACATAATGTTTAGTTTAGAACCAAAATGCCAGCAGGGGCGGAACTTCTATAGTGCATGGGTGTTCACTTGAATACCCAAATTATTTTGCGAAACACCTAGTATTTAGTAAGTATTTATACATATATACTAATAATTAGGCCAAATCCTTCATATTTGTACCCCCAATACAATTTAGCCCACTCTCACATATTCCCCTCCCAAATTCGTCTCACCTAGCCCAATATATTTTAGCCCACCCTTGTCCTCCTCTCTCTCTCTCTCTCTCTCTCTCTCTCTATCTCTCTCTCTAGCGGCATGACCTATAGTAGCCGGCGAGGAGGGAGCACAGCAACACGCGGCAAGCGAGCATCGGGAAGGTAGGGTGCAACGGCCAAGGGAAGCACCACAGGCCAGGAGTCGGGGAGGCCGGGTGGGGGTGTGAGGCAGGAGGGAGCGCTTGGCGGCTGGGTCGCCGGGCCAGTGGGATCGGTGAGGTGGTGAGGCAGACTCAGGCCGCGCACGATGCACGACATAACACAGGTGCATCCTCAATTCCCAAATCTCAAATTCCAAATTCCATTAAACAATATTTTATCAACTTCAAACACTCATTCTGAAAATACTCAGTCCACCACTGAATACCAGTATGATATAATGCCAGAATTTGGAAGGCCTACAATGATGTTTGCCATATATCTTTACGAGATTTGTTGTGACCTGAGGTTACTACACAATGATATAATACAGAAAGCTTGCCGAAAGGAACACACCCTTCCTTTAAAAAGGAAAAACTGCACAGCCTCTAAGTGTTATTGGCATGATGGTTAAGTATGATCTTTGACTGGTTAAGTTGGGATGTAACTGTGGCAGTGTGCAGCCTCGAAGTTTTATTGACATGATGGTTTTGTGTGATCTTTGACTGCTTACATTGGGATGTGTGTGTTTATCTCATTTTTTTCTTGTATCCTTTAGAGTACTAGTTTGTTTGCAATTTACATATAGCACAACTTGATGTGAAAATCTGTAGTCAGGACAATCCTTAGATGTAGGTTTGAACCATGCCTGTAGTGCCTTTGTTTTGTTTTTCGAGCTGCGTGTGCTCATTTGGCACCCATACCCATGTATAGTGTTTTCAATTGAGAAATCTAATGCATAGTTTATGGTTTATTTCATTAAATCGAGCTATATGTCAAGATTTAATCATTCTTGTTGTATAAACATCTCTTCTAGGATCTTCTCGGTATTGGAAATAATCGTCCAGGATGAGACATTGAAGAATGTTGGTGCAAGTTTTGATTCAGATAGTCCTGGTAAATTGAAGACTGTAACGGTGAGCCAAAGGTGCCTTGTGCTGGACTAGGGTTGTCACCCGGAATAGAACACCAGACATGAACTGATGCGTGCATATGCAAACTGCAATATAATCACTCATTTTGGATAGTCAGGTATCTTGCTCTTTTTTTTTGGAACTACGGCGCGCCTTCTAGGCCAGGCTGAACCAAATTTTATGGATAAGAAAATTGATTTGAGTGATGTTAAAATTCCACTTTGTTCTGTACTAATTGTGAACGAGGTTTTTTTTTCCTGCAAACAGTAAGTACCACACCGCAGCCGCCAGCCGGCATCCTAGTTGTGGTAATTAATTTTTTTTGCAAAAGTTGGCATGCTTTGGAAATTTTATTTTGTTTTAAATTTATTTTTTAATTTGGAATATATTTACAGCATGTTTGGCAGTGATTAGGATGGGGATGGAAATTTAGATGTGGGAGTTGTGTGGTGTAATTTATTAGTAGTTCCCTTGTTTGATAGGGGGGATTGGAAACAGAGTGGGATTGATTCATAGCCACTACTGAGTAACCCCAACTAAAGTTGTTACAGAAGGTTGAGATCGATATATATGTGTGTGTATGTGTATGTGTGTATGTATGTATGTATGAATATTTATATATGTGTGTGTGTATAACAGGGGCACCAGCCCTAGCTTCACGATTGAGATTTTTCATTCATGATTGATTCAGCATACTAAATCAATGACTTTTTTCTTTCCAAATAATGCATTTTCGAATTAATGAATGCAAACGGGTTTGCCTAATATATTATATATTATTGCACTTGCATGTATCTAAAAGCAATATAAAGGCAGGGAGGCCTGATGCCCACACACACACACACACATATATATATATATAGTTGAAATGGGGCACTATGATCTAAAATAGGTATTTTTCCTTATGTATCATGTGCGAAAAAGCTAAAATCTTTTGGATGTCAAGTTTAACTAGCTTACTAGTTCAAACTAGTTTGTACAGAAAGTCGAATTGTAGTTGCCTTTTTTATGATAGTTTGATTGTAAGTATGTGTTGATTATATGTATAAATCAGCAAAGCATGTAATATAATTCATTTGAAACTTTGAAATTGAGTATATTTTTTCAACGGTATACGTTTTATTTGAATTGTTATAAATGGGTATATACTCTAAAATTAATATTTTTCAAAATTCACCGAATTTGAGTTGAATATGCCTCATTTGAAATCCTAGTGCCCCATTATATATATATATATATATATATATATATATATATATATATATATATATATATATATATATATATATATAAAACAGGGCACCATGATCTAAAATAGGTATATACTAAAAATATATTCTACTCCTAGGTGTAGTTACTCACCTTTATGATATACCACCTAAACGAAGTAGACATACTCATTTATCATTTTTAGTATACTCATATACTAATTATAAGATACTCAATGTGAACCATGTGAAAAAATTGGAAGCGAGTCTATAGTTTTAAGCTATTTTGTAAATAGCTTTATATACACGCATAAAAAGAAGTTTATCTAAAAAATGTATATGCCACCTAGATGATCTTATATATTTATATACGATAGGTACATATTCTCTATTACATGATATACTCTTCATGTTGTGAGATACGATATATAGAGTAATTACAATTGGGATGTATGTATGTAAATTCCCACCTCCTCCGAGCTGTGGACACAACCTGTCATAGATGCACTCTAATTTATCTGGTGCATTGTGTAGTTGGTTCTCTCACCTACATACATATGTATTCCTACCGTTCTTTTTTACTTGACTTTTTTTTATGGTTTTTGATATACAACTTTGATCATTGCTTTTTATAACTCGTGACTTTAACTATTATTTTTATAATTTTACACTAAGATATACTAATAAAATTGTAATACTATGAATGTATATTTAACGATAAATCTAATTATATAATTTTTGTATGACCAATCTAGATAGCTTTAAATTTATTGGTAGTCAAACTTTAGAAAATTTGATGGTACGAATTATAGAAGTCAAGTAAAAAAAGAACGGATGGAGTATGTCAAAATTTGTCTATGAAATTAATTGGCTGATCACGATTTTGCCGGTTTGATAGGTAGCTAGGATATCACTGCAAACTGAATTGCTCCAAATTTTGATACAAACCAAATACATGCCAAACGTATGTATTTAACATGAAGTTTCTCTGCGATGTTGTGTCTCTGTCAATAATTTAAATCATCCCTAAACTTTGTATACCCTTACTGGCAAAGCAAACAAGCTGGCCAATATTTATGTCTCCCGGCAGTATGACCCACCATCGAATGGCCAATTTTTCAATAGCGAATAAAGCTAGGTAGCGATGCATGGCGCATGCCTGCCTGCCTGCCACTGCATTAAGCCGTGTCCGCCACTTCAAAGGCAAATGGCCAATCTATAGAAGTACATGTAATAATATAAAAACATATTGCACAGGATGTGATATTACTCAGTCATCTCAGTCACTGCTATCTCCTAGTCGTGTCTGCTTTCCCGTGCATGGTCTTATCTTTCATTAAGCACGAGCATGCCTTGTGGGATACGTCAGCTGGTCCGGAGCTTGCATCTCGTTTCGGAGGAGGTATGGAAACCGTTCCGTTTGTTAAGTAGCTGGTGGTGGTCCAGTAGACTGAGGTACAGCAGGCTGGGTCCGGTAAACGTTGATATCATCTTGTTGAGATATGCTGAATTGCGGGCCGCTAGCAATAACTTCGTGAACTAATGACTCTAGAAATCCCCCTCGTGGTGCGGAGGAGTTCTGCCCACTGAAGTATCCAAACCCTGGGTATGGTGTGAACGTTGAGCTCTGACTTGCATACACTGCATTGTGTACCGTTCCTTGGAAGCATCTGGAAGGCCCAAATTATCATCGGTGGACTCGACGTCACCCCCACATTAAATTGGAGGCTGCAAAATAAAACGATGTTAATCACAATAAATATTTTGAATGTAGAATGCAAATCTCGTATCTCCTGGATGTGCAGCGAAGATGAACGACGGGGAGCGATAGTTTGCATAGGTGGTGCGGAGGTCAAAAATGCATCTTGACGATGGACCTACGGCGAGAGAACTCCATGATGTTTGCGGAACGTAAGGTCTAATAAGAAAACGAAACATAAGATTGTATATAAGTTACCTCCTCATCGATACGGCCCATAAATGATCGGTACCAAGTACTACGACGCCGGACAGACTCGGTAAATTGCGATGGCCGATTTATATATCACAGACGGTTTCAACTGAAAATCGTCTGTGATAGTTCAATATCACATATCTGTGATATTCATTTCTATTCCTAAATCTATTTCTGTTCGTTGGCTAGCCTCAGAAATGCTAGCCATGTCCTTTGAAATAAGCATATCAACACAATATATATCCAATTCACATTCATTTATTTCAGAAACAAGGACATCTATTTCACAAATTAATTAACTAAAATAAAATAAATTATCCTTTAACAAATACACACATGTACAATTAAGGTCAATCTTATTCCAATCAAATTCATTCTACATTATGGAATTTCCCATATGATTTTATAAGTAGTTGTTGTAGTAGCAGAACTTGGTGTTGGCCAAGTCGCACCGCGGGCACTTGAGCGCCACCTCCGGCTGTGGCACCTTGGCCAGCCGCGCCCTCTCCGGCATCGACGACAAAGCCGATGATCTCTCACTGTTGGCACCTACCGTCCTTGCCTCCTGCTGCTGCAACTGTTGCGGCTGTCCAAGAATTATATTCCAAGATTAGTGGATTATCAAACAAATATATGCACATGTTTTGAACTTTACTCTTGTGCTATTGCATAGTCGACTAAAATTGTCTTATCTCTTAGTCACTTAAAGTTGTATAGTAAATTTTCCCCTATAAAAAAAGGGTCGTTGAAGAATGCTTATCTAATGGATGAAAAAGTGACTAAGAGTGGAGAGAAAAACTAATCATTTGTGCAATAGACAGTTATTATTATTATTATTATTATTATTATTATTATTATTATTATTATTATTATTATGTGGGGTAGTAGAATGTTTCTTCGTGTATGTGTGAGTGTGATCGGGAGATAGAGAAAGACTCGTTATGATTTCCGTAGCGTTTAAGATTGCATATATAGATCAGATCTACCTATATAGCTAGCTAGCTCTTAATAAAATTTCCGGGAGCCATTTTAGTATGTCACTGTAAAGAAACGAGCCTCACTCTTAATAGATTTAATCAGCATATTAAAATTAACCAATAATTAATTAAGTAATAAATGATGCAATTACAACTAATTCAATTACATGAATGACCAAGCGATGGGGAAAATCACAACATTCGAATACTAAAAGAACACAAAGTAACAAAACCAAACTATAATACAAGAGTACCATGTACATCAATCATAATAATAACACTTCCAAGGGTACAACATTTATCAAAATACATCGCACATTCTCAAACGCATACAACACGTAATTAATTATACATTGGAGTGGTAACTTAACCCGTAGGTGTTGTAAGGGCTGAGTCGGTGCCAAGGACCTACGTTGGTAAAACGAACCAAAAATCCGGGAAACAACCATATATCCAGAAAGAAGGTAAAAGAGAAAAAAGATTGCCATTAGAACCCATTCGATTTAGAACATTGAATCATAGCATTCATCGAGATACTAGGGCTACCCAAGGCCAGTTGACACCTTTTATTGTAGTGGACTTCATCGCTCAGCGAAACCATGCCAAAACCCACAAAAACCTCACCATCCTTACCTTCATAAGAGAGAAATCGAGCTAGAGTGCTAGGAGATCTCTAAGGACTTTCAATCAATACGAAGCAACCAGCATTTCATCACGCATAGTGGAATGTGAGAGGGAGGGTGATAAGAAGGTAGCCAACCAAGAGAGAGAGCATTTTCATTCATCTCCCCAAAGCCACCAGAGAGATAGAGCTCAGATCACACCCTCAATCCCCACCCACCTCTCCTCCTAGATCCCATCCGAGTGGAGACGAAGTCGGAGAAGGGGAAGGAAGCATAAGAGAGTTGGGGGTAGAACCGAGGAGGAGAAGATGAAGTGAGGAGGAAGGCCAAAGGAGAAATAGGAGAAAGCATGCATAAGGAAACGGCCAACTAACAATTTAATTAAGCTAAGAAACACTGCCACGACCAACTGAGCATCCTCAGACACTTTACCCACCAGCCTTTCTGGCTCGACTCTTAATTACTTCCAAGCATTGCATTGCATCCACTAAGTAAATCGATCGAGGACGCACATAAGGGGAAAATGTTGCATCTGCGAAACATGACAGGACAAGCTTTACATTGCAATGCAAACTTTGTACCAAAATTGTGCGGGCAATTATGCTATTTAGGATTAGAATTAGACGATGATATGAAATCCTGAGTTGAAATTTTGTGCTTCACCCACTGTGATTGAACCAATCACACACATCTATCTATCTATTTTTTTTTCTCAAGGAGAACAGGAGGAAAGGCTCCAACTACAGTAAAGGTAAAAGAAGCCACCACGTTCTCTCTCGAGGGCTAGAAATTCCTATATTAGTTGGAGAAAAAAAAAGAAAGATCTACGCCGTTGGTCGTGGTGGGCCTAGATATAATAGTCTAGATTAAAATAAAGAATCCATATAAATACAATCCGAAAATAACTGTAAATAAAAATAAAATAAAATTAGTAATTTGATTTTTTATATGAATTTATAAGTAAAATCCTTAAATAAACATAATTCAAAATAAAAAAATCACTTGGAACAAGTTCCAACGAAAATAACAAAAAATAAAGAGTCCATATCAAGTACAACACAAAAATAACGGAAATTCAGAATAAAAATAAGATAAAATGGCAATCTGATTTCATACAAATTTCTAAGTAAAATACATAAATAAATATAATTCAGAATAAAAATATCACTTGGAATTGTATACGAATTTTAACAAAAAATAACTTAAAACAAAGAGTACATGCTAAGTACAATAAACTATTTTCTGCAAAATTTCTGCAAAATTTCTATGAAATTCGTGCACTCCAAACATGCCCTTACTGATCCATGACTTGTATGCTGATTATGCACTCCAAATGGGCATAATAGGAGAACACGCACATGACACCATACCCAAATTAGTTCCTGTTTGTAACCTTGGCATCAAACATTGCGGTAATGGCACTGTCTTCTGACATAATTATAACATGCTGTTGCCAAAACAGCAAAATCTCTGGACTAACAATTAAAGTAACACTGTGCAGGTTATGCTGGAGCAATACCGTGCATTGCTTCGTACTTTGTCTGTAATTCCATTTTCACATCCATCCGGCTTATACTCAGTTAATGAGCTTTATTAACTTGTTAAATTACATTATATAGTTGCTTTATTAAAAATTTTATCAAGTAAAAAATGAAATTGAGAAAATCTTAGTAAAGAAAAAAGAGTACAGCCTATAAAACCTCACTAGTGACTATATCTGAAGGAAAAATATTGAGAGGTTAACTCCGAAGAGACTATAGAGAAAGAAACAGTCAACACATGCTGTGCTAATATGGATAACACTGGATATGTTACTTTCTGAGTTTGCCACCATGAGAGGACGTTTAACTCTTGCTCGAAGCTGATGCTATCACTATTGAGATAACTTGATAGGTCTCCGGTACTTTGCCGCTGTACTCCTCCTGACTGATGTATACCTGCATGAGAATCTTTAGAGGAAGAACCAAAAATCTTGCCACATTGCATAGTCCTCACAGATGTGCTAGAGATTACTTGGAGTCTTTCCAAACGCACAAACCCAAACTTATTTTCGTATTTCTCATATATCTCATATACTTTATCCTTAACTGCTCCATAGTATGTACAATAATCTAAACCAGTAGCATCACTTAAAAGTTGTAATACATTTATAAATCTTTGAAGTTTGGCCCTATGATCCAAAATAAAAGCGAATGCATATAAAATAGAAATGTCCCTCCAATATTTTAAAAACTTAGATTTTATGGCAACTACAGCATCCCATAGTAGAGTATCATTTTAAAAAACCTATAGGTGAGTGGGAATTTCAAAAATATTATGAACAATTAGAGGAGAAGTTGGGTAGTATACTCCAGAAAGATAAAAGTGTAGCTTTATGAAAAAGTTCTAAAAAATATTTTTTTTCACCAACAATCCAATCGTCCTCAGTAAAATTTGAGGTCTCTAACTTGTGTTTAACTAGATAAGCTACGAGATTGATGAACTTAGGTATGAAGGAAAACAAATAATATGCTCTTATATGGTAGTATATGTTTAAGCATAAGGTAAGTAGAGTTCCATTTAACAGGCATGTCTAAGCCAAATTTTATAGGGCAGACATTCATTGCTACTCCAAAGCTCTTATATGCAGCTATTCGTTAGTTAGAACAATTAATATATAAAATTGTATCCCTAAAAGAATTAATATAAGCATTTAATCTTTGTAAACCAGATTTAATAATATGACAAGCACAACGATGATGCAGTAAGAAAAAACATGCATAAATATTAAACAATTGAGTAAGAATTTCCATAGCCTTAGTGTTTGCAGCTGCATTATCTAAAATTCTAGAAAAAATCTTATCCATGAAGCCAAAATTTTCTACAACTTTAATAATGCATTCTGCAATATTTCAGTAGTATGTGAAACATTAATTAATTTAAATCCTATAATTCTTTTTTTCATTACCTAGTCGTCATTGCCATAAATTTTACAAACAACATACCTCACCGAATTCTCATCATCGTCGGTCCTGAACTTCTTGTCAAAATCGTTCCAGACTCCTGATATAGTAACTCTTATTCTTTTTGCACCTGTGCTCTGGGTTGTGGATGCACTCGTTGAGCTAGTAAAAGATGGATCGATTGGACCCTACGCCGCCGGGCTGACCATCTCTTCTGACTCTACAGTTTGTTGTGGATGTAGATCTTCTGCGGATAGATATCTTTCTTGAAAGGATTGCATATCCTCCACCGTGAGGCCGAATTCGGAGAGCTGAAAATCGTAGTTCTCCATTGAATCAACTGCAAATTAAAAAAGTAAAGTACAATTAACTTATTATTGAATCAATAAATAATAGCAAAAAATTACAATAAGGCAGCACTATTACCACTTCTGTAGCTCTTCAAAAATTCTTTGAAGTTTTTTGAATTTCACACGAATTTCTCACTAATTTTGCTAAATTTGTGCAAACACTACCGAATTTTTCACAGCTAACACAGAGAGATGAGAGTCAGGTTTGAGGTGCGAAGAATGGAGGCTGGATGCCCCTCTATTTATAGGGAAAATTTTCATATTTTTAAAATTTTTTGCTATTTGTTTTCGAATTTTTAACCCCTCAACAGTCAAAAAGCTTAAAAAAGAGAGAGTATTTTTCACAAATTGGACCGTACGTGCTGTGCTACGCCTATTGGCAAGGCCCATGACCGTTTCAGGCCGTGCCATGCCTGCCCTCGGTCCACCAGACTACCGACATGGCCCATAATGTAAACAAAGAAAAAGAAGAGGAGAAGGACGGAGAAGTCAGAAATTCCCCCATTGAATTGGAAAACGGTTTCGATCCAAGGAGGACGACGAGGGTTTCTTCGCCTCTCGCACCGCCGCCTCGCTGCTCCTCTTCCTGATCACGAGGTTTGCTGCTGCTTCTTGGACGACTCTCTTTTCGTCTTCTCGATCGGACCCCAGATTTGGTTTTTGATTAGGGTTTCCATTCGATTCGACCCTAAACTCTTGTGTTGTGCAGGGATTCGATCTGAGCCGCGGGGCAATGACGTGGCTCCGCGCCGCCTCGGGCGCCGCCCGCCTCGCCCTGCGCCGCACCCTCCTCGCCCCCACCACCCGATGCGCCCGCGCCGGCTTCCACTCCTCCGCCCTGCGCCCCCGCTCTGCCCCCGCTCCCCGCGCCGTCCCGCTCTCCCGCCTCACCGACAGCTTCCTCGACGGCACCAGCAGCGTCTACCTCGAGGAGCTCCAACGCGCCTGGGAGGCCGACCCCTCCTCCGTCGACGAGTCCTGGGACAACTTCTTCCGCAACTTCGTCGCCCAGGCCTCCCCTTCCGCCGGCGTCTCCGGCCAGACCATCCAGGAGAGCATGCAGCTCCTCCTCCTCGTCAGGGCCTACCAGGTCAACGGCCACATGAAGTCCAAGCTCGACCCCCTCCGCCTCGACGACCACCCCATCCCCGAAGACCTCCACCTCGACCTCTACGGCTTCACCGAAGCCGACCTCGACCGCGAGTTCTTCCTCGGCGTCTGGAGGATGTCCGGCTTCCTCTCCGAGAACCGCCCCGTCCTCACCCTCCGCGAGATCCTCAACAAGCTCGAGCAGGCCTACTGCGGCCCCATCGGCTACGAGTACATGCACATCCCCGACAGGGACAAGTGCAACTGGCTCAGGGACAAGATCGAGACCGTCAAGCCCAAGGAGTACCACAAGGACCGCCGCCTTGTCATGCTCGACAGGCTCATCTGGAGCACCCAGTTCGAGAACTTCCTCGCCACCAAGTGGGCCACCGCCAAGAGGTTTGGCCTCGAGGGTGGCGAGACGCTTATCCCCGGCATGAAGGAGATGTTTGATAGGGCCGCTGACCTCGGCGTTGAGAACATCGTCATCGGGATGCCGCACAGAGGAAGGCTCAATGTGCTGGGCAACGTGGTCCGCAAGCCCTTGTCTCAGATATTCAGCGAGTTCACTGGTGGGACGAGGCCCGTTGAAGGCGAAGACGGGCTCTACACTGGAACTGGCGATGTCAAGTACCACCTGGGTACCTCCTACGACCGACCCACTCGAGGTGGCAAGAGGATCCACTTGTCCTTGGTCGCGAATCCCAGTCATCTCGAGGCCGTCGATCCAGTTGTCGTAGGAAAGACACGGGCAAAGCAATTTTACTCCAACGATCTTGACAGGACAAAGAACATGGGCATTCTGATCCACGGGGATGGTAGCTTTGCTGGGCAGGGCGTGGTTTATGAGACACTCCATTTAAGTGCCCTTCCAAATTACACAACCGGAGGAACCATTCACATTGTTGTCAACAACCAGGTTGCCTTCACGACTGATCCAAGAGCTGGCAGGTCTTCTCAGTACTGTACGGATGTCGCCAAAGCCCTTAACGCCCCTATATTCCATGTAAATGGCGATGATCTGGAGGCAGTTGTACGTGTCTGTGAGCTTGCAGCTGAGTGGCGCCAGACATTCCATTCTGATGTTGTGGTCGATCTCATTTGCTACCGCCGGTTTGGACACAATGAAATTGATGAGCCCTCCTTCACGCAGCCAAAGATGTATCAGGTGACCCTCCTGCTACTGTTTCTGACTTTTTGCATACACCCTTGATCATTTCCCTGTAGGTTGCTTGTACTTCACAGCTCAGCGTCCATTTCTTTTTAGCTGCACTTAATTACCTTCTTTATAGTGTGATGTTTTTCTGTTCAATTGCCATCTGTATCATCAATGCTTGTGCTGTTTTGCTGGTACGTATGCTTTGCTTTCCTAGCATGATGCATGGTCCTGATGAAAATTATTCTGTGGCAGATCATTAAGAACCATCCCAGTTCATTGAAGCTTTACGAACAGAAACTGCTAGGAATGGGCGAAGTCTCAAAAGATGATGTTCAGAGGATCCACGAGAAGGTCAACAGAATCCTAAATGAAGAGTTTGCAAAAAGCAAAGATTATGTTCCCAACAAGAGGGATTGGCTTTCGGCTTACTGGACTGGCTTTAAGTCACCCGAGCAAATATCACGTGTCCGCAACACCGGGTAACAGCATTATCTTCATCGATCACCCTTCGTAGTTTTTGTCTTAAATAAATATCATCCATCATCATTGAAAATGCCTTCCCTGCAGGGTTAAGCCGGAGGTACTGAAACGTGTTGGACAGGCAATTACAACTCTACCTGAAAGCTTCAAGCCGCACAGAGCAGTGAAGAAGATTTTTGAGCAGCGTGCTGCAATGATCGAGAGTGGTGAAGGAATTGACTGGGCTGTTGCAGAAGCCCTTGCCTTTGCAACACTTATAGTGGAAGGTAATCATGTTAGGCTGAGTGGACAAGATGTGGAAAGAGGAACTTTTAGCCACCGGCATGCGGTTCTACATGACCAGGAAACCGGAGGGAAATATTGCCCGCTCGACCATGTAGTGATGAATCAAAATGAGGAGCTGTTTACTGTTAGCAACAGGTAAGTTTGCTTATGGATTTATCATTTATGTTATTCTACCGAGTGTGCTGTAATTTTATATGGACTTGTTAAATTTGGAAGCTTATAAGGTCATTTCTGTTCTCTAGTCTTTGGACAAGCATGGAGAACCTATATCTTGTTCTGTAGATCTGTTTGGCCTATCTCAGCTTCGAAAACCATTGTTCAGATTACCAGCATGGAAATTTTTTATTCCTTGGATAGTTGGATAGAAGTACCATTTCTTGAGAACCACATGCTCTTTTTTTATTTATTGCCTTGACTTTCCACATAACTTTATCAAGTTATCCCCTTGCATGGTCAAACTCGGATCATTCAAGCTATACATTGTTTTGTGATATCTTTTTTTACCTGTAATGGCGCAAGTCCTTTTCCCCATCTATCATACTTGAATGAGAATAAGAATTTTCTGTTCTTAGAATTGAGGATAAGAATTTGCTGTTTGCAGCTCACTTTCGGAATTTGCTGTTCTTGGGTTTGAAATGGGTTACTCCATGGAGAACCCTAATTCACTAGTACTCTGGGAAGCTCAATTTGGTGACTTTGCCAATGGTGCTCAAGTGATGTTTGACCAGTTTCTGAGTAGCGGAGAGGCAAAATGGCTGCGCCAAACTGGCCTTGTTGTTCTACTGCCTCATGGTTATGATGGCCAAGGCCCTGAACATTCCAGTGCCCGTTTGGAGCGCTTTCTTCAGGTAACTCACAGTGACAAAGTTTTTCTTGTTTTCTATGTCATGTAGCCATTGAATCCATCCAGTTGCAAGCAGGCTCTTGTTTTGCATCTCTGTTCTTTGATAATTCTTCAACATGGTAACATGCGATTGTTGGCTTGAAAAGAAAATATGATGCATTTTTATATGCAATCGAGGCCATTCTTCCTATCTGGGCAACCGATACTCATGTCAACATGAGTATAACGTATTCCAAATTTTACAAGATAAATTTTGGTATGCTCGAGAAATTACGGTGATGATTTGGCTTTTATGCATTTTCATATTTTATGGTTTTATGATATGCTTGGTTCTTGAATATTTATTGCTTACTCGAGATTGTCAATTTGCTACTCAGATGAGTGATGACAATCCTTTTGTCATACCTGAGATGGAACCAACACTTCGCAAGCAGATCCAGGAGTGTAACTGGCAAGTTGTGAATGTGACAACTCCTGCAAACTATTTCCATGTGTTGCGTCGTCAGGTCGGTTTATCTTCACTATGCTGAAATTTTTCTGGATACTAGCATGTGGCTCGCTTAGATGTATTAATCTTCCTATTCTGACCTACTGTTTGGGGGGAACTAGATACATAGGGAGTTCCGGAAGCCACTGATTGTAATGGCCCCCAAGAACCTACTTAGGCACAAGGATTGTAAGTCCAACCTTTCCGAGTTCGATGATGTTGAAGGCCATCCAGGATTTGATAAGCAAGGAACACGTTTCAAGCGGTTGATAAAGGACCGTAATGATCACAAGCAAGTCGAGGAGGGTATCAACCGCCTTGTATTATGTTCTGGGAAAGTAAGTAGGCCCTTTTAACAAATCAAGTTTAAAGAAATTACTGGTTCAATACAAATATGCACCCTCTTTAAAAATTGCCATGTTGCAGGTGTATTATGAACTTGATGAAGAGCGGAAAAAGACTGAGCGCAGTGATGTTGCAATTTGCAGAGTTGAACAACTTTGCCCTTTCCCGTATGACCTTATCCAGAGAGAGCTAAAAAGATACCCAAGTATGGATGCTTTTCCTCACATATTTAATCCATTGTTTGTGTGAATGCATTCATCATGATTTGCCATATCTGCCAGTAGTTGCTAGACTGTTGGTCCTAGGAATGGATGTGGATAATATGGTGACACTGCTTGTTTCGCAGCGTGTGCTTTGGTCTTGGTGCTCATGTAACGTTGTTTCCCTCCATTTGCTGTACTTGCCTGAGTATACAGCTTGTAGATCTTGATAAGAAAACCTAGGCAGTTTTGGCACTAATAGTTGGTACCAGAGTTCACTGAGCTGGTGCAGGACAGACAGGACGACACCAGTACCAGTGGGTGGCCTGGTTCCCAAGTGATTGGTGGCAGTAGCTGGCCTCCACCAATGCACTGTTGGCCAACTAGCACTTAGTGCTTTCCAAGTTGTTATGATGCTTTATTCTGTCTGAGTAGATTTAGTAGTAGAACTGTTCTGACTATCATGTTTGCACTATCTATCTAGATGCGGAGATCGTCTGGTGCCAAGAGGAGCCCATGAATATGGGAGCATACAGTTACATCTCTCCTCGCCTGTATGCTGCTATGAAGACTCTTGGGCGGGGTTCGTTTGATGACATCAAGTATGCGGGCAGGGCACCTTCCGCTGCCACATCCACTGGCTTCTTGTCGTTTCATGTGCAGGAACAGTCAGAACTAGTAAAGACAGCATTGCAGCCAGAGCCGATCAAGTTCCCCTGATGTGATGCTGCACCTGCGTTTCCTTGCAAAATAACTCTCTGCAGGCTCCAGCCTGTACAGACCATCTTGCAGTTTTGCTCTGCACAAGGTTTTTGTTCTTTCCCCGGGATTCTTTGAGGCGTTTCGCTTTGAAGGTCATGAATAATTCGCTGTATGAACCTTCTTGCTGTTGAAGAGGTGAGAGACCTATTTCAACATGAGCGGCAATTTTGCAAAACCATTTCATAGAGGAATATTTCCTGCTCCTGTTTTGTGTGTCACACCTTGTGCCAGCTTCAGTAGGACCAAGGTGCTTGCATGTGCAGATGTGTCACTGCGAGCTTTGCATCCATGCATGCATGTTAACTCTGCGTTGCACTCTGGCGAACAGTGCAAATAAAAGAGAGGAAACGGCAGAGGAGCAAGAGCACCGTAGGTTCACCGTAGCAGAAATGCTATTTTGTACTGCGCGACAGTTGCTTTTGGCAGCAGATCTGAACCACTTGCTTTTGATCCATCGGCTAAAGGCCAAGTACATTGCAAATGCGAAAGCAGAGGATACAATTCCCATCGGTATATAGTAGTTCATATTCTTCTTCCATGAATGGTAGTACTAGTGTGTTAGGCTAGTACTACACCAAGTGTGGTTACTTGGTGGAGCATATCCAGTGCTAAACTACATTTAGGTCATAAGGTGTAGGCAAGCTTCGCCATCTGATCTGGTTCAGATGTTCTAGATTGAGAGTCTGTTCTTTTTGGCTGATGGCTTTTTGGTTGTTTGCGACAGAGATTGCCGAAAGAGAGATACTCGTTTGCGATTTTTGATGGTACAGATATTAGGTTTTTAATGTGTACTAGAATTAACTTGTAAACTCTGTCTTAAAAAAATACTCTATTTAAAAATTAGGTAAGGTAATGTAGCAGAAGCTAAAAGTCAAAAGTTGAAAAGAACAGGACCCGAGATTGGTGGGAACCTCATCCCACTTACGCTATTTTATATAAAAAAAATTCCTGTGCAATGATTATTGTTCATGAAAAAGCCCTTACTCTCCCCATTCGCTCTTCCCCCTCTCCCTTCTCTATCCATGGCGGGTGGCGGCGCTACGATTATGGTTATTAAGTCGTCGACAAGTCGGTGAGGACGGGACGACTGGAGCAGTCGACTTGGTTTGCGCCGGCAAGTCGGGCGACTTGTCCCCTAGTCGTTGACTTG
Organism: Melocanna baccifera; assembly: GCA_036346265.1. Classification (NCBI taxonomy): domain Eukaryota; kingdom Viridiplantae; phylum Streptophyta; class Magnoliopsida; order Poales; family Poaceae; genus Melocanna; species Melocanna baccifera. The sequence continues at coordinate 25,202,243 of CM070694.1, read as the reverse complement.
CCCGTCGACTAGACGACGCCAAATCAGGCGCCTTGGGAGGAGGGATGTGGGGGGAAGAGTGGCAGTGAAGAGAGTGTGGGCGGAGGGAGGGAACTTACCGCCAGATCCGGCTTGCACTCGCCGTTGGCCTGCCGTCGACCACTAGATCCGGCCTGCACTCGCCATCGGCCCGCCGCCGACCGCCAGATCCGGCCTGCACTGCAGTCGCCCGTCGCCCAGGTCCAGCTCCAGGTAAGCATCCACCCCGGCCCCCCTCCGCCTCGGCCTCCCTCCTCCCCGGCCACTCGGGACCGGAGGGAGAGAGTGAGGGAGAGGAGTCAGTCGGGACCGAAGGGAGAGAGTGAGTGAGAGGAGTCAGTCGGGACCGAAGGGAGAGAGTGAGGGAGACGAGGCAGCCGGGACCGGAGGGAGAGAGTGAGGGAGAGGAGGCAGCCGGGACCGGAGGGAGATAGTGAGGGAGAGGAGGCAGCCGGGACCGGAGGGAGAGAGTGAGGGAGAGGAGGCAGCCGAGTAAGGAGACGGAGGGAAGAAGGCGAGTGAGGATTCGGCCGATCCGGAGACTGATATGATCATATGAGGGGGGTGCTGGATAGATAAGGGAGAGAGAGAATATATGGGGAGGCCGAGGCAGCCGGGACCGGAGGGAGAGAGTGAGGGAGAGGAGGCAGCTGGGACCGGAGGGAGAGAGTGAGGGAGAGGAGGCAGCCGAGTAAGGAGACGGAGGGGAGGAGGCGAGTGAGGATTCGGCCGATCCGGAGACTGATATGATCATATGAGGGGGGTGCTGGATAGATAAGGGAGAGAGAGAATATATGGGGAGAGACGGGTGGGGAAAAAAGAAACAGAGGCAAGAGAAGAAAAGAAGCCCCCTCTGCCCCGGCTGATCCGGAGCCGCTCGGTCCCCTCCTCCCCTGCCTCCCTCCTCCCTGGCCTCCCTCCGCCCCAGCCGATCCGGAGCCGCTCGGCCCCTTCCGCCCCGGCCTCCCTCTGTCTCCCTCCGCTTCGGCCCCCTCCGCCCCGGCCGATCCGAAGCCGCTCGGCCCCCTTTGCCCCGGCCTCCATCCTCTCTGGCCTCCCTCCTCCTCGGCCCCTCCACCCCGGCCTCACTCCTTCTCCCTCCGCCCCGGCCTCGGCCTCCCTCCACCCGACCTATCGACTAGTCGGCAAGTCGGTCGGAGGGAGAGTAGTGTTGATTTGTCGACTTAATAACCTTGGCTACAATGACCGACGACAAGTGGTGGTGCGGTAGCCAGCGGCGCAGCAGGCAAGCAAAGGTGATCAGATGCGCAACAACGCAAAGGAGACGGCTGGATCCATAGCAGCCGATGGCGGATGGCATAGTAAGCGACTTTAGCTGGGGCACGGAAGGATCGAGGTTGTGGTGGAGGCGGCGGGTTGGTGGTGGAAGGCAGCAGTGGCCAAGCTGTACTTGAGGCAGTGACGGCAAATTAGTACTGGAGGCGACGACAGTGGAGTAGTACATGAGGCTGTGACAACAAAGGTGCTTGGATCCATGGCTAGAGTTGACGAAGATGCCTGAATCTGGTGGCCTTAGGTGAGGAAGAAGGTGGATTCGACGACCGGAGGCGAGGAAGATGTCGGATTCAGCCGCCCCCGCCAAATCCACCCTTCACCGGATGTCTTTGGACACGTCGCGCGGGTCCAGCTATCTTCCTCCGCACCCTACCGGGACTCACTTGTTGTGCCACCCGCTGTCGTCGTCTCCTTGCTTGTCAGCCCAAGCTACTACTATCTTCTTGTTTACTGGCCCAACCCGTTGTTGTTGCCTCCTCGCTTGTTGGCCTGAGGCGCTGTCGTCTCCTCGCTCACCAGGCCGAGCCTCCTCCGCCACCTTGCTCGCTAGGGTGACACTCATCGGCTCGAGCTATTGCCTTCGTTGGGACAAAGGAGAGAGGGAGAGTAGCTACCATCGCCCTCAACCACACCGGCTAGATCTGGCTGCCACCGTCGTCATACTCAATCCCACTGGCTAGATCTAGCCGCCGCCACCGTCGCCTTCAACCCCGCCGGCCGGATGTGGCCTCTATTGTCGTCCGCACTAAGGAGAGATGGAGAGGTGAGGTAAGAACTTATTCACGAAACAATTCAATCACACGGGGGATTTTCTCAAAAAGTACATAAATTTCAAAAAAGTAGAGAGAGAGAGAGTTTTTAGAATACTAGAGAGTAAAGTGCAAGTCTTCAGTTACGCGGGAGATCCACCACCAGTGCTAACAAGTCAAGCGCGCGACAGCCGGCCGGTTGCCTCCGCAGCTCCGTCGTCTTCTTCCCTGATCAGACCTGTCATACCGATGCCGAGCTCCAGGCTGACTGGTCCAGCGGGCATGGCCGCACGGTGGCGCCGCATGTGCCCGCCGAGCGCCTGCCCTATGGCGAACTCGAGGCCGCATATGGAGCACCCGTGCACCTTGGGCCTGGCAGCCACCCGCGGCTTCTTGTGGTTCGCACGGTGCCCGCCCAGCGCCTGGAACGACGGAAACTGCCGCCTGCACGTCTTGCACTCGAACATCCTCTCCGGCGACGGCGACGCCATGCCCGCTCCGGAGAAGACCATCAAGATGCTCGCCATGCCATTGCTGCCCAAATCTAACAGCTCAAACGCCTTTTCCACCTGTTGCCTAGGCCTCTTGTTGTTTTTAGCCATTGATTCAGGAAATCAAGCAACAGAGCTAGTAGACTTAATTTGAGTAGGACTTCTTGGACTGTCCTCTCCTGTGAAGAAGAAAGATGAGCACAACTGGAGGAGGATTTATAGTAAGACAAGCCTAATTAAGTGATTTGTTTATTCTTCTTGACTTTAAAAATTAGCACGACATTTTGCTAGCTCTTGGTTTTTAAAAATCCGTTTGGTGGTAACCTACAATTAATATCGTTGGCGTTCTTTTCGTCTTGTGATTTGTGGTTGGTAGGATGACTGCTTCCATGGGGAAGACCTTTTATTTATGGTTTTTCTGGGCAATTTAATTTGGAGACTTTGGACTTCAAGCTGAATCTTATCAAATTTCAATTGCATTGCCAATTGGTTTGCAATCTTAACATGCCACTTGGTAGTTGTCTAACATGGAAAATAAAGTGCAATAAGTGGGAAATGAAATGCCACTTGGTATAAAGCAAGCCTCCTTCCTCAAAATTGATTATATGCTTTTCAAAAAACTTCTTTTAATTTATTTTTTTTTGATGATATGGCGTGTTGCCTGTTTGGGACGGATCAGAAGCTGATTTGACTCGTTTTGCAGAAGCTGAAGGTAACCTTAAGTTGTTCCCTGTTCTTAGTATGCTATAGTGACTGCATGAATTGATGTGTGATCAGGAGGCAAAATCGGCCACGGGGACATTCAAAATTGCAGTTGGGGATTATTCTTATTTCTTTTTTCCTCCATCCTTGTTTACAAGACAATTGTCAATTTGACACGCACGCCTCTTTTTTTATTTTTATATCTATGATTTTTAGATTATTTGGTGTTCAAGTAAATCAAATTAAACACAGTACTGTACAGTTTCATGTTTTGTGGACAGAAGCCTGGGCATAAATAGCCCCACTGGTGTTTATTTTCTCTAAAATTGGTGCCCAAGCAAGAAATTCCATTTCTGGCAGCCTCATCGATCGCGCGAGTAATAGCAGGTGACATCTATCACCTGTAGCACTCCTCGACCATAGCAGGTGGGCGACACTGTGGCATGGGCGCCCAACGTGGCATGTTCAATGGGGCAGCGCAGTAGCATAAGTGCTGCACACCTCGGGCGTAGCAACAGACGTGCTGCGGACCGTGGATCTCCACAAGCCAATCGTCTCTTCTTCATGATCGTTCTAATCAGCGTCACAGTCGCAACAGCGTTTCTACCGAAATCTACATGTCCTAGTAGGAATGTTGTGCACTGATATACTAGCAACAACGCGTATGGCAGGGCCTATTAGAGGTGGCGCCTAGGGTTTCGTAGGTGTGTAAAAGATAAATCCTCAACCCCACACCTCTCTTAACATAATCTCTCGGTGGAATCCTACGTTAGAGGCCCTACAAGGTGCGAAATCCACTTGGCCCATTAGTAACAAATTCAATTCGAACTAATATGTTCCAACCCATTATGTGTGTGATCTTGTAGTTTCATATATATTCAGACGTAGCCCAAAAACTCATTTTCAATCCACAAGTCAGTAGTAGTCCCTAACAGGGCATATTGACTCCTAAATATACATAAAAATCATATCAGACAAACATATATAGTGTTCATGGACCGATCCCTTTACCTCACGACACCAGATTGAACTCAAGATGAAAAGCATGATATCCTATGATGGTTCGATTCTTCACTCGAGCCTGTAGTAGATTACTCAGTTGTGATTGACTCTTTAGCCATGTTTATCATGGCCATACACTTTCTTAATCCAACTGCATCGAGGGAGCCAGAGATTCTCCTGTTATATAAAAGGGGTAAATTCCATCTTAATCACTCATATTCCTTCATATATTTTATAGTAAATTCGAAAGTTATCTTTATGACCACCTAGTTATAGAGTAGTGCTTGACGATCCTAAGTAAACACATGTAGTAAATTATGACAATCTCAGATCTAAGGATCATATATAAACTATGTATGAGATCAACTGATGACACTTGTTGCATAATAGAGAGGGTATCGCGAGTCATCTATGGACTAGCTTGTTGCAGTACTGCAGAACTATTGATGAGGCATACAGAAAACAATTTACATATATGACACAATGATCACGAACTATTGATCAGCCCAATAGGACACTGAAGAATATTCCCTAATCATGAGCTACAGTTTAGATGTGAAAATAGGATAAGGAATCAAAACTAGGGATGCCAACAGTGCAGCATATCACCATTTAATAAGTAGCATAATTAGTTGACTTCACACATCTAAGCATCAGGGAAATCATTCATTCATTCATGATTTATCCTCCCTTGCTTTCATTGTTAGCTAACATATAACTGCAGATAAGGCAGCCTATCATGCCCATCAAAAGGTATTTCATTATTAAAAAGGCATACACAAAGTCAAAGGTGTAAAAAATCATATGTGCAAAGTCAAATTACATGCATCTTGTTATTTGAAGGGGTTGACCAAGAACATCAGAATGACCTTACGAATTAAGCAGTCATTGCGGAAACAAGTGTCATCAAGGCCAGATGTGGTGGTTTAGTGGGAACTGCTGCAACTCAATTTGCTGCATACAAGTTGACAAAAAGATTTTGAATGTCCAGATAAAAGGAATCAAGAATCCATTTCAAGCATAGACGGTCAGTCAGTGCGAAAAAATGCCAAAGGAATATGTGCATTGAGATGTTGACTTAGAACACATATAGCCCTTAAATTACTAATTTTGATTTAACAGGAGAAGAAGGTTGCGCGTAGGAAGACTAACCGCCCTTACAAAGCTTTGAATTGAAATCACTAAAAATGATTTAAAACTGAATATAGAGGCAAGACAGCAGGTATTAAAAAAGGAAATAATTCGATCATTATGGAGTAATTTATATATTGGGGGCATCAGCTTATGGTGAGTATTTTTGGGGAGAGAATAAGCTGTTGAAGATTACATGTGGGAATGCATACATCATGTAAACGATTTGAATATCCTCATAGACCTACAGCACAGTGTGTTGTTGACCTTCTAGAACTTTGGTGCAGAGCTGAGGTCAAGCGATCCCAATCTAGTAGTTGTGCAAACAATTAGTTGTTGTCTCATACTAGGTCAACACATTTCTAAGTACGATCCACGTGCATGCTTCATCAGTATTTGCATGCATGGTCAGATGAGAACTCAGCTCAGATGTGATTCGGTGGTGATCAGAGTAAGATGGAGCAGTAGAGTAGGAAATTAAGGCACTAGAAGAGTGACATGATACTGACGAATGAGCTTAAGGTAGACGACAAAGAAGAAAGGAAATAGATGTAATAATAACAGCAGTAAACTAATTCAGATGGTATAGTATATGTTAGCAATTACAAAAGTTGAAAAATCTAGATAGATTTTAGCTGCTTCATGCTAAGTCCTTCGACAACTATATGTGTCGATGGATATGAAACCACAAGGACAGGGAAGCTTGAGTTTCAGGTTACCTTCGCAGAAGCTCTAAATAGAATGGAGTGGACAAAAGAATCATTCCGAGTGCATCTTGCAAACTCTCAAAGAAACAAACATCAATTCAAGTGCACCTTCAAAATCAACACAACAACAAAGATTGCTCAGATGAACACCAGCGTGGCTAGCTCATGTTACTAGTAGTATGCTATAAGCATCACATGACGGATTGCACAAATTACATTTTCGAGAGTGAAATTACATTTCAACTTCCTCCCAGCTCATGTGTAAGCTTCCTTGACTCATTTCAACTTTCTGGCTCCTACTTATTTCAAAAGAAACTAATGCTAGTTTGTGGTTTTCAAACTCATTTCAAACCTCTTTTTTCTTAAACAAAGCAAAACAAATGTGAGCTCAATCACGTTAAGAGACCAGATTATCAGGGCATGGCTCGACTCGTTCGAAGCTTCAACTAAGGAGTAAAGACTAGTCTGCTCAGGATCAATCTTGCAATGACATGCATGCGTACATGCAAATTTCCTGTGAGATTCAACCTTCTTTCAACAAGCTTCTCATTATCTATCTTGTAACCACTCGAAACATGTTTCAACTACAACACTAACAGCACCTAAAAAAACCATCAAAATAGTCGATACAAAGAGTGCATTCTGTTCTAGCTAGACGCAATTAGTTAAACCTAGCTTGGCCATTCAGTGGTCGTGCGACTGTGCAAACAAATAACTACACTGCAGAGAAATCAGATTTGTCGAGTGTCAGCTCACACTATTACAATAGAAATTAGCATCCAACCTATCTATCTTCCCCTTGGATCCAATATCTGTGAGAAGACTCTTGTTGCTGCAGTATCTGTCACATCACTAACGATGCTGCAACTATCATTTTCGGCATTGCCCACATGAGGGATCAAATCTGGAAGTTCCTGGACGCCATTCCTGCTGCTGCTTCCTTCACCCCCAGAGCATGGGAACGACTCCTGTAATTCAAGAGCATATTCCAGGTTCCACAACACGTTACCCATTGTGGGCCGTTCCACGCCATGCTCTGCTAGGCATTTCTCTGCAGTTTCGCCAAACTTCCGCAGTGAATCAATGCAGATGTAGCCCGCAAGGTGGGTATCAATCACTCTCTCCAATTGGCCAAGTTTCTGCCATTTCAATGCCCATTCCACAATGTTCACTTGTTCGCGAGGAAGGGCGGGGTTGATGGCAGGCCTGGCACAGATCACCTCCAAGAGGACAACACCAAAAGAGTACACATCTGACTTATCCGTCAATTGTTGCCTTCTGAAATACTCCGGGTCAAGATAACCAAAGCTACCTTTTACTGCAGTACTGACATGTGTCTGGTCAAGAGCTGGCGCCGACTTTGATAAGCCAAAATCGGCAACCTTGGCAGTCAGATTATCGTCAAGGAGGATGTTGGTGGTCTTCACATCTCGATGGATGATTGTCTCAGAGGCTCCTGTATGGAGGTAATGCAGACCCTTTGCAGCCCCAATGCAGATCTCAAGCCTTTGCTTCCATGACAGTGGCGGCAGCTCAGAGCCATACAAGTGCTTGCGGAGAGATCCGCCTGCCATGAACTCATAGACCAGTGCCATCTCATGAGCCTCATGGCAGTAACCGATGAGGGACACTAAATGGCGGTGCTGTAGATTGGATAGCATCTCAATCTCTGTGCGGAACTCCACCAGGCCTTGCTGTGACCAAGGGTTCCCCCGCTTAACCGCGACCGTCATGTTGTTGCCCAGAACCCCTTTGTAAACCTTTCCAAATCCACCAACACCTATGATCAAGCCCTCATCAAAGTTCTTGGTGGCCTGCCTTATCTCCGAGAATGACATCAGCTTGCTGATGCGAAGAGAGGGCCCTGATGAAGGCCAGCTTCGAGCTGAAACCTTGGATGCAGAGACACCAGTGTGCGTATGAAGTCCTATGGAGGATGGCGTATGAAGTCCTATGGAGGATGGCAGGCAGCTAAGAGACCCGTGTTTCTCCTTGCAGTGGCGCCTGAAGAACAAGAGCATCCCCACGATGCAAACAATGAGCATTGCTCCCCCGGCAGCTGCAGCAGCGACAACTGCAACCTTCTTGCGGCCCTTGAAGAATGGCTGAGCGGTGAGGGCATTCACACGGCGCACGGCGTCGAGGCTGCCCTCCTTGTCACCGAGTTTCATGATCTCGATGCCATTGAGGATGGCATTCGGCTGTGAGTATGACACGAGAGGCGGCCCAACCTGCAGCAGGATGGTCTCCAATCCCGGGGGAACAACGACGATGAAATCCGCAAAATAAGCATTGAACAAGCCGATCTTGCCGGACAAATCGAAGGAGCTGAGGACGGTATCGTTGTTGAGGTAGACGCTGAAGACAAGGTCGGTGGCGTTGCGACCGACGATGTCGCAGAAGTGCAGCCTGACGGAGTAGTGGAAGCCCGGATCGACGGGGAACGCCCATGACAGGTTGAAGCGCTGGTTGCCGACATGGGCGTCCGCCATCTCCTGCGCGCGGGCGTACACTGCGCGGGGAGCGGCGTACGGCGGGACCCCCGGGGCGTAGCGGACGCTCGCCGGGTCGACGGAGACGGGGTGCGCGGAGGCGGCGTTGAGGAGGAAGGTGGCGTCGCCCTCCCAGAGCCTCCAGAAGGAGTCGTTGAGCGAGGCTGGCGCGGCGGAAGCGGAGGCACCGGCGTTGACGCGGTAGAGCGTCTCAGCAAGCCGAAGCCCTGGTGGGAGGCTGAGATTGGGCGGCGCCGGGGGGAGCAGTCCGTCGGGAGCCGGGAAGAGCTCGATGGCGTTGAGGAAGGCGAGGGAGTCGGGGTGTGGCGAGAAGCGGAGGTGCAGTAGTGAGGGCTCGAGTAGCGGCAGCAGGTACTCGTGGTAATGGTAGCGACCCCAAGCAGGTGTCTTGGAGTTGGCGAAGTTGGAGATGAGCCGGAGGTCCCCCGCGGTGACGGCGAAGGCGGGGGGATGGAGGGCGCCTCCTGCTGGGTCAGGGAGGAAGAAGTGGAGGCGAAGGAGGAGGAGGCGGTGGTGGTGGTCGGGCCGGGAACGGGAACGGGAACGGGGTACGGGGAGGGAATAGGTGGCGTCAGCGGAGAAGAGGCGCGCGGCGGAGTAGAGCGGTGAAGAGGGCGCGGTGGTGGTGTGAGTGCGGGAGGTGTGGGCGGGGGAGATGGAATGATTGGTGTCCGGGAGGAAGACGCGACCGTCTGGGAGGACGATGGGGGCGGGGGCGCCGCAGGCGAGGAGGAGCGGGTCGGCGGCGACCACGAGGGGGAAGAGCAAGAGCAAGGCGGCGTAGTGGGTGGGGTAGGGAATGAGAGGGAATGCCATTACCGACGCCGCCATGGCCCCTCTCTCTCACGATCGAAGAAGATGAAGAGAATCTTGGACTCTCAGTGAGCTGAGCTGAGCTGAGCCGAGGAGCGGATGGACTCAAGCGAGGTGCGGCGCAAGAAACCCAAACTGCTGGTCGATGGAGGTGCATGATGATACTTTAGAACCGAAAACATCGCTCTGTAGAAGAAAAAAAAAGTAACTCTTTACACAAGTTCAAAGAGTTTTGATTTGCTGATCAGACAGGTTCCATTGGATTTTATCAAGATCGGACGGTCGCACCCTATAATCATTGCCAACTTAATCAACTTTCTTGACATCAAGTAAATTAATTATACGACAAAAATTGACTTGTCCTAACGCTTTTGTGAGTGTATCAACCCTCTGTCCTTCTATTGAGATGTGTGCGACGATTACCAGTTCTTCTTCAACATATTCTCGAATGAAATGATATCTGGTATCAATGTGTTTGCTTCTTCCATAAAACACTGGATTTTTCTATAAGTGCTATTGCTGACTTGTTGTCCACAAATAATGTGAACAGCTTGATAAAATTTTTAATCAACTCATGAAGTAACCTCATCAACCAAATGCTTTGACATACAGCTGAAGTTGCTGCCATGAACTCTGCTTCACATGATGATAAGGCTATACTTATTTGCTTCTGTGAACACCATGTAATCACGTTTCCTTACAGATAAAACACCATACCAGTTGTAATCTTACAATCAACTGGATCACCGGCCAGATTACTGTCGCAAAATCCTACAAGCATTGAAGTGTTGTCATGTCTGACATATATTAGACCATGATCGACTGTTCTTGCTAGATGTCTGAGTATTTTCTTTAATGCTCGCTTGTGTTGTACGGTTGGTCTTTCCATAAATCTGCTAAGCACTCCAACTGAGTATGCAAGATCTGATCACGTATGTATTAAATACCTTAGACATCCGATTATGCTCCGAAATTCAGTAGCATGGACTGTCTCTCCTGCCTCATTTGTGTTAAGTTTTAACTTTGTCTCCATAAGGCATTGACAAGGATTGCAATCTATCATGTCTGCCTTCTCGAGAATTTTCTTTGCATAATTTAGCTGCTTGATTGTAATATTATACTTACTTTGTTTCACCTCTAGACTGAGGTAGTAAGCTAAGAGTCCAAGGTTGCTCATCTCAAATCATTTCATCATCTCTTTCTTAAATTCTTCAATCTTTTGATCACACGTTCCTGTGATAATGAGATCATCAACATATATGCCAAGTATTAGCATATCCTCTTTTGTTTTTTCTGATATACAAAGCTGAGTCTTACTTGCTTCTTTCAAAACCAATTATTATCAATGAGTTGTTTAGTTTTTTGTTCCAAGCTTTGGGTACCTGTTTCAAACCATACAAGGCTTTAAATAGTCGATACATCTTCCCTTCTTGTCCTTTCACTTGGAAACCCTTCGGTTGTGATACATATGCTTCTTTGGAGACATCTCCATTGAAGAATGCAGACTTGACATCCATGTGATGACTTTCCATCCATATTGAGCAGCGAGAGCAAAAATTAGTCTCACTATTTTTAATCTTGTGGGTGGTGCAAATATCTCTTCATAATCTGTGTCTTTCTTCTGAACATAGACTTCTGCCACAAGTCTTACTTTGTGATGAATAATGTTTCCATCCGCATTTCTTTTTACTTTGAAAATCCATTTTAAATCTATTGTCTTTTGATTATGAGGAAAATTGGTCAAGCTCTATGTTCCATTCACGCTGATCGGAACGGTCCGATGATGATCGGATGACACACCTTTGTATATCGTTCGCCCTAGTCCGGATGTCTTCACTTGATTGGATTCGTCTGATGATGATCGGACAATCCTGTCTTGTTCCTGGTTATTTCTTTTTGCTATTTGAATCTGGCTACGACAATACAAAACACTTGAGCGATAGAATAAACACAAGTCTTTTGGTGGTGCTCAAATCACCGCACCATTTCTTTGGTTTTCTCCACTATTTATACACAGGTTACAAATTACATTGACTATGATTAGGATACTGAGTTCGACTCTGAAACCAAACTTCTATCTCTAAACTGATTCGGACTTCAAATCTAAAACGAATTCGGTAGGATTATTTCCAACAATGCATAGGGAAGGCAGGTGCGTGCGAAAGCAAAGAAAAGGGGAAAATATGAATGGCAATGGTGACCTTCTCGCCGGGGTGGGTGACCTGTTGCATCCACGTGCTATCAGCCAGTGTTGCCTCTACCTGCGTTTCGCTGTGTCCTTCTCCCTGTGAACGTTGAATGACGTCGAACATGAAGAAGAACGCTTACTCTCGTTTTTGTAGCTTTTTGGCTTTGGTTTTTAAATAGGAACAATCTGTGGAGAAGTTTGCAGAGAGAGATACTCACGTGCAATTTTGACCGATATAAATGAAGTCACTGTAATGTGTACTACAATCGACTAGTAGATCACATCTTGAAAAACTGTTCAAGACGGGATCTACTAGTCGATTGTAATACACATTACAACAACTTCATTTATATCAGTCAAAATCGCACGTGAACAGGACCTACTGCCCTTGCTACCGATAAGAGATCAATTTAGTAGTTGTTGTTGGGATTGGCTTGAGCCATATCTTTTGGCTTCGTCACTAGGGGAGTTCATGGATCGAATTCGAATCAAATAATCTAGAAACGGATAACGGATAAAATGGATAATAAAGATATGATATGATTGACGCTATGAGTCTCATCGTATTGAATATGAATGGAATAGGAATACAGATACTGGATAATTCGGATCAGATTCACACCTCTTTTTGCCACAGCGCCTCATCAAGCTAGCTTTGCCCCAGCCCACGTCACGCCTCCGCTTTTGAAGCATCCTACCAATGATGAATATAGGGTGGATTCTTTTCGGTTGTAGCTGATAACTTATGGCTATAGTTGATGACTTTTGGTTGGTCCTAAAGCGAGCGTTTGTGTGAATAAATCGAATATCGATATGCTTATAAGCCATTTCAAAAAGTCTATTACGATAAGCCACTTTTAAAAAATAATAAAGAAGCTATCCTATTTATTTGTTTGGAGAAAGGCATAATCCATAAGCTAAAAAAGAAAGAGATCCAGCCTAGTAAATAAAATCAATAGCCCTCAGCTCTACCATGGTGATTCACGACCAAGGATCAAAAAACCGAAACCGGGCCAAATCCCAGCCGCCGGGCGGTATCGGGAACCGGCCTGTTACCGGAAAACCCGGTTAAATTTTGGCAAATGAAAATTTTGGAGGGAGCGGGAGGGGACAGGTAACTGGTCGAAAACCGAAAAAACCGGTGAAAAAACCAGAAAAACCAATAGAATTAAGACCCAAAGACGTAAGTCAAAGATATTTAGCTCTCTTCTCTATCATAACTATTTAGACTTGTTAGAAATAATCATGTATGCATGAAATCTCTTAGTATCCAGTGTGCATGCATGCCTCTTAAATGTTTTGCATGCATGCTTAGTATCACGTGTGCATGCATGTCTTTAATGTTGCATGCTCATGCCTCTTAATGTTCTGCATGCATGCTTAGTATGCCGTGTGCATGCATGCCTTTAATGTTGCATGTGTGCATGCAAGTCTCTTAATGTTCTGTATGCATGCTTAGTATCCCATGTGCATGCATACCTTTAATGTTGCATGCTTGGTATCCTGTGTAATCTCTTAATGTTCGGTATATCTATCCGAGCTATCAATAAAGTGGAAGAAGAAAGAGCAGTGCGTGAGACTTAAGCAGCTCAAACCAGACTTTCGTCTTGCTGTCTTCAAGACTTGTATTAGAAGAGAGCCTAAAACAACATCTGTTGCTGCTGGCTGCTGCTGCTCTGCCGCCGCTGCTGCTCTCTCCTTTCCCTCCTGCTTTCCTACTGCTCTCAGAGACCCAATAATGCGATGCACTGCTGCAACCTGCTAACTTTTCTCCCCCCACATGCAGAGAACAATTTCCTTCACATGCAACAAAAAGGACTACTTCCTCATGCCCATGGGCCCAACATGTTCCTAAACAGATTCTTAAGCATCCAATGTAGCTACAATGCCCCATGGAACCCATTCAAACATCTACAAATTCAATTTTTTGAAATCTGAATCTCGACCGGTTATTTTCATCCCGGTCACCGCCGGGATTTCCGGTAACCAGCGGTTACCGGCCGGTAACCCGATCCCTGTTCACGACACACCTCCATCGCACACCCAGCCGCATTGTCGTGTCACTAGTGACCAAATTAGATCATGCTAAGGCTGGCAGAGGTGGTCTCAATTGATGGTGACGAAGAGGTTGACCTAGCGACAGCAAGGTCTATCGCAGCCTCATTCATTGGAGACCCAGGGAAAGAAATTTGTGGTAGGGGAGGAGGCTGTTGAGATTAGTATTAAATTTTTGAGAAAATTCCTTATGTGCCACCGAATATTTCACTTATCCCTGATGTGCCACCGAAAATTCAGTGTTTCCTTGAGTGCCACTAAAGAACTTTTTTCTACCCTTATATGCCACTTCTATCAGCTAGCTGTGAGTTTGCTATTAAGTTCCACATGAAAAGATATTTTTGCCCTTCTTCTTTCTCTCTCTTCCTTGTCTTGCTCAAGTCACTGGCGATGGCAAAAGAGTGATGTCAACGCCAGTCCTACGCCCATGCTGCACACCTACGCCCACCCTCGGCTTGCAGCATTTCCCCTCGCTGGTGTGGTGTCAATGGTGTAGTCAGGGAGAAGGCACTGTTGAATAATTTGCGATTTTAGCATAGATTTAAAGTTAATTCTAGAAATGCAATTAAGCAATAAAATATGTTTCCCACAATTACTTAATGACAAGAGCAATAATAAAATAATTACAGTAATGTAATTCTCTCTCAAGCCATAAAAATATGAAATCATGTTAAATAGTGCAGACAACCAAAAATAAACAACTAGCATAATGCTCAAATTGTCAATTTAGGATGTGCTCTCAGATGTCGGCTGGAGGTCTAGTCGAACAGAGATTAGGGTGACAATTTTCAAATATTATGCTGGTTTTTGAATTCTACAACTTACCACAGTATGTAAGTGCAGATCAAGAGTAAGTAAATCAACTCAATTGCAACAACAGAATGTACAGAAGGTTGATTAACACTACGGTAAGTAATACGCTAGCAAGTAAACTGGTTGCTAACAACTCAAAGCTAGCGGATTAATCTAAATTGTCACAACAATCTCATTAGACCTTCTAGTCCTCATCGAGCAATCAATTTCCTACAGTTTATCATACAAAGTCTCCTAGAACTAGAGTTATCACAGTGCAGCAATAACTCGGCACATAATTGCAAGATAAACAATAGATGGTCGAAATATGCATGGTGAGATGGCACTTAAAGCCACCACGAGGTCACATGGCTAGGCACACCAACAGCGATGTTGTCCCAGAAAACCTATCGACGCCGTTTGAGCTCGCGGTGTGCTTGGCATGGTCCTTGAAGATACAAAGCCTTTTTCACGGGTTGAAGCTCACCAAGCCACAAAGACAAGGTTCAAGGAATGCCGCACAAGACACAGAAGAACCAAAATCACAACCAACCAAGGTGGTAAACAACTTGCACCACCACACACTACCACAACCCCCTTCACTTCACCGGAAAGAGCTCTAGAAATTCAGCATCACCGTCACCCTCTTGTACTCTGCCTTCTCTGGAAACCGGTTGACACCACTGGCAAAGCCGAGGTTCAAACAAGGCCACAGGTTGCTGGAGAGGAGCCTAGATTGGCGCCAAAATCGCAGCCGCTCACCGAATCAAAAAGATGCAGTCGGAGAATTGATGGTTGTTCTCCAAGAGAAGGGGGACCTAGCCCGATATGTAGAGGAGGAGGAGGAGGAGGAGGAGGAGGATAGGGGTGGTGCTGCCAATGGCCAGAGCCGGTTTCGCCAAAGAGGAGGGAATCACCAATTTGGATCGATCTTGAAGACTGCACATATCGACAGACCACTTTTGCAAGCATCACGAATCACCAATTGCTTCATGTAAGAATCCCTAATTTTGGATTATGGCGTCTGAAAATGGATACCACACAACTGCTGCTTCTTGTAAGGATCCCTAATTTCGGAGTACATATTATGATGTCTGAAGACGGATACAAGCTGTCAGGGCGTGCTAGCGGAGCTGAAAGAAATAATGTACGGTGCACCATCAGACATAACAGAGTAGTTCGGGCCTGAGGCTTGGATGGTTAGGAAAGGTGGTGGTGCTAGCCTAGCAATAGTCCGGGTCCGGGGGCCTGGGCACAGGCTGCCAGCCGGTGCAGAGCTGGAGAAGGTCCTTGAGCGCCGGCGACGCTGCCTCCATGGTCCAATTCTGGTAGTAGTCCTCCGGCCTGAAGACACCCTCCACGCCCGGACCATCGATCAAACACGGCTGCGCGCCCTTGAGAAATGCGTCGCCTTCCGACCGGATCCATCCGGCCACCACATCTTCTCTGTCAGCAGCCTGCATCATTCGTGCACTCATTCAGCAAGCTGCCGCGTTGGATGATGAACAAGCAAGCAAGCTGCTGTGTTACCTACCTTCTCTGGCATGTACTTGAAAACCGTCTTCTTTTGGCCTGCTTCGTATATGTTGCACTGCGACACAATCTGCAAGGCAGGGAGGCAATCGTCACTGCAAGCAATACATACATGTACGCTAGCAATTGCAATTGCAATTGCTTGCAGGTGATTTGATTTGTTTGCCTGTGCTTCGACGCTCGCGCAGACAGCGTATATGCCCCAGTTGGTGGTGTAATTGTTGTAGAGGTGGGCTTTCCCAAAGCGCAGGCGTGGATGCCTCTGCCGGGTGCCGTCGAAGAAGCAGTGGTGGACGGTGACCCGGATGCATCTGTCGCCGGTGTGCGCGGGGTCTGCTCCAATCAGCATCGTCTTGTCGTGCCTGGCAAAGCGGCACCTGGAGACCGTGATGTCCGTGCTACCGCGCGTGATATCGATGAGGCCGTCGTCGTAGTCGGCAAGGCTGCACCGGTCGATCCAGATGTGGGTGGAGTTGGGCTTGATCTGGATGCCGTCGACGTCGTGCCCGCGGCCGCCCTCGAACTCGAGGTTGCACACGATGACGTGCTGGCAGTCCTTGAGCTGGAGGCCCTTGCCCGTCAGCTTGACCCGCTGGCCGCGGCCGTCGATGGTCTTGTAGGAGGAGACCCGGAGGTAGGAGTGGAGGTGGATGGTGCCGGAGACCTCGAAGACGATCCAGAGCGGCTCCTTGATGCGGCACGCCTCGCGGAGAGTCCCGCAACCGTCGTCTGCAGATCCCTACATTGCTTCATTCCAAATCCCAGAAAGAAGAAGAAGAAGAAGAAGAAGAGCTCCAACCAAACCTTGCAGGGAGGTGACGTAGTAGAGCGGGCCGTGGAGTCCCCCGATGGCGTGGCGGCCGAAGCCCTCGGCGCGGGCGGCGAGCGCGCGGAGGGTGCAGTCGGCGTCGTGGTAGGGCGTTACGGTGGGGGGTGGTCTCCCTCCGACGGCGGGCTGCGATGGAGGAGGTTGGGTCTCCGTCTCCATCGGATCCACGCGGGTTTGGGGGCAGGGGAGGTAGTCAGGAGGAGGAGAGGCGGCGGAGGTCCAGCAGCAGAGGCCCATCGATCCCTTCCTTCCTTCCTTCCTTCCTTCTTTATTTAGTAAGAACTTGGGGTGGACGACGACGCGTGCGCCTAGTGGTACTGCCTGCCCCGTCCATATCTTACATATGCCGTTTATGACTTTTTTTAGCTCACTCTGACTTTTGCATTTGTAATTATTATAGCATATATTTAGTCTAAAAAATCTAGCAAATCCTTACACTAAAGGAATGATACGTAAGACCATTTTGGCTGCATAAAATAGAATAGGACTCATACCCATTTTCATAGTCTTGAACGGTGGTAATCTAATCTAGAAGAACAGAGATTCCGTGAGCTAAACTCTAGAAAAACAAACTAAGAAAGGCTAAAAGTACCCCTTAGAGCTCCATTAGCTACAGTACTCTAAACTGTATGGCAGATTGTCGGACCCGAATTCGAAATTTAGAATCCTCTGTAATTCCACCATACTATTCCCTGAATCAGTAGATAGTGCTCACAGTATATTGCTATCATCATTTCATACATCGCATGGTATTCATAGAACCACCTTATATTTACATCAGAGTTTTAAAATATGCCACATCGGGCGATTGTTTTACAGAGTGGGCCTCCCAAGCCAAATATTTACAGTCAAAATATAGCAACGGAAGATATAAATATCAGCGGGACCATAAGCCACAGGCAAACGACTGAAGGTAAATGCGTACAACTATATTACCTAACCCTAGGTAATATGGGTGCACCCCTTACGGCAAATCAACTTGTCTAGGACTAAACATTTTAAAATCCGCTTTAGTTGCCAACGTCGGCTCCTTAACTTGGTGCATCCTCATAGGTATAATGGTCTTGTCCTCCTGCTTCTGAATATGATTATGCGAGGGTGAGCACACTAATCACCATGCTCCGTGAGCCAATACACAAAATACAATTATACATGTATAGCTTGACAAAGGATAAGCTTGGGTTATTTTATTTGTCGAAAATTCGCTTTTTAAAAGACGTAGGATATTTACATAAAACTTCCTATATCTAGCCATTTGGACTAAAATCATAGTATTTGAAAACGATATGTGATGATAGTATTGATACAAATTACATCCAGCTTTACATGCCACCTGAACCATATATTAGCCTTTCAGCGTTATAGCCGCTTACATTATCACTGAGACAACACCCAAGACCATACAAAATCAGGTCAGTCCATCATCCTTCATTCTTCTTCCAAATCCCAACCATAAAAATTATTTTTGAAATAAAACTATATCAGAGTTAAGTTCCTATGTTCGCCTTTGAACGACAGGTTCCAATCGGCCAACAGTTAGGTGATTGGAAACCATTCTTGTAAAAAAAATCACACAGATATTTTTATATTATTTCGACTAAAATGTAGATTGTTTAAAAAAATCGTGAATATAGGCATTTGTATCGATTGATTGATGGCAGAACTGACAGCATCTCCATCCATCTCAAGGGCATGGCTGATTCAGCATCGACATGACAACACAACAGCACGGTAACTTAACAGTACTCATACCGTTCGGATATTAGTCCATGATGATGGCATGCTTACATATCAAGAGCTCGCTTGACCCCGCATAGTCCGCCTGGAGTCAGCCACAGACACTTCCTCCTTCTATCACGTTCACATATACATACATACATATATATATATATATATATCATCCATCATATATGACTGGATACCATAGGGGACATGTAGGATAGGAGTTGCTCGTTTATTCCAGGAGACTAAATGTGGGAATCAATGGTGGGAATGGATGCGACGAGATGTTGTCCATCGGCCAAGGAAGGAAGAATCAACAGTCTAATTTGTCAAAGCGTGGATGCCTGCCGGAGTCGGCCGGGGGTCATCTGTCCGCCGCTTCCCGTCCGCCCTGCTCTTTTACGGCTTGCCGCACGAACTGTCCACGGACACGTGGCCGCTGCTCGGCCAGCCTCTTTCTACTCTGGTACCGCACCTGAAAATGGCAGACAAAGCCATAAGAAACCGGTCCTATCCAAAGCTTTTTCAAACAAATCATATGCCAAAAAGAAAAAACCCCGCACTACTCTCAGAATGACACCGGATCATCCTTCTGCTCCTATCCAAAGCTTATTCATAAACGAAGGACAATATTTCAAGAGTAACATCGAATCGTCACTCCAAATAGCTACCGCTAAAATGTGACCATCTGCCAGCGTTTGATATTTTCAACAACACAAAGAAGGTAAAGTTGCGGACAAAAAAACAACTATACAACATCAACAAAACCTTTCGTCCCAAACAAGTTGGACGAAAAACAACTTTCATAGAAGCAAATCAGGCTACTCTATTCATGAAATATCTTCTATGTTTTTTTCTTTTTGTAGAAAACAGATATCTGTAGTTCCTTTGGTAGAAACCTCTGGACATGCTATTTTGCTATTTTAGGTGAATTGGATCTAAAAAGGTTTTAAAATCATTGCTATAAGAAACATGCAATTCAAAACAGGCTACCTTTTTCCCGAAGTTTCGCTCCTTCCTTTTCTGTCTAAATTTGGTCACTGCAGCCACTCGATGCTCTCGTTGGGCGAGCCATTTCATATACATGTCATTGCCACTGCCGCTTCCGCTTCCATTGCCACCTCCAGGTCCACTTTTGTTGATGGCGCCATTAGCAATCTCCATATTTGGCCGCTCAGCATTTGCAGCAACCGTACTCCCATTCTGCCCATTGCTTCCATTGTTACTGCCTGAGTTGCTCCCATTCACACCATAGTTGGCAGCATGACCTTCAACTGGAGGATCAAATACATTGGATGAACCACATTGAGGGGCTCCCGATCCACCATTTTCACATGACACATCAAACTGGACATACTGAAGGATTGGACGAGGGCGTTGCACAAGGTTGCTCTGTACTTCACCTGGGTGAGCCATCTTTGCTGCAGTGTTGGCCACTTCATCAGCCTTTTCTTTTCCCGTAGCATTAGTTGGCGATGTCCAGTGCTGCACAGGATGAAATGCTGATGTGTGTGCGTTAGCCTTAATAGCTGAAGGTGACATGACTCTCTCCTTATTTGTAGTAGGCTTTGTCACAACGTTCTTTGTAGTGGAACCCATGTCATTGTTATTGCTACTACCATTAGAACCTTGTTTTATTGGAGCAGCATCTGAGTTTGACTTCATGTTGTAAGTTGAATCCGTTTTCATAGCCTCCGAGCTGTTATCATGCGGTGAGCAGCTTCCCACGAATCCTGTCCCACCTTTATTGGAAGTCGCAGATGTATGGTACCTTGCAACAAAAGTAACAATTAGTACACAACTTACAGATGCTTTCATAACTCACTAATGACACTGATATTATGTTTTGCACCTCATGAATGCCGACAGATCTGATCGTCTTAATACATTCCGTTGTTCATCTTGGATTGCATTAGCACCATCTCCAGTTGATCTCGACCTCTTCAAACTCAACTCAAGCGATGGCATAACGTGGTTCTTATCTTTCCCTTCTTGCACTTTGGAGGAACAATTAGGGGCATCTGGGGCTCTTGCTGCCTGCTGGGCATCCATGTTTTTGGCCATTGAACCAATTAGGTCAGCAGCTCGAACAGTTGGCTCCTCCAAATTTTCCATCATTGCATCCTTCGAGTTGTTCTGTGGCGAATATTCACACTGCCCATCTGCTGGTTTGATGGACCTCTCAATTGGGGAAGATTGATAATCTGTGTTTAAATTTCTCGGGGCACCTATTTCCAAGTCCTTCCCCTTGAAGTCATCTGAAAAATATATTGAAATTTAATCAATATATAAAGATGCAAGGAGCTGTTTTTGTTCAATTGCACAGTGAATCAGTTGAGCCCATACCATTAGTTTCTTTTTGTTTCTTGCAATTTCTGTTCTTTGTACCTGGTAACCATCTATTGCTGCATATCTCTGACTTCGGGTGGATCACTTGCGCACAAGTGCTATCAGGTGAATCAGTTAATTGAGCTGGAGACATAGCCTGCGGACTGTCGATCTCCACAGCACGCTTTGTCCATGAGCTCTGCGCCTAAAAACAAATTGATGAGAAAACCAGTTTAAATGCACTTGCTTTTGACAAACTATCCTATCTAGAGCAGATGTTGCTGAATATTTTATTTTTGAAAAAAATTGCCACTGGGTTCTTCCACTGATATGCGGGCGTAGACCCCGCCTGTCAGTGAGAGAGCCAGTAGCAAAAACAAATGGGATACATGGTTTAGTGCAAGAACAAAGTTGTTTCAGTATAGGACAATTGCAGAACAAAAGCCACTCCAATTCACAGCCCGCTAAAGTAAAAAAATGCCATCAAATCATGAAATATGTTAGTTGTATTGGAAGGTAGTTCATACAAGTTTTAAATAACACTTCAGGTCCTATCCCGCTCTGGCTTAGATTTATAAAGCAAATTGAGTTGTAATAAAAATGTTTCATAACAAACATGGTCTAAAACCAGTGTTACCAGGACAACCGAGTGCAAAAATTGTTTGCTGTGTCAACGCGTATCCCCGTGTCGACACATGTCGGACACTCTCCAACACTCATCGGATACACTTAGCAACATCCTAGGTGAAAGAGGACGAGACTAGATGGGGAAAAGGTTGCAACAGCTAGCTCGACATCCCTGTTCATGACCATGACTAGACGAAGCAAAGCTGAAGGAAGACTAAAAGAAAGAAATAATGCTGATCTTCTTCTTTGTCATGACTTTGGAGTAAAAAGAGGTAAAGAGTAGAAGGAAAGGCTTCGAATGGAAGAAATAATGGGACGGAAGATGTCAAGGATAGGGTTATAGCCACGTGGGTTTGGAAGACAAAAGATATTCATTTATTAGTATTACATTAGTATATAGTAGCCGGGTCTTCAAATCCTTTTTTTCGTTCGCAAAATCGGACACCCGAATCCGAGTCGGATTCCGATTCCTATGTCCGTGTCCAAGTAACACTGTCTAAAACCCAATAGGATGCAGATTTGGGTACAAACTTCGATTCCAAACAATACCTTGCTCTATCTGGATATGTAACTGATTCTGAGGCTCAATAGCAAATGCTGAATTCCTATATATAAATTTTATTGGAAGTGTCTGTATAAATATATATAACAGTCTAATTCTAACACAAAACCATGAATAAACAGAACAAACTATATCCAACTTTATCTAAATTGTGTCATCTAGTTGTTAAGAAAATATAACCTTTAATTAATGATTCTTAACCTTTAATTAATGATAGCAAACTTAGAAATTGTGATAGATAGCAAAAATCCAAATCTAAGAAATATCCAAAGTTGACCTAATTTCCAGTTGCGGACCTATATTTTTTCACATCCCTAATTGTGCTGTTTATTAGTAAACTATATAACATTTTAACATTTAGAAATGTACATTGCATTAAACCTACTTAACATTTCTAGTTTTTTTAGGAAAACATTAGAGAATCCTACATTTATATTAAAAAGTAACAACTGTTAAAAAGAAATTTACAGAAGAAGAAAAAGGAAATGAAGTTAACCCAACCAGTGAGATTACATGCTCAACAAGAAACTCAATTTAACAGATCCAAGTCTAAACAACGCATTTTCCTCCAAAAATCGATTCTACATATTATAAAAATGCATTTGTTTGAAACTGCGAAAAGCGTAGGGCTATCAACTCCTCATAGAACATCTGAAATGATTATTTTTCAAGTTTTGCCAAACAACCACTTGTGTTTCAAAATGGAGTGGAACTGGCCTCTGGTTTGAAATTGTAGTCCTCATTATCTTTAGCACTTTGCTATAATTTAAGCAATGAGAGAGTGCTACTAGACTAAAATACACATGTATAATATACAAGGGGCACTATATTGTTTTTTCAGTATACAAGGTATTATTGTCAATTTTCCATTTCCGTATGCCTAAAAATAAAACAGTGGCAATGTGCCATTAGGTAAAAATAAAACAGTGGCAATGTGCCATTAGGTTTGTTGCGTTTAATAAATACAGAACACAGGTATTCTACAGTTGTGTTTATAAAATTTTTAAATTATATGCAGATCCAGAGTAATTCACCGATTTAGCTAACCCTGGAATTTGGCACTTATAGCAAAAACTTGTTTATAAAATTTAGCCTTTTCGGCTATCAAACGAGAGGATGCATGTGCGCACCAAGGGGAGAGGCTCATGCGGCTACCATGCGGTGGGAGATTATTGAGTTGCATGTACCAACCTATTCACCCAGAAGTTTAAGCTAATGAGGAAAGATGGGCAATTCACTTATACTTCAACACTTCTCTTCACGTGTAGACTCCCTCAAACCTAAGATATGGAATAGAAGTGAGCTACAATTATTATTTTTTAATTACGTCAACCGGGTCTCGAACTTAAGACCTCTTGGCTCTGATACCATATTGAGTTGCATGCACCAACCAATTCACCCAAAAGCTTAAACTAATAAGGAAAAGTGGGCAATTCACTTATACTTCAAACAATCGACATTCACTTATACTTCAACAGATAGCCCAAGTCCATCCAAAGGCTGCTCCACCGGGAGCCATCCAAGGCTTGTGTCAAGTCCGGCCAAGCCCATGTGGTGTGGTTTTTGCAATTTTGTTTCCTAGTTAACTCTGAAGAAAAACTATTAGGGAAGGCCGAATCTTAGTATATTAGGTATAGGAAATAATTTCGGACTCTTGGCCCAATTAGAGCTTGATTCGGCCAAAACATTACCAAACCAACTCAATTCGGCCAAGGGGCATGCGTGCGTGATTTTCGGGGTTACCTTAAAATAGGCCGTGACCTCCTCATGTAACCCTAGAGCACCATTATTCAAATAATAGAGCTCTTGTTTCTGCAAGCATGGCCAAACCAGCCCCTTGAGAGAAATAGGGAGTTCTTCGCTAATCGAGATCGATCAACCTTTTCCGCTGAAAATTGAGAGCGCGATAGGGTTTCGCTTGGTGGTCGTGAAGCCCGACGCGTGTGTTCTCGCAAATTAAAGAGTGTTCTTTCTTACATTGGTAATAGAGAATCACTACAATTCGAGACGCTACATGTAAGTATCTTGATCCTACGTCGAGAAGATCGGACAACTCCGTATCAAGTAGTGATAGGAAGAACACTGCCAAACTCCTGTGGTTTTAAAATAAATTTTAAATTTATCTGCTATGAGGACAAATTGACCACTAATACCTTCTGAGTTAGTAGTTAGAGACAAGTTCATTCAGTTTTTATCTTCAAATTATTTCTTATTCTAACTATGCACTGTGCATATCTTGAACTACAAACATAATAGCTAGTAATAAGCTTTGAAGAAGTAAAAAAAATCAAATCTCATACTTGAGTGCCACTGCCATTATCACTGCCATCCCTTGCATTAAGTCCCATGCTTACATCGTCGTCGTCGTCATCATCATTGCTGCCATTGTTATTATCAGATTCATCACCACCTTTTGATTTCGCACACTTTTGCATCTGAATGCCACTTTCACTTCCACTACCACTGGACTGAGTTCCAGAAAAAAACATATTTAGTTTAATCACACACGTTGGCCAAGAGAAAGAAGGAAAGCATGTAAGTAGAACTTGGAATTGAAGCAGCACTGAGCCACTGAGTACTTGGATTTGCAAGAACATTGAATGTGAAAACTAGACCAACAACAACTTACGCTGTGGCACCGTCTCCACACATGCTGCCAAAGGTTCTTAAGTTCATTCTTACGTATAGGCTTGACTAAAAAGTCAACAGCACCTTTTGACAAACATTTAAAAACTGTACCCATAGCATCATTTGAAGACATCACTGCACGCAAACCACATCAATGTAGCAGCTAAAAACATTGTAACTAAATAAATGACAAGAGCAACATTTTGTGTAAGAACTTGTAGAGGAAGGCTACTTACTAATCACAGGAATATTCTTGCAAATATTGTGGCTCATGATCCTACTCAGCAGAGAAATTCCAGACACACCAGGCATAACAACCTCAGTCAAAATAAGGTCAATGTTGTTTTGCGTATCTTCAAGATATGTCCATGCTTGCTGGCCATTTTCGGCAGGGATAACTACAGAAAAATGGAATAACATTACTCAGTTACAGACTAACACAATTGAAACATCTTGCACACACAAAACATCACTTTAGTAAATCTGGCACCCAATCCTAATCAACGAAGCTAAATAAACAAATATAGTTCCAACAGGACATGCAGGACGAGATGGTGTATAGGGATACATCAAAGAATGTAATTATATTAAAGATCCAGAAAATTATTGTATCGTTTATCCATTTACAATCAAAGTAGTAGATAAGTGTACATAATCTGAGCTGAAATCAGGAAGACTGAGGATCATCAATCAGCAAACCAGTTAAAATTTTAGCCAATTGAATTACAATGCCTTCAATGAGAAATCATGACCAATAAATTAAAACATTCAAACTCAAGTATAAAAAAAATCATCTCAAAATCATAAACGACTTCAAAGAAACATCTTGTATGCAAGGATTGAGTTTGTGCTGGTTAGGCCAAATCATCTCGGTCACTGGAGGTTGGGTAAACAGCTTGCGGGTGCATTAATACATTAGAGCATTCAATTTGGGTTTTGCTTTAGAATGTTACATACTAAGTACGCTTTTACACATAGCTTTCTTTTGATTGTGGTTGTAAGTTGTAACCACCCAAAACTCTACAAACTGAAAAAAACTCGAACCTGCTATGACCTAAAACAAACTTGAGCACAAGTTCTAGCTCAACAACTCCAAGCTTCTAATGTTGAATTCTAAAAAAGAATACCCTTAATCTCCATTCTTGTATAGGAGAACAACTTAACTCTGTTAAGAGTAGCATAGGGCCCATAGCATTAGGCCCATGAGGCCCATATGGCCATATCCATGTATATGACTGTGTATATGAACTTCTCTTTTGGAAATACAATACAAGCTTTCAATCTAATTTACATGGCATCAGAGCCAGATTAGTCAAGTCCCTAACTCTGTGTATATCCATGCAACGCGAGGTTGACCTCCCTCTCCACTAGCCGGCGGCGGCGTCTCCTCTCCGCTAGCATCGTCCCCTCTTCGCCGACATCGTTGTTCTTGTCCTCTCCACCGTCGCCCTCGTCCTTGTCCCCACCTCGATGGCTCAAGGAAGGCGGCAGCGTCTCTTTGTCAGCATCGTCGCCATGCTTGACTCCCACACTGTCCTCTTCCTCTAGGGCGATGCCACCACCCTCTTCTCCGTCGTCCCGCTCAAGCTCTGCACCAACCCCTCCGACCCTGCTGACTTCATCATCTCGAGCTCCACCGTGGGAAGGAGTTTGACGCCGCCATCAAGAAGGCTAAGGCCGACCTCTGCGCGCTCAATCTCAGGGGCTTCCTCCTCTCCGCCATCCCGTGGTAGGAGCACCAAGTGACCTGCGGCGCAGGAGACGTTGTGGAGCTGCAGCACCCCCTTTATTCTCCTTGTTCATGCTGCTTCGCTGGCGCATCACCGGGTCTTCCAGTTGCCGCTCGGTTCCTCTGTTGTTCCCTACTACCATGGCAAAGGATGGCTCCCTCTTGATCACTGAAATCAAGCTAGATGGCTCCAACTATAGGGAGTGGGCCTTCTCGACCATGATAGTTGTGAGGGAAATCGGTCCTGGGGATGGGGATCACCTGAGTGATGATCCTCCTGATTTAAGAGCTAATGATGTCACCAAGAAGGCTTGGAAAAGGGTTGATGCTAAGATGATGGGAGCTCTGGTTCTGAGTGTTCTTCCTTCACTTTTGATGAGCCTTAAGCATCACCACTCCGCAAAAGAGATATGGAAGTAACTTGAGTAGCGATATCTTCAGCCTAGTGGAGCACTTCGTTTCTCCTTGCTGCAAAGTTTGCATAATCTTCAGTAGCAAAGCCCGCGCCGGATCTGGCCTCGCCCCGCTCGGATCTGGGCGCCTCCGCCCTTCCCGAGCCGCCGCCAACTCGAACACGCCCGCGCCGGGTCCTTTCCGTGCCTTGCTGCTCCGCCACTCCCTACAAAGTCGATGCCACCGCCGACGAGGAGGTGCCCGCCGCCATGAGCGAGAGAGAGAAAGGGAAGGCCCAACTGAAGAGGGCAGCTAGGGGGATGGATGTAGTTGTTTAGTTGGTTTTGGTGCTAGCGTTGTTTTTTTAGTCTTTCGATTGTGTCCTCTATCCTTCAGTTCATCGAAACCATGTGAGTCTATAAATTTATTGTTAGTCAGAAAGCATAGGAATTTCCTTTTGCATGGCAACAGTCGCCGCTCCTCTCTGAGCTGCGTGTAGATCGTAGAAGTCGTTATGACGCCGTCGCTTCCCTAGCCGCCGTCCCGAGCTTCTAAGGCCGCTACGCTTCTCCTGCACCTTGTGCATTGCACCGCTGCTGTCTTATGCTTCGATCTGCGCCACCATGCTTCTATCTATTTCTCTTCGGCTTGATTTAACAGTATTTTTCAAGAGTTGCACGCTACGACGACATTATCAAGACTCGAACTTCAGATTTTTACTATTTTGGTGACAACTCTTTTCAAATGCAATGCTATTGCATATGCTTTACATTTGACGAGGGGTGTTAAGGGTATTAGAGATATAATAAAATTGTTTCAGTTATTTCCTTATATGCCTGGGTTTCTTTATCCGTATATGCATATTCCCCTGTAATATCTCCTTATACTCTCTATATATATTGCACATTAAGCTTCTTCAATATACATACAATATTCATAACAGTGTTTAACCATGAGCTCTAACTACTGAAAAATTTCACCTTGTCCAAGTGCACTTCTCATAGAAATGAAATTACAAATTTACCTCTAATAATTCAACATCTTCCAAGATTATTTTGTGTTAGATCCAAAGGGGGAGATGGGAGACAGAAGGGGTCAACCCACCAAAATAAACAAGGTTATACTGTATAAAATACAAACATAATTTGGCTTATATAGTATTCATTTCTTATTATAAGGCTCTCGTTGGAATTTTATGGCACCACCTCTTAAATTAAGATAATTTGGCACAATATTGCGAAGACACACGAGCACCAACATCGCAAAGCCGTTGATGAGGAATGAACACCTGCTCGCCATGCATCAGAATTCAGAAGTCGTCTCATGGAAGCTCGCTCAACGCCATTCATGTCAAACAACTAGCACACTAAGAGGTAGCTTAACATAGTTTTACAGTGTACAGCTTGACCTTCACACGACTAAGGTTTAAACCATCCACTATTTTAATACAGTATAGATGGCTTGATCCAAACCAAACAGACAAGTGTACAACAAATATTGAAAAGTTTATCCTACACATGTAACATTTCTTCTCTAAGATCCCAAGAACCAAACAGGTTGCAAACTCTCCTGACTTGCAAACTTGCTGCACCAAAATGGTTAGGATAGATGTCACACCCAGCTCATTTGCATTGGCCCAGGTGAAGGTGTGGTGGTGGGATTAGTCCTACATTGGTTGCTTAAGGTGAGTTGTAGTAGCATATAATATTTGATGAGTCCAAATGTAACATCTCCTGGTTAAACCTTTTACACAAAGCAAGAACAAAAGTGTGAGCAAGGTATTATGCATGTGTGGGCCCACCCCACGTGGGAGCCGCTAAGCTGGGCATTGAGCGGATTATAGGCCCAGGGTGTTACAGATGGTATCAGAACATCAACGCTAACGCTCACTACAGAGGTACATGCACGTGTGGGCCCATTCGCGGGTACCCACGGTACAAAGGTTGCACCTTAAGGGGTAGTTCTAGGCATTTACCGTTTCGTCAGCCCTTTAAGAGGAATGATTGGAACACCCAGCCTATTTGCAGTGGCCCAAGTGGAGTTGTGCTGGTGGAAATTAGTTCCACATTGCTTGTCTAAAACGAGTTGTAGTAGCATATAATATTTGTTAGTTCCAAATGTAGCATCTCTAGGTTAACCATTTTACACGAAGCGAAGATAACAGTGTAAGCAAGGTGCTATGCATGCGTAGGCCCACCCCACATATGGGGATGGACATTGAGCGGATTTTGGGCCTAGGTTGTTGGAATGGAGTTACCACGCTTGGTTACCTAGGCTTTATATGTCGTTCAAAGTCCAAACTAATCTAAACTCTCCATGTGGGAACAATCCCACTACTACTACAGACATGGAATCATTTGAGCCACACAATCAGATTGGGCATATCACACTCACACCAACTAAAGGGCTAAGTCATCATACCCCCACTAGAATCACCCTTTGATACACCCACCATGCCATGTACTAGGGCCTAAAATTTCCTTCTATGCGTCGAAGCTGATGCTTTGATACCATGTACGACAAACCAGGGCCCAAAATTCACTAAAACCTGCCCCTAAACAGGGCAGACTACACACACCAATAGCAACTCACTTGCGCTTTTCCTCACTTTGTCCAAAAGGGTTAAGCTAGACTTGGGCCTTCTTGGGTTTATATGCTGTCCAAACCCATCCAAACTCCTCGTGTTGGACTAAACTCACCACTACCACACATGCGCCACCTCAACTCAAGGCAAGGAGTTACACTCTCCTCAATGCTAAGGTCAAGAATCCAACACCACTCCTAAAATGGCGGGGCCAAGCTAGAGCTCCATCTATCATAAGGACGAGGTGAGTTATATACATTTCTTTATGCACTAAAAGGTTCTACTGCCTCTAGTGTGCTACCATAGCCAACGGTCGGGACCACTAGAATTTGCTCATCAATCACCTATAACTAGGAACGTGCAACAAGCTTGATGCACAGCAAAGGTTTGGCTCAAAAAGAAGTGACCCAAGCTTTTGCCAAGTTTCCATGTTGATTCCATTTGGGAGCTAAGACGATTTGGGGGCTAGATCGCTATCTTGGCTCAAGACCAATAGTAGTTTAGAAAGATGGTACAAATAATTTTATTTTATGTAGAGACGCACGTGCTCACTAATAAGTAGCTAATACAAGACCAATAGCAACATGCAAGACTAATAATTGATTAATTAGGTTGGCCCAAATTCCTCCTCGCTACTACCTCACTAGACACAAGTCGCAACTCCCTAACACTATCACCATTTTAATCTCTCACCCAATTTTGCACTTCTCTCGCATTAGCGCCACACTACACATTTCTCATCAAACTAAGCTTCCATCTCACCGCGTTCACTTCTCTCACCATGCCACCCACTTCCCCTATGTCCCTCTTTCGACGGTAGAAATGTGGCAGCCTTGATGATCACTTCATCTATGATGCGCATGCTCATTAGCTCACGAGCAGCTCAGACACAACTTGAGCTTAGAGGAGGCTCAATTAAGCTCAGCTTGTAAAGAAATGTGTCGAGGTTGCTGGAAATCTGCGAGCAAAGCCAAAGGCCATATTGCTCAGGCATGGTCCATGCACACCTTTACCTAAATCAGCACTTGGATAGGAGTGGGGCCATGGTGTAAAGGCAAGGATCACCAGAGGTTGCAACTAATAAGATTACAAGCTCCGGTGATTTCATTCACAGCCAAAAACTCTGTTACTTCACTTAGTTTGCAGGACATTTTTACTTCCCTTGTTTGTTGTATCTTTAGGTTGATGAAATCGAGAGGTTGCTGAGTTTGATTATTTCATCTTCCTCCTTTTCAACCAATTGGTTGGAAAGGTGTTCATTCAAGAACCTTGACACGATTACAACTGTACTGTGAACTATATAACCAATTCTTCCTTGCGCAGTTTCCAATTCACCTGATCAGGCCCGTAGTTCAAATGTAGCTTTAGCTGCTATTATGATAAAGTGTACATGAATTTTGAAATTACTTCCTCAAACAAGACTAGGTGCATCATACTTTCTGTTTTTGGGTGTTTTCACATCAAAACATTCAATACATTTATGTAGCAACTGATCTTATTCCTTGCAGATAATTCTTTCGGTGTGTAGGGTATTCAGAATCTCGTTTTGAACCCGGAATCCCCCCTCACCCTCTAATTGTGACAGTTTTTCTTTCAGTGAGTTTTTGTTTGGTTTGGTCCTTACAAAGAAATTTCTAAAGCACAGCTAGTTCTACTCCAAATCTAAACCAGAGGCTGTATATGTGAATCCATCCAGCCATGGTAACATACGCATGTGATTGTTAAGGGTATTTGTGTTAACTGTTAAGGGTATTTAGGTCATTTCCTATTATCTATGGTTTGGATCCTTGTGTGTCTCTTTGTACTATTTATATGCCACATGGGCTATTGCAATATACAAGAAACATTCTAACTTACATGGTATTAGAGCCTTAAAGCTCGATCCACATTCCGCTACTGCTGCCCCCGGAAGGAGCGATCTTCACTCCCGAGGGCAGCCACTAACGCTGGCCACCGGATCCAGCTGCCGCTGCTTTCTCCCGGCTGCCCACGCCAGCCTGGGCCTGCGCCCACTCACGCGCCTGCGCCTCCGCCCAGACACACCCGCTACATGCTCGCGCCGTCTGTAGCCGCCACTGCCACGAGACTCGCACCAACCGAATCCAGTCGTCTCCGCTTCAAACCCGCGTTGCCCTGCCCTAATCCAACCATCCCCGGCTTGGCACCGCACAAATCCAACCGCCGCAGCGCCGGATCCAGCTTCGACGTGCACAACACTAGCTCTCTGGTCGCCGCCAGCCTCACTAGTGGTCGTCGTCGTCTTCTCCCCCGGATCCACTTGGATCTAGGCTTGCTGACCTCCCCGCCGCTGTCACTTGCCTCTCCACCAAGCTCAGTCGCTAGCCGTCGCCGTCTCTCGCCAGATCCCGCCATCACCGTGCCGCCCTAGCCTGGATCCAGCC
The DNA here is from genome assembly GCA_036346265.1 of Melocanna baccifera. Lineage (NCBI taxonomy): Eukaryota > Viridiplantae > Streptophyta > Magnoliopsida > Poales > Poaceae > Melocanna > Melocanna baccifera. The sequence continues at coordinate 25,170,449 of CM070694.1, read as the reverse complement.
CTCTCCGACAGCCATCGTCTTGGATCCGGCCGCCTGCGCTTGTGCGGTCTCCTGGCACCCAGATCCGGCCACCCTGACGCCGTCTTGTTCAGCCGCCACCACCTCCCCAGGCCTCCGACTCCTCCTGCTCCTGCTCTTCCTCCACGTCGGCGGCAGTTAGAGGAGCGGGGGAGTGGCGATGGATAGAAGGGCGCCGATGGTGCCGCCGAGGGCAGGGCGAGGCTTCCTCCCTTCTGGATACGACGGCGTGCTTGGGGATGCTGCCTTCTTCTCATCATCGATCGCTAAGCGGGCACATCATCGGTGCTTCTCGCTCGCCGCCATCGGGGAGGATCTTTGAGAGATGGGTGTCCAGGCTGTTTGGCCAATTGAAAAAAAAAAGAAGAGAGGATGAACAAAAGTGGTGGTGGAGCTGAGGATGTTAGAATCCATTGCCTTTTAGTCCTTTTTTGTTTAGCGTCTTTCGTTGCGTCATCCTAAAGTCCATTGATATCTCTCTATCAGTTCGTCAAAGCCATGTAAGTCCACAAAATCCATGTCAATTAGCCGATTGCTTTGCTAGCCACAGTCTATCCTCTTAGATTGAGTGTGGCCCTCTCCTTCCTTTTGCATAGCTGCAACCGCCGCTCTTCTCTTTGAGCCACTGCAGATCGAAGAAGTCTTTATGATGCCATCGCTTCTCTGTGAGCCACCTCCCCGAGCTTCTAAGGTCGCAGCGCTTCTTCTGCATCACGCCTCCATTGCGCTTCTTATGCACAGCGCCGCCGCCGTCTAGGAATTCGATCTATGCCGTTATGCTTCTATCTCCCTATTCGGTTTAATTTGACAGCTCTCTCTACTTGTGTCACCTTCCACATCCTTTTCGTCGTGTTACCGCGGCGGACTTGGCTCCCGCTTACCTCTACCTTCTTGGCTCCTGCATTTTGTGCTTTATAGGCTGTCGCACGATTTCGGATGGAAGACGATCTTTCTGACACAATTTTCCAAGAGCCGCACGCTACGACGACATCTTCAAGATACGGACTTTAGTGTTAAGTGTATTTAGGTTATTTCCTATTTTAGTGTCAACCCTTTTCAAATGTAATGCTATTGCATACGCTTTATATTTCAAGGGGGTGTTAAGGGTATTTAGGTCATTTCATATTATCTAGGGTTTGGATCCTTGTGTGTCTTCTTGTACTATTTATATGTCCCATGGGCTATTGCAATATACAAGAAACATTCCAACTTACAGTGGTCACAAAAAGAAGCAGTTCGGCAAACCAGTTGAAGTAATAAATAAAAGGGGGGAACAACAGGGAAGTTGGATGAACAAACCTTCGTACATGCAGTGACGAAGCAGGGCACTGACCACCTGCCTGGTGGAGTCATCACTCTCCACAAGCAAGACTCTGATAGTCTTCTTCTGGAGGAAGCGCTCCCAGCAGACCTGCTGCTGCCGGTTTTCCATGTCCCCCTGCTGCGCTCTGGAGGTCAGCCTGCTGTGCAGGCCATCTGGGTCATTGTTCCTCAGGCTCTCCTCCTCCGACAGCCTATAGCCCCCACCCACGGTGCCATTCCCAATCACCCTGGCATCCCTGAGGAAAGGCCCGTCCACGCCCACTTGCCGACGGGCTCTCCCCATCATCCTGACTCAAAGAGGTAGACGAACGCTGTGGGATTGGTTCGAGGCAGGTGTTCGCTTGATGAAGATGTGGTCGGGCACATATTACGCTTGCTGTCCAACAACTCAGAATTTCTGCAGAAGCATATGCAAATTAGAAATTGATCGATTCAAGAGACATGAGGTAGTAGCTAGGTCCAGAGATGCTGATGGGTTCGAGATATCCTCCTATTGAATCAAGCAAGGTCCATCTACTGCTGCTACTAGGACTAGTCTGATTGCTATGAGAAGTATTTATGTATACTGAACAAGTACACTCAAAAATCGAGATGTGCAAAGTAGTCGAGAAGAGTAACAGAGCTCACGAAAATTGGCAAGAAGAGAGCAGAATGAATCCCAATTCGGACCTAACCGATTTGAGGGAGAAGCTAAAAACGTAATAGAAGACAGGTATTAAATTTGAAGTTTTGTTTAGAGTAGTAAAGGTGCATTAAATCGGAAATACTCCACCTGTGTAATCAGAATGGAGCTAACTGCAGTGGCAGCTTCCCCGATGGAGCCCAAGCAGTTCACGGACGAAGCTGATTAAAGAGTAGAATCAGTAGGCGACTTGAGTATTAGATGGAAAGTGCAACGAGCCTGGTTACCTGTCTGAAATGGAGCTCCTGAACCCTAAGCCCGCCGGATCCCAACACCCGCCCTGATAAATAAACTAAGCTCTGGTTATTTCCAAAAGAAGAGCAAGATCCAAAAGCAAGATCCCATGCCTTCCCCTCCCCTCCCCTCCCCTCCCCTCCCCTCCCTTCCCTTCCCTAAGAAAAGAAAAGAATCAAACAGAAGCAGCCGCACACGTATGAGCAAGGAAGGGGCACCGTAGGCTGGTTCAGGAGGCGGATAAGGCGGGAGGGAGGCGGCGCGCGCGTGAAGCTTGAGTAGCGCCAGCGGCGGAGAAGAGAGGGGACGACGGCCGAGGGGGGAGGAGGAGGCGGAGGCGATAGATATTAGGGAGGGAGGGAGGGAGGGGTGACGTGGAGCGTACGGGGGCGGGGAGCGGGGGTTGGTGGGTCCCCCCGCAGAGATCCGACGAGATCAAAAGCCGCGCGCTCCCCCGCCCCGCAGATCTCCCCGCCACGCGGCGCCTCCTCCTGCTGCGTGGCCGCGCGCGCGCATGGGCTCGAAAAGAACACAACCAATGGCCCAAACTCTGCTATGCGTCTGGCTCTGCCATCGATAGGGCTGGGAAAAAAAGCTGAGGTTCGTTGACTCAATTTAAAATTGTTTTAATTATATTTGATAATTAGTTAAATATTAAAAGAGTCGATTTTGAATGAAATTAAATTTTTCTTTGGCTCGATTCATTAGCTCGATTTTAAAAAGCTAACGATTTTAAACATTAAATTTTTCGAATGAAATTTAAATTTTTCTTTGATTTAATAAAATGATATTAAATCAAACTATATCAATTTTAGAAAAAGCTCGATAAGACGACGAGTTGGCTCGATATCCACCCCTAGCCATCGAGGACGAGCCACGAAAGTGCTCCAGGTTGACGATGACAAGTTTTTCTTGTTCAAAACTCGCCACTTTAGGGGGTGATCGGAATAACAATGGCTTTTAGTTTTCTTGAAAAATATCAGTATGGGTGAAAAACATCAGAAATGAGTTGGTTTATTGAGTATAATTAAATTTTAAAAAATTTAAAAATAAAAACGGCACACTAATCGATCGAACAAGCTTGTGATTGGTGATTAGTTTAAGTGAATGGTTATTTCTTTCTCGCTTTTTCTCTTAGGGGGTGATCGTTTTGGCTTTTTTCGGCTTCAGCTTCTAGATTCAGCTTTTTTTTCACTATTCACTAACTCAGCTACAGTGTTTTTTCAGCCAAAAGCCATCGCTATTCCGATCACCCCCTTAAGCAGAGCTAGTACAATGTCCTGGAATCGGCTTTTCCATAAATAAGCAAGCCGCGCATATTTCTGCTCGCAAAATAAATAAAACAAAGGCGATTCTCACAAGCGTTCCTCCTAGAATCCTTTTTTCCTTCCCTCTTCGAGTCAATTTTGTTTGTAAGACAAGTGTCTAACTCTGAACCGCAGTTCATTTTTGCTCCTCCCCCTATTATTTGTGCTCTCTACTTTCCTTCTCTCATGCTTTGCTTTATGGTCAGAAAAGCAGGCAGGCAGTACCTAAAGAACCAACCACAATGCAGATATGTATTCGGACTCCCATCTGCTCAAAGTGCATGCATCTTCTTCCTAGCCAGTAAGAGCTGGCCCAACTAAGTACACACCAGTGGCGGAGAGAAGTGAGGCTGCCCCCCATGAATCATGTAGAGCTTTCATTAGGATGGTGTATTAGAACTTGATTAGCATTAGCTTCCGAGTGTCAAGCTAAAAAGCGCACGAGCCATGAGCCCATATCGTCTATCATCCAGATTTTTGTATTTACACACCAGTGCCCCCATTCAGATTATCGTCTGAAGTGTAAGTGTGCGCCAAACTCCACCGCAATGATCACTATTTTGTATTTGGTTGCTCTACTGTTTACTGAGCTCCAAGTCTGTTGTGGTGATGGGTTTGCAACTCAACTCCAGGCCGGAAACACTTTCTGCCAAACTAACAGCGAGCAAATTGCCATCAGAAATATCTAACTTTCAAGAAAGAGATAAAAGCTAAAGCAGTCGGACCAAACCAACATGTTGTACTGCTTGCATCACTACATAACATATTGCCACTGGTTATAGCAGAGCAGTAATATAGACACATAAGCAGAGGTCATTGGTATAGGGTTTTTTTTTAGTATAATTCCCACCATCATGAAATTTGTTGAGCAAGGCAGGTTGACACTTGACAGTGTACACAAGACTCCTGGCCAGGATAATTTGGCCACTTGTTGGAATTGGTTTATCACCATGGAGCTTGGGAGTTGGGAGTGAGCAATGCCAATGCAGTGTCATGAGATTCTGGGGGCATCACCTTGCTTTCTCTCATCCTTTGCTTGGTGTGGCTGAGGAGCGGTGCTTTTTCTGCGCCTTGCTTTGCATCTTCTTTTGCTTCCCTCGCCTGTGTGTGTGGCTTCAGGTGAATCCTTTTCCTCGCCATGCTTCTATCTGCCTTCCCTCGCTCCGATTCTTCCTGCCTTTTTCTCAGCTTGCTTCACATGGCACCAGAGATCCTGAGGACAATGTTTTCTCATTTCGCCTCGAGAATATTTTTTCTGCCCAAGCAAAAGCAGTACTCCCAACACCTGCAATCTTTATTTCCTTTTCTTTTTCTTAATTGAAATGTCATGAAATGTCGGCTCATTTCTCATTTGGTCGATGACACTTGGCGATCGATTCTTTTCAGGGAATCTAAGTAACACTTGGCCTGCAATCCCTAACACAATTAATTCCACTTATATTGCATACAACTGGAGGCTGTTGGAGGACAAATTAAGGGATTAATGGAAACGAGCTCTAAGGGATCTGCTATCATACAGGTACTGAGGCATGCTCATCGATCAGTCCTCACGGTCCACTAGACTGCTGGCTAGCTCTTCCGAAAAAGTTCCAGTCACAATTAAGGGACAAGTGTATACGGATGTCTATAGCATGTTGTAAATATTGCGGTCTTAGCGTAGTTTTAAGATTAATTCCAACATAATTAAAAATAATTAGAGCATATTTTCAGCAGTATATAAATGACAAAATTGCATAGAAACATTTAATTCTGCCATGTCATATATATAAAGACATAAAATTAAAGCATGACGCAAGATAACTGCTGAAATAAGCATGAAGAGCATTCTCATAAATAGGGAATCAACTAAAACTAGCATAAAGCTCAAATTTTAACTGTTGATATTTAGTGCTCTCAGATGTAGGGTTATACAAGATTTAATCCTGACTGTTCCGTTACTATGGCCGTATACTCTTCATCAATTGAATACGCCAAGTAAAATTCAAACTTAGAGTACATACTTTCGGCCAACAGACAAAGCACTTCAAGGTGATCAACACTGAAATCAGCAAACTAACTTGATATACTTCCAGAGTATAGAATCACATTTAAACAAGTTACGCAACAAGCTGAATTGGTTAACAGAGGTGTATGTAATGTAAAACAGTGACCACAGAATGTATATATATACCAAAGTATCTAACTGTAGGACAGTGAGACAAGTGACAACAATAGCAAAGATTTAGAGCTCTAGTTTGAACAATCAATTTTAGCACAATATCATTATCCTCATCAAGCTTAACAGGTCGAACCCACATTCATCTCTTTCCAATTTCACTTAGCAGCAGATAGCAAATACTCACAGAATAGATATCTGAGACAAGGTGCAAAGAGCAAGAATCTGAAATACTCACAAACCCGGTGATACTCGAAATCACCGAGATGAAACACACAAGGCAAGGCATGCTCGGAGCGTTGTCCCAGAAAACCAAGCGCCTTACTATGCCGCGCAAGGAGATGATGGCAAACAGAGATACAGGGCTACACTCCAACCTCGGGTAGACGAATGTGAAGTCAAAGGTTGGGGAGGATGCCGCACAACACCAAAGAGGGCTCCGGCCAAAGTGCACCCGTGAACACCGAAGATCAAGCCTCGGAATCTCCCTCAAACACTCAGCACAGAAACACAGCCAAATCGTCCTTCTAGAGGTAAACCCTAAATCTTTCCTCACTGCTAGATCTCGAAAGGAAAGGCACAAGGAAACTGCATAGGGAAACTCAAGAATGGCGATTTGGGATGTCTAGCCACCAGCGATAGGAAAGAAGCAGACCGACGGCCCCCAAGGCTCAAATAAATGAAGCACTACCGAGGTTAATGGGAGATCGGAGGGGAAGAAGAACTCACTTCTATTCAGTCCAAAAGGAGAGGAGATGAAGGTCGCCATTTATAGGGGGAGCAGCCGGGTGAAGGCCGGTGGGCTACATCCACAGCCGTCGTCGAAGTGCCCGGGCCGATGGCACCTTCATCGCCGCACCCGCCGCCAGATCCAATCGGCTGAAAGACCCGATCAGGCCAAAACCTCCCCCACTGCACTCGCCCGAGTGGGCTTGGGCCTTATCCCTCATCAGTCCCACCGACAGGTGGGACCCTCCTCCCCTTTCCTTTTTTTCTTCCTTTATCAAATTGAAAAATTACCAATTTAACCTCAGGAGTCTAACAATCCCCATCAATTTATCAATTTGATAAAGATGTTCATATGTCTTGTTTAATATACAGCTGTTTGACGATGGGTACCTTACGGGTTTGAACCAAAAGCCTAGCGACAAGGACTATGACTCTGCATAGACAAAGGAGGACTTCACCTTGATCTAATATCTTGGTGTAACAATTTTGTCGAGGTCTCAATCTGTACTGGGCGGCTTGCCCTTTCCCTCGCGGGTTGAGACGTTATGGTCATGTCCCTGTACTTTAAGAGAGTATACCCTTAACTTTCTTTGATTGCGATCTCATAATCATACCCACGTAGGTGAATTCTTCTATAAATCTTGTACGATGATTCTCGAAGTAATATAGACATCAAATTCATTAAGAACTATTGCTCAACCTTCCATATAGAAATAGCACAGTAGCTAACGGGACCTGTTAGATGTGCTCTTTAATCTCACATAGTTTGTTGCCCTAGAGCCTAGTTCATGGAATCTCCGATCTCCTAGGATAAGTTGCCACCAATGTGAGCCTTCACATGGGTATAAGTCCCATTCTCTTAGACGCTGCAAGGATGGCCTTCCACACCAATCATTTAGTAAAAGGATCTGCCAAGTTCCTTTCAGTCTGGATTATTCCATAGAAATAACACTCGTTTCTCTAGCATGCCTTACTAACTTAAGTCGTCTCTTTATATGTTTTAAAGACTTCATGTTATCCTTCCTACTCTTCGCCTTAACCAGAACAGTTTGGTTATCACAGTAAGTTAATATTGCTGCAATAGGCTTTTCCAGCACAGGTAGGTCAAAAGGAGTTCTCTAGTTCATTCTGCCTCTACAGTCGCTGAATCAAGCGCTACTAACTCAACCTCCATGGTGGACCATGTAAATATAGTTTGTTTTGAAGACTACTACGAAATGGTCCCACTTGCTAGAGTGAATACATAGCCACTCATAGTCTTCATGTCATCCGAGTCACTGATTCAGTTTGAATCACTGCATCCCTCCAAGATTGTTGGATGACCAAAATAATGTATTCCTAGATTTGAGGTTCCCTAAATATCAGAGTACCCTCTCTAATGTTATTCAACGATCATCTCCTGAATTTGGTGTATAACTACTCAATCTGTTTTATAACATATAAGATGTCTGGTCTCGTCGAACTAGTTAGATACATCAAGGATCTAATTATTTGAGAATACTTGAGCTGGTCTTTTCCGTGTCTGATGTTTTTATGAAGCTTGGCATTTGGATCATAGGGTGTGGCAGTTGGCTTACAGTCCATGAATCCATATCTGGTTAGAATATTATCCACATAATGGGATTGTGGAAGAGTAATCTCATTATCCATATATTCCATTGTGCTATGTGTAGTATGGGCTACAGGCAGTGTAACAGGGATCACATTGTATTATATCATCACTCAGGGAGTCACACCACAATCCTTGTAGTATATGTGGATGGCATCATCATTACAGGAGATGATGTTGTCGAAATATCACAACTGAAGCAAAGACTGAGCAAGGAGTTTGAGGTTAAGGATCTAAGCCAGCTAAGGTACTTCCTAGGCATTGAGATCGCGAGGTTCCTCAAAGGGATAGTTCTCTCATAGAGAAAGTATGTCTTGAATCTTCTCAGTGATACAGGAATGCTTGGATGCCGAGCTGCTATGACCCCAATTGATCAAGACCATAAGTTGTGTGCTCAATTAGGAGATCTAGTTGACAAGGAGAGCTACCAGAGGCTTGTTGGGCGTCTTATTTACTTGTGTCACATAAGACCCGATATTTCCTATGCAGTGAATGTTGTGAGCTGCTACATGCATGATTCTACGAGTGGACATCTGGAAACAGCTCATTGAATCCTACAATATTTAAAGGAAAATCCTGAAAAAAGTTTATGGTTCAAAAGAAATGATCACCTAGATGTTGATAGCTATTGTGATGTTGATTGGGCCAACTGCCTTGATGATAGGAGATCAACATCAGGGTACTGTGTCTTTGTGGGGGGGGGGATTTGGTATCTTGGAGGAGCAAGAAGCAATTGGTGGTGTCCTGATCAACAGCCGAGGCAGAATATAGATCCATGGCAATGTGCTTATGTGAACTATTGTGGTTGAGAAGTCTTCTATTGGAGTTGAGGTTACTAACAGGTGGATCATTAAAGCTTTGATGTGACAACAAGTTAGCAATCAATATTCCAAATAATCCAATTCAACACAACCAAATAAAATATACAGAGATAGATCGGTTCTTTATCAAAAAGAGACTTGATGAGGGTACCTTGAAGTTGAGTTATGTAACCTTCAGAGAACAAATAGCTAATTGTATAACAAAGAGATTAAAAACTAAGGAGTGTTTATCGGCATGTGACAAGATGGGAATAATAGATATCTATCGCCCATCTTGAAAGGGAGTGTTGAGTGTGTGGGTTTTAGGTTGGCTCATGCCATGAGCATGTAAATAGTGTATTAAGCACTCAGTGAAGGAACGCACACAAAAATTCTACAGTTTTCAACTGGGATTCTACTTCGTCTTCAAGTAGGATATTGTTCCATTTGTTGACTAGCACTTTGTTCCTTCATCGTTTGAGACTCTTATTATCAAGGCCATTTATACCCCCTATAAGTCTCTTGATAGGCAACACATATTGTAGGGTGTATGTTGCATAGGCATAGACACGCCGTTATGCCAAGAGCATTTTGTAACTTTTTCATATAGTGATTTCGTTGATTGTACGTCTGTATTTTTTTCCCCGTAAAAGTTTTCCACATTAAATATTTGTGTCGTGGTATTGATTATTCTTCATTGTTTCATATTTTATTAGTCGTTTTTCATAACAGAAGCTATACTGTGTTTGCATATTAATATATTGTTTTGCACCCTACTAGACAGTTGTCCTTTGTTCATGGAACAAACTTGAGGGACAGAAATTTTCTAGTCACTACCCCAAAAATTGAGTGATGGAATTCTATCTTTTCTCTTGTTTTTCAGCATTGAGATTTGCCTTGTAGTCGTGAGATTACATCATCTACTTTTACCTTTTGAAGTATAGGTGGGTGTTTTGGACTAATCTAATGGAATAGAACCTTGTGATTTTCACTTAAGTATGTTGTGAACTTCACTAAGTAAGTAAGCAGAAACAGGCTGGTTTTACCTTAGAATCTCGCAGATGCATCTGACATTTCAGCGTGATTAAATGCTGAGGAACATTAGAATTGATTTGCTGCACGGCATTTGCTTATATATTGTGATAGCGAGTTCCCACTTGGACTAGTGGTCAGTATAGAAAGTTATCTTTCTTGGGGATTCCATTTATTTCCTATTGAGGGCTTTGTGGCTTAGTGCAATTCTGCCCTATGCATGAGGAACTGTAAATGCAGCAACCAATTAATCTACCTGGGTGTTTTTTAATGTAGATCCCTGGGGTTATCTGATGGCATCGGCCATGTTATCTACTGTAACTAACACTTTCTGATCTGGTAAGGCAACGTAGATGTTCTGTTATTCAGAATGCTAATATTAAGATAACCATTGGAGAATATCTTTGTTCCATCTCTTTCCTTGTAGCATGTTTTCTCTGAAATCATTTGCATTAAGTGGACAAGTAATATTTTCTTTTGTTCTTTAGAAAACATACCAAAGAAGTAATTCACTGTCGTAGGAGGTATGGCCTGATTTGCACCTAAAGGAGTAGAATAAGGGACAACACTGCATTTCAGTTATGTGTACACTCACTATCCTTCCCTTGTCCTGTCTTTGGACAAATCTGCTTTATAAAACACCACTGCAAGGTGTATCATCAATCAAGATGCAGTTTTGTTTATTTTCGTTGGTCTAGAAATTTTTTCAACGCAATGTTGTTCCTGATGTTCTGCATTAGCAGTGGAAATCGGCTCTGATTCTGTAGATGGATCTGCTACTGATTAAAGAATAGGAGCAGAATCAAACCGACCAGCTTATTAAATAGATGCTGTGTCAGTTTGATCCTTCACAGCAAAGTGGATAATACTTGTATGCAATATAAGTGGCATTTGTGTTAGGGATTGCAGGCCAAGTGTTACTTAGATTCCCTGAAAAGAATCGATCGCCAAGTGTCATCGACCAAATGAGAAATGAGCCGACATTTCATGTTGCCCTGACATTTCAATTAAGAAAGAGAAAAGGAAATAAAGATTGTAGGTGTTGGGAGTACTGCTTTTGCTTGGGCAGAAAAAATATTCTCAAGGCGAAATGAGAAAACATTGTCCTCAGGATCTCTGGTGCCATGTGAAGCAAGCTGAGAAAAAGGCAGGAAGAATCGGAGCGAGGGAAGGCAGATAGAAGCATGGCGAGGAAAAGGATTCACCTGAAGCCACACAGGCGAGGGAAGCAAAAGAAGATGCAAAGCAAGGCGCAGAAAAGGCACCGCTCCTCAGTCTTTTCCGCATGAAAGTACATACTCTTACTTCTAATATATCACTTAAATAAATATGTTATACCTCTTTCACTCTCGATATACTTAAATAATAATTCTAAGATACTTCAATACGACTTGTTAAAAAAAATTTATCAGAGTCCTTTATAAACCTCTTCTTTTCGGTTTCTAAAAGTTGTTTTTTGGCTTTTCTAAAGTAATTAGCTTTCAAACGTAATGTTTTTTAAGGCGTGGTCTATAATTTGATTGTAGTATATACTGTAGCAACTTCATTTATATTAGTCAAAACCGCATATGAGTTTCTATTACTCTGTACTCTCTCACACAAACGACCTAAAAACTAGAAACCATAAGCCATAAGCCGAACAAAAAAGAACATGCCCTATTTTGCTATATACATTTTTCTATATACAAAAGGAGTATATACATAAATTATACTATAAAAAGTAGATAAATTTTTCGTAGAACTCACTTTGAAGTACCTTATAATCAACATTAGAATATGCTTAAAAGATAAATATGTATAACAACATCATTTAAGTGATATATAAGAACTGGGAATACATACTCCTAGGAGTATAGAACCGTTTTTCTATATATATAGACACACACATACACACACACACACATATATATATATATATAGGAAGCATCTTTTCTACACTCGGGTGTAATTATACCATATATCGTATCTTATAATGTAGAAGTATCTCGCGTAACGAAGAGTATGTACATGTAGTATACGAGTATTTAAGACCATCTAGGTGGTATGAATAATTTTTTAGAGGTGGTATGTATATTTTTTCAATATACTCCTTTTTATGTGTGTATATAAAGGTACTTACAAAATATGCTAAAAATTATGGACTCCTGTGCAATTTTTAATGTGGTTCACATTGGAGTATCTTATAATTAGTACACGATTATATCCAAGATGATAAAGAAGTATTTCAAATTTATTTAGGTGGTATATTAAAGGTGGGTGTAATTACACCCGGATGTAAAAGATATTTTTCATATATATATATATATATATATATATATATATATATATATAAATGATTCTTTACCCAGTGAGTACATACACCCATTTCTAATATACATTTTTAATGATGTTGTTATACCTCTTTATCTATTTTAGTATTCTCTAATAATAATTATAAAATACTTCAAAGTGAGTTCCATGAAAAATTTGATCAAAATCTACTTTATATAGTATAATTTATGTATGTACTCCTTTTACATATGAAAAAGTGTATATAGCAAAAATAAATGACTCCAACAAAACTTTTTCAACCAAGTCGTATTAAAATATCTTAGAATTAGTGTTTAAGTATACTAAAAATGATAAAAAAAAATATAAAAATTTTGCTGAAGTGATATATTAGAACTGGGGTATGTATCCGAGTATGAAAAAGGTTATACACACTATATATATATATATATATATATATATATATATATTATGTGTGTGTGAAAATGATTTCATACTCTTGGGAGTATGTATTCCTACTTTCTGTGTACTACTTAAATGATATTATTATACCTCTTTATCCTTTTGAGCATACTCTAGTAATGATTATAAGATACTTCAAATTGAGTTCCATTAAAATTTTTTATCACAATCACTTTTTATAGCATAATCTATGAATATACTCCTTTTATATATGAACAAGGGTATATAGTAAAAATAAAGGACTCTAATAAAAAATTTTCAACCAAAGTGCATTTGAGTATCATATAACCAGTATTTAAGTATATCAAAAGTGGCAAAGAACTATAACATGTTTGTTAAATGGTACATTAGAAGTGGTGTGTGTTGTGTGTGCATATGAAAATAATTTCATACTACTGGGAATACATACTCATACTTCTTATATACCGCTTAAATGATATTATTATACTGTTTTAATCTTTTAAGTATATTCTAATAATGATTTTAACATATATCAAAGTGAGTTCCATGAAAAATATCATTAAAGTCCACTTTTTACAGTATAATTTATGTATGTACTCCTTTTATATATGAAAAAATATATATAGCAAAAATAAATGACTCCGATGAAAGTTTTTCAACTAAGTCACATTGCAGTATCTTAAAATTAGTATTTAAGTATACCGAAAGTGATAAAGAGATACAATACATTTGTTTAAGTGGTATATTGAAAGTGGAAGTATGTACTCCCATGAGTACAGAAAAAGCTTCCTATATATATGTCTATATATATACCACTTAAACGAATTGTTATACCTTCTTTATTACTTTTGGTATACTTAAATACTAATTCTAATATATGTATGTATATACATGTATGTATGTACATACATATGTATGTATATATATAGAAAGCTTTTTCTATATTCATGAGAGTACATACTCTCACTTTTAATATACCACTTAAACGAATGTGTTATTCCTTTTTTTCACCCTCGGTATACTTAAATACTAATTCTAAGATACTCCAATGTGACTTGATTGAAAACTTTTCATTGGAACCCATTATTTTTTTATATATACCCTTTTTCGTACATAAAAAGAGTATATACACAAATTATGCTATAAAAATATACTTTGATAAAAATTTTCATAGACCTCACATTGGAGTATCTTATAATCAATATTAGAGTACGCTCAATAGGATAAATAGGTATAACAACATCATTTTAGTGGTATATAAGAAATGGGAGTACGTACTCTTACTTCTAATATACTCTTTAATGGTGTTGTTATACCTCCTTTTCTATTTGAATATACTCTAATAAATAATTATAAGATACTCCAAAGTGAGTTCCATAAAAAATTTCATCAAAGCCCACTTTTTATAGCATGATTTGTGTATGTACTCATTTTATACATGAAAAAGTGTATATAGCAAAAATAAAGAGTTCCGATAAAAATTTTTCAACCAAGTTACATTGGAGTATCTTAGAATTAGTATTTAAATATACCAAAAGTGATAAAGAGATATAAAATACTTATTTAAGTGGTACATTAGAAGTAAAAGTATGTACTCACAGGAATACGAAAAAGCTCCTATGTGTGTGTGTGTGGCAACATATCTAGTGTAAAAGGATAATTGAGTGCTAAAATGTAAAAGGCCATCTCATCCATTGGATCTGGCTCGAGCGGCTCAGATTGAAGCTGGTTGGAACCCTAATCCACTCAAATGGTTTTGTACTTAACCCCCTGCGGCAACCACTCATTTTGCAAAAACACCCTCTGCCTTCGATCTAATCTATCCCTTCTCCCTCTCGTTCGCTTGAAATAGAGTGCTCCTCTCCTTTCACCCATCCTCACCCAAATCGCCATTGTAAATAACTTTATGAATTACAGATGATAACTTGATGTGCATACGATGGTAACTTTATCATAATTAACAAATGCTTGTAACTGTCCATGGGGGTGGGATGGTGGGGTGGTTGGCTGGTTGGGTCGATCAGGGTAGCGCATTTATTCTATCGTGGCTACTGAACAGTGCTCATATATATATATGTGTGTGTGTGTGTGTAGTGTTTCATGCACCATGGTGCCTAAACACCCAAATCAATAACTGTTGATGTGTTTATGAGACTGTGATATTTGACGTGGGTACCTTCACATACTCGTAGAGAAGTGTATTTGAGATATCAAATTTTAAAAAAAATTTAAACTCAACTCCAATTTAAGTAGTTTGAGCTAGTTTCATTGTATATACCCACTATAGTCACATTAAATTCAAAAAGTAGTTCAAACTAGTTTGAACTGAGTTTAAAAGTCATTTACCATAAAATATATCAAGGGTATAAAATATTTTTATACCCAAAATCCAAAATTTTAGCAATCATACATATGTATCGAACGGTGCTTGATATGTGTGCCTAGGTGGGAGTACATACTCCTACCTTCTAATATAGCACTTAAACAAACATGTTATATCTTTTTTTTATCACTTTCGTTAACTTATATATTAATTGTAAGATATTCCAATGTGACATGGTTGGAAATATTTCATTAGTGCCTTTATTATTGCTATATATCATTTTTCATATATAAAAGAGGTATATACATAAACTATGCTATTCATCAAAATTTTAACATATTCTAATAATAATTATTAGATACTTCTAAAGTGAGTTCCATGAAAAAATTAATCAAAAATCCACTTTTTATATCATAATTTGTGTATATACTTCTTTTATATATGAAAATGGTATATAGCAAAAATGAAGGGCTCGAATGATTTTATTTTAACCAAGTCATGTTGGAATATTTTAGAATTAGTACTTAAGTATATCGACAATAATAAAGAAGTATAACATGCTTATTTAACTGGTATATTAGAAGGTAGAGTATGTACTCATGAGAGTACAAAAAAAGGTTTCCATGGTGCCCATGCACTCTGATTTCGAATGCACAAGTTCAACATAAATTTAGGTACACTTTTTAAAAGTTTCAATGTTAGGGTATATGCATATTGCAACAATTATACATACATTTGAAAAAAGTGCTCGAATTTAAAGTTTTTTAATGATTGTTTATCACATACTTTGCTTATTTTTATATATAAGCAGTACTAGTAAGGTGCCCGTGCGTTGCAACAGAAAATCAAATAAAAGTGATGCATACATCTAATGTTTACCCGTGTACGCACAATTCAATCCAGCATACATCTACAGACCAAAAACAAAAATATAAGCTTGATTACCTCGTCAATGACATTGTTTATCGATGTCCGAATAGATTCACGCTTGTCGCCTTTGCAACACGTTGTAAATCCTCTTCATTACCCAACCAAAGACGAAAATGTCCCGATCGCAAAATATCGCATAAAAGAAGATTCATAGAGCCCAGGATACATTGCTACGCAAAAAGCAAATCTGGAAAACAGAATGACAATGCATACCTGTGTTGCAAGATCACCAATTGCCAACTGAGAAAGGACTATTTTTGCCCCACTTTTTACACATTTATCCAACTTGTCATAAATAATATTCCATTCAGCTTCAACAATTGACTGTATTGCAGAGGGTCCGACAATCTAGAGAAATGAGAGTACCGTGAGAAAAAGGGAAATAATGGAGAGTGCATAGAAACATGAGTACATATCAAGGTGACACTGTAACAGTGCTCGAATTGGGTTAAAATACCTGATCTCTGCATTTTCTTTCTCAGATTTCAATTCTAGCTCAATGTTTAGCAAAAGAATTTTTGGATTCAAGAACTTATTTGGCTGTTGCTCAAATCTAGCATATGAAAATGTCTTCTTGAAGGCAACACCATTAACAAGGAAAGAATCTCTCATGGTACCTCCAGGAACCTAATAGCAGCTCAAAATTCAAAGCATCCATATTCAGTGTGAAATTTAGGTGCTAAACATCTAACAAATAAGAGCCGGTTTTGGATCGGACAATGAGACATCATGTAACATGGAGCTTGAACATGAAGCTAATGGTACAAATCTCTCGAGAATTACCTTTTTATATTCCAATAAGGTTAAGTCTGTCATCATTGCCAATGGCAAGAATAGCATCCACAATCATAGAAGCAAAGAATTCTTTCTCGCCACCTATTAACTTTGATGAGAGCGTCATTGCAGCGCACTTGGCTAACAATGATTTCTTGTCTTCAAGGCTTTTCCCTTCGATGCTAACCGCCAGATCTTTGACCTTTCAATTGCCTCATGAGAATTCATGGGATTAAAAAGCTAGGTTTGACAGTTTGTAGGGCACCAAATGCCCAAGTGTTCAAGGAGGAAGATGAAGGTAAGCATACTAACCAAATGACCTGCAGTCCTATAGCTACGAATTAGACCATGAGGGTGTACTCCGTCCTTAATATAAGGCTTTGCCTCCTTTAATAATTCAGCAGCAAGAAGCACCACAGTAGTGGTTCCATCACCAACCTGAAGAAAACAAGATATATAATATCCATCGTATTTTCCAATTACCCACGTATGTTGCAGTCGCAGATAGATCAATGGAACTAAAATCGATGAGAGAGACAAAGAAGCGTAAACCGACACTTACTCAAGTAGCGAGAAAACACTATCACCTAAACACTAATCGTGAACCTAAGCAACATGTGAAAGAGCATCATCTTCACAAAACATAGCACAGTGTTCGAGCACGGAATGCCCCGATTATTTAGAATAACCTTTTCACCTCGATCATTGGAAGGGAAATGTCATCGACAAAAAAAGAACCTACTTTACGCCAAAAACATTGATAACATCCTAACAATCTTTCTTGTAAACCGGTGTCCCATGTTCTCCTTTGTATCCTGAACTCATGGGTTTCAATAAAAGCTAGTCAATGTCCTTTTGTCTAAAAACAATCTTTCTTGAGTTCAACCATCGATGTCGATATATCATATGTAACAAGGGTGATGTAAAAGGATCGAAGGAACCACAAACAACACCGCAGAACACCAGTTACTTTATTTCAAAGATATCTCGCAAAAAAACAAATCATGGATTCGGATGTCCATGAGTACACTATGGCATCTCGTGGCACAAATAAGAGCATTGTTTGAAATTGCACGGAACAAACTTAGGTCGTAGGCCAGCACACTTGTGTAAGAAACTGCCGCTGCTATCTGCTAAGCGGGTCGTGTGGGTATACCTCGGAGTCCTGCGACTTGGCGATGTCGACGAGGATCTTGGCGCAGGTGTACGATGTCGAGGAGGCGCATGATGGTGGCACCGTCGTTGGAGATGGTGGTGCCGCCTTGTCGCCGTGGATGAGCTTGTCCATGCCGTGGGCCCAGCGTGGTGCGGCGGTGTCCGCCATCGCCGTGCATGCATTGATGTTGCTCACCACTGGCCCGCCTCGCGACGTGTCCGTCCCGCCTTGAGTAGGATAATGCGGGGTTCCGCAAATCGCCAAAAGGAAAAAACCACGAAACAAGCGCGCGTCGGTGGCGTGGCCTCTCAACTCCGAGCCCCGCTTCAATGGAGAGCGGTGTGGTTCTTACCATCATCGACGCCATGGTGGGAGCTCGAGTTTTCGAGATTTTGGTGGGAAGATTCGAGGCGGCGGCGAGCGCGAGGGTTTTTCTCGATCGCGCTTTGGTAGACGCCGGCGCGGGGCCCCGCGTGGTGCGCGCGCGGTGTACGCCACCGCCGTGCACGCGCGTTGATGTTGCTCACCACTGCGCCCGCCCCTGCGGCGTGTCCATCCTCCTCCTTGAGCGGATAATCTAGGTTGCCGCAAATCGCCATAGAAGAAAAAACCACGAAACAAACGCGTCGGTGGCGCGGCCTCTCGGCCTCGAGCCCTAGGGGAGGAGGAGGAGGAGGAGGCGGCGGGGCGGAGGGGGGAGGAGGCGGCGGGGAGGAGGAGGGGGGAGGCGGGAGGAGGAGGAGGCGGCGGCGGGGGGGAGGAGGGGGCGGCGGGAGAGGATGAGGCGTCGGAGGTGGGAAGGGCGGAGGAGGGAGGAGGCGAGGGCACCGCGCGGGAGCGGGAGGAGGAGGCGGGCGGCGCGGCGCGCGGAGGAGGCGAGGCGGGAGGATGCTCGGGGTGGGAGGAGGGGAGGAGGCGCGTCGGGTGGGAGAGGGAGGTGGATCGGGGTGGGAGAGGAGGCGGATCGGGGTGGGAGCGAGGGATGGGAGCAGCGGGTGTGCAAACGGGTTTGGTTAGGGAGGGTAGTACGGGTTTTAGGGTTGGAGGGGTTTACGGTCAAGATTTTATTGTTCAGATCAAATGGTTAAGAAGAGACATAGAAGAGGACTCATCAACCACCAACTCCTTATTTTATAGTAGTAAAGATATATATATCTGCAATTAAACTATCTTCAAAAGGACAGCTCTAGTTTAAATTTTAGGGCAAACAGCTACTCAGCAAACAAGTTAAAGCAGAAAGACGTAGCCGCCGCCGCCGCCGCCGCTCCTCTCGTCTTGTTCCGTTGTCCGTGTCATGTAGAAGCAGAGTGACGCGAGGATGGAGCTTTCCAGGCTTCGAACCTTCCAGAACCGCCTCCTCCGCCCCCTCCTCCTCCTCCCCCCACGCTGCAGACCCTTCCAAACCCTAGCCCGCTCCCCTCCTCGCCGCATCCCCCCTTCTTTTCTCCCACCCCCCCTCCTCCTTCTCCTCCGCTCCTTCGCCTCCGTCTCACCGGCCCCTGGGAGGGACCTCATCTTCTGCAAGGACGCCGGCCCCCCGCCTGCGCCCCTGCCGCCGCCACCGCCCGAGGAGCTCGCCTCCGACGACGACGCCTACTACCACGAACACCTGCTCGAGGTCACGCAGGAGGACAAGACCCGCCTCGTCCCCGTCAAGGCCTACTTCCCCTGCACCAGGTACTCTGCTTCCTTGTTTCGCTTCTACTTCTCGATTCCCTCCCTGCTCATGGGCCTCTTGTTTCTCTTGCAGCATCAACCTCAAGAGCCTCCAGTCGCAGAATTCCTTCAATGTCATCCCGCCCACTTCGCGTGCCACCAACTACGTCGTCCTCAGATACTACGATGTCAAGGGCGACCCAGAGGTCAGTGACCCCTATTCCCATCTCTATCCATCACACGGTTAGTGTTTCAACTGGAGCTTGTCGATTCGTACACAATGTGACCACCACCCGTTAGGTTCTCTGCTCACCTCAACATAAGTACAAATGTAGTCTGCCAACAAAAAAGAAAACCTCTCATGGTAAAAGGGAAATTTTTGTGCTTTACCAACATGCAACTGCCGGTCCACACCTGTTAACTTGGAATCAGATGTTCAAAGATATTGCCAAACTATCTGTTACAATTTGCAAAGTATCTGTGAACTTAAGTACAAGTGTCGAATCACAAAATTTCAAAGTATCTGCGAGAATTTTCAATTCTGCAAAGTTCAGAAATAGAGGGGGGCAAATTACCTCCCTTTGTCATTTTATTCAATGCTCAATCGCAATGCTAGAGATGGTTGAATCAAAACGGTCTATGCAGTCTCAGTGCCTGATACCATACATGACGTTGTTAGTGGTGTCCTTGCTTTGTCATAGTGGCACAGCCACATAGGTCTCTCTTTCTCTTTTGGTGCCTGTATAGATAGGCTGAATGTGATGAGAACATATGCACAGGTGTCCTTTGCAGCTCTGTTTTCCTTTTCCCTAGCTATTCGATTGGACAAATGATATTGTTATTTAGAGCTTGACAAATTGCTTTAAAATATGTTCAAACTTGTAGATGGGTATCTAAAAGCTCGGCATGCTTGTGTTCACTGGATTTGTTTGTTAGGGTTATAGGATACAGATGCTTGTTAGGGTTATAGGATACAGATGTGGCTGTCTTTTGTCATTTGCCGACACAAAGCTTCGATAGTATGTGATGATTATCTAGTATGTTTATATGACACTGCTGGCGAGTTGATTGTTTTCTATTTCATTAGATCATGGAAAACTGTTTCGAGATGATCATAGCTATGCTGGTAGTTGCTGCGTGATCGCACCATTAGTTTCTTTAGAAGGGTGATACTTATCATTTCTTCAATGAGTTACGAAGGATCTAGTACAAGCTTACTGGATTGATCTCATCTGCTTATTTTATAGGGTTTTAAGACTGGTGTCATAGATGAGAGTCATTGTCACTACATGGTGGTGTTCCAATATGGGTCCATTGTGTTGTTCAATGTTTCTGACCACGAAGCAGATGGATACCTGAAAATTGTCGAGAAGCATGCATCAGGGTTACTTCCAGAGATGAGAAAAGATGGTAAACCCTTAGTTCAATTCAAGACAAGAACACTTCTCCTGAATTGTAGAGTTCCTCAATCCTTATATGATGTGACTGCTGTCAATTTGTTTCCCTCATATGAATGCTATCTTGATAATAAACGATGAGAAGCTAGTACTGGAGCATGGACATTTGGTCTTGTTCCTTGTTTGTACAAAAGGTGATATGATGTTAAGTACAACATATCCCATGGTATAAGAGACCTACATAGAATGTTATAGTACAAAGTCAAACCATTCAATCAACAAATGGCAAACAAACTTAAGGAGTTGTAAGTTACAGGCTTTGAGACAACTGGTAGCTATTCGTATTTTTACTTGCCACTCTTGTTTTCTTTTTGACATGCACGCTGTACGCCTTTAATGACCATGACACTTCCTCTTAGTTGAAACTGCTACTGAAATTGTGCAAGCTTGTCCTGTTTTGTGAATAATCTATCTGGTTTTTATAATTTGCAGTCCATAGACAGTGGTGCTCACATTTTATGGAATGTTTTATGACAAGAATTATTCCTGATTTATGTTGAGGTTTACCCTCTCATCGCAGTATTTTGCGAGAGCACATAGCATATGCTCTAGGAACTGCATTCCTAGCAACTTAATAAACATAGCTGTATGACATGTATGTTTGCTACTTTTCTGCATTTTATCGTTGTGATTACTGTTGTAGTAACCTAATCGTTAGCAATTGTGGGGACACAACCTTGAAATCTTCAACTGCAGATTATGCTGTTGTTGAGAAGCCTACCTTGGAGACATGGATGCAGGGTGGGCTTGACTTCATTATACTTAGGGACCTAAGTATTGATGGAATTCGTACAATTGGAAGTGTCCTTGGTCAGAGTATTGCTCTTGACTATTATATCCGGCAAGTACGTACAAGTTAATTTCATACCTATGGTTATGAAACTTTGAAATATCTATTTAATTATCTTCCTTGATAGGTGGATGGAATGGTAGCTGAGTTCACGGATATAAATCGTGGAATGGAAAAAACTGGTACCTTCACTATGAAGAGGAAAAAGCTTTTCCAGCTGGTAGGAAAGGCTAACTCTAACTTGGCCGATGTTATTCTTAAGCTTGGACTTTTTGAGAGGTAACTATAGCATCATTCTGAGAACTAAGCATCTAAATTGAATGTCTGTCAATATGTGTGGTTGCACATTCAATAAGTACATTAGCATGTATATATGGTAGTTCTCCAATTCTGCGTTACTAAAATGAATTTCATCTTTTTTGTATCCGCACACATTTACTGTAGAACTTGTCAATTACAGGTCAGACATTGCTTGGAAATATGCAAACTATGCTCAGATTTGGGAATACCTTCGAGATGAATATGAGCTAACCCAGAGATTTGGAAACCTTGATTTTAAGTTGAAATTTGTTGAGGTAAGACTCACGCTGTGACATAGAACATTTGGTGGTTCACTTTAGTTTATTGTTTGTATTACAAATGCACACATTGTGTTTGTGTATCCTTGTGATCTTTTCGGTACTTGTAATTTGCAGCACAACATCCGGTTTCTTCAGGAGATCCTTCAGAACAGGAAGTCAGATTTTCTGGAATGGCTTATTATCATCTTGATTAGTGTGGAGATATTGATATCTGTTTATAACATAGTTCAGGAGCAAATGTAGCTCCCCGCGCTACGGGATTCGTTGCTGGGGCTGTGACACGAATGACATGTTTTGTTTGCGGATTTTTCAGTGGTCCCAGTCGGAGCCTTTGTAAAGAATACTTGAGATCGAGTAAATCCGATTCCAATTGCATAAATCATCACGTAGTTTTAGCCCTTGGATTAGTTATCGTGAGGAGGAAGCAGAATCTGAAAGTCGTGGCCACACCTTGGTACCTAGTAGCAGTTTATTTTGGCTGCAGTTGATGTCTTTTGATTGTGGTTGAGATGAATAGGATTAGCTGAAAGAAGCGGTTTTTAAAAGGATAACATGAGTGATTGAGAAAGTGAGGAAGAACGCGTGTACGAGATGTGGGCGAGAGAAGTGGAATGCGTGATGTACAACAATATTTTGTTTTATCTTTGGAGCGAGACGAGCGAAAGGAGTAAGGAATCTGTTTTGAGAAGTCGGGTTCTTATTGATTTGTGGATTCCTTAAACAGAAGATTATACACAAGATGATATGAACATATGCAAAGTTTTGGATGGCTAGTCTCTGTGATAGTGCTGCATGTGCTGTCACAGCCCAAATTGTCAAGTGCGGACGAATTGAAGCGGTCTACTTTAGCGAGGTCGTTGCAGTGGAGTCGTGTGGTTGTGACGTGCTCTCTCTCTTGGCAGAGCATGTCATGCCGTCCCAGAACAGACCGGGTCGCGAGCAGAGAGATATTCGGATCCGGCCAATCCCCACCCACCACGTGCCGCCCTCTCCGGCGGAATCTGCCGCGTTCACACCCATTCTCCAGATCCAGCGGTCGTGATCGGCCTACTAGAAGCTTCCCTTGCGCTCCACGGGCGGGTATATAAACACAAGGCAAGCCGCCTCCGTCTGGACCCGAACCCGCTTGTTGCTCCTTCCTTCGTCTTCTTTCCCCCATCCCATCTCGGTCGGATCCCGCGAGGAGGCCGCCGCCGCCGCCATGGTCAAGTGCTACCCCACGGTGAGCGAGGAGTACCAGACGGCCGTCGTCAAGGCCAAGCGCAAGCTCCGCGGCCTCATCGCCGAGAAGAACTGCGCCCCCCTCATGCTCCGTCTCGCGTAACTAGTGCCGCCAATTATTATCTTACCCGTCTTCTACACGACCCCATCTGACTTGTGGTGCTCTCTGCCTGCCTGCAGGTGGCACTCTGCGGGGACCTTTGATGTGGCCACCAAGACCGGCGGCCCCTTCGGCACCATGAAGAACCCAGCCGAGCAGGCCCACGCCGCCAACGCCGGTCTCGACATCGCCGTCAGGCTGCTCGAGCCCATCAAGGAGCAGTTCCCCACCCTCTCCTACGCCGACTTCTACCAGGTACCATTCCCGATCCATCTTCCTCCTCTTCTTCTTTTTTTGTGCGTGTGCGTGTGCGTGTCCGAGCACCATGGTCTGATTTGATTTTGCTCACCAAATCAAAATTTGAGAGAGAGAGAGAGACGATGATTTGATTTTGCTCTTGCTACTTACGTTGTGACAGCTTGCTGGAGTCGTGGCCGTTGAGGTGACCGGCGGGCCTGAGGTTCCCTTCCACCCGGGGAGGCAGGTGCGATCAATTACTCTCTGATTTCCCAACTCAGTTACCACAAGATTTTTCAAGGGTTTTAAAGCCTATTGTTTTGTTCGTTGTAGTGAACTGATGCCCAATTTGACCCTCTATCCTAGTATCTCTCTGTGGGCTTGTGACTTGGTGGGCCTGTGAGGGAGTATTATTACCTTTTAGTCATGACTGACGCGTTCTAGTAGTTTTGTTTGGGTACTTGGAGTAGCTGGCTCTGAGGATAATGTTTCTTGGATGGCGGCCTAGCGATTTAGGAATGTTATACTACTGTCTTGTTTATTGTTGTGAGTGCTGGGTTTTGGATAGATGCGATTCAATTATTGCCATATCTTTGGAGGTGGGTGATAATTTGGTATATTATAGATGGTGACAAAGTTGTTAGGATCAGCATCCTAGGTCGGAGTCGGATCGATTTTTTTTTGTTCCATTCTACATCTGATCTGCTGACCGTAAATATGGCAAAGAGATGGCATGGTGTATCTTATGGTGAAGATGTGTCGGATGTGCCAATTAGGGTTCATAGGTGATGCTGCTCTGTTACTAACAATAATTAATGGTCCATGCTACACTCTTTTAGCATTATTTTCCTGGTTTAAGTCTGGGTTGTTGTGGCGGTATGTTTCATCGGAGATTGGGATTTGGGAGGATTGTGGAGCCAATTGATCTTGTGCATACTGCATAGGTCCTACATACATACTGCATAGGTCCTACATACTTCATATACAATTATTACCATGTCTCTTTTGCCCATTGGCCATTTGATACAAGATATGTGTGAATTGGTTCGAAGAAGCTGCAGACATTTATAATTGGTCCTTGCTCAATTAGGGATTCAGATTCCTAACTTTCTCTCTAGTGCTGGTCCACTGGAACAAATAACAAGTGGAGATATATATTGCAACTACATTGCCTTTTTATGCATCTTTTCCTTAAGGGATTAGGGTTTTGGTGAATATCGGTACTAGTTTAGAGTTGGACGTCCTCTTTCCCTAGCATGTGCTACCTTGCATTGTTCAGAATACTCTCTCGTGCGCATTTGGATAGGCAACCTTGTATGCATTTGTCAAGATGCTCTGCATTCTAGTGCCGTGCACATAGTTATCAACCGTAGCACATCA
Organism: Melocanna baccifera; assembly: GCA_036346265.1. Classification (NCBI taxonomy): domain Eukaryota; kingdom Viridiplantae; phylum Streptophyta; class Magnoliopsida; order Poales; family Poaceae; genus Melocanna; species Melocanna baccifera. The sequence continues at coordinate 25,145,264 of CM070694.1, read as the reverse complement.
TTTGACAGATGATAAATTGCCCTTTAGCTTGCCCACTTGATCCTTAGTATTTGCATCCCTATAGATGCTAGAGCATTATTTATCTCTTCATATCCTTGGCTGAAATGTAATACTGTGGGTCATTGTTCTAGCTACTGGATAGCAGCTGTTTGCTTATTTATTTTTTAATGTTTAATATAATTGACATTTATGGATCTTCTACCGTTATGGGTATAATTAAGTTGGGATAGGGGTGGCTACGCTTTTTCATGATCCTGTTTAAGCTCTTAACACGGTTTTTCAGAGACAATCGCTTAGGATCAATAGTTTTTTTGGGTTGCTCTGTACGCTGCTGTTTCCTTCCCCCGTATTTGCAGTGTTAGTTGTGGATGTTGATGATGTGTTGTATTTTGTTTGTAGGACAAGCCTGAGCCTCCTCCGGAAGGCCGTCTTCCAGATGCTACCCAAGGTACAATTAGACATCATCTTCTACATTGATAAATAATGACTTGTTACATTCTTATTTTTGTACCACTACATTGCTTTGTTTTTTCATATATCATCATTTAGCATTTCTCAATGGTATCGAGTATTACTGTATTAGTGTTGTGCTTTTCCATATTTGTGATCTGCTGCTTTTGTGTGTGGTAGTGGGCATAGATTTTACCAATGCACTGAATTCTGTGAGGCTGATTGTTTGATTTGTTTTTATATTGCAAGTCTAATTCAAAAATGCCCGCACGCTTCTGGGAGTTTTGCGTAACCAGCAAAGTTAACATTTTCTGTGTCGGTGTATGCGAAACACCTTACTAATGTTGGATCATAGTCGTACCCTCTTTTACTCTTTCTTATATGAACTCAATAACACGAGAACCAGATGGGAGAAAAGAAAGCAATTCAATGTTGTAAGCCAGCATGTTTACTAGGCTGACATGTTGGGCTGGCTATTGTATCAGGTTCGGACCACCTCAGGCAGGTCTTTTCCACGCAGATGGGTTTGAGTGACCAGGACATTGTCGCGCTTTCTGGTGGTCACACCCTGGTTGGTCCAATTTTGCAATTAGCATGCTGTACTTTGGTGGTTTGGAGACTTGAATGGTTGATCGTGCAGCTTTAATGATGTTTTGTAGGGAAGATGCCACAAGGAGAGATCTGGCTTTGAGGGAGCCTGGACTTCCAACCCTTTGATCTTTGACAACTCTTACTTCAAGTAAGCGATCTCTGTTCCTTTTAAGGCATGGCAGTGGTATGTTGATACACGAGTCCAACTGCTTCCTTGTTGGTCTATTCACAGGGAGCTTCTGAGCGGCGAGAAGGATGGCCTCCTGCAGCTGCCAAGTGACAAAACCCTCCTGTCTGACCCAGCATTCCGCCCACTTGTGGAGAAATACGCTGCGGTACGATTTTCGTCGTTGGCTACTAATGTGTGGAGATGGTGACCGATTGCTTGCTTGATTTGTAGGACGAGGATGCTTTCTTTGGTGACTACGCTGAGGCACACCTGAATCTCTCTGAATTGGGGTGAGCGATCATTGCAACGCCTGCCTACTCGTACTCGTTTGAGAAAGTAATCCCCATGTCCATTGTTTTGTGTTTGCAGGTTTGCCGAGGCGTAAGCTTCAAGATTTGTGTTTTGCACCTGAAATCAGTCTGTATGAACCAGACACCAGTATGTATGGCGGGCGGCTGTAATAAAAATTGTGTCGGCCTTGGGCCTTTGGTTGTGTGTCGATTGGTTTGATCGGTTGTACTGCCTCGGAACGCTATCTATCTAGTTCCTATGGGTGCCTGTCCGTCAAGCAACATTTGGTATTTGTTTCTCTTAAGTTATTAAATCTGGGTGCCTGTCTTGTCTTGAGCTTCTGGATGATGTTCGTCTGACATGGGACGATGGCCACGTACTATATCCTCAGACCCCTGTTCTTTTACAGTTTTTAAAAATTGTTTTTGATTTTTACTATAGTAATTAATTTTTAAACGGAGTATTTTTTTTAAGATATGGTCTACAAATTAATTGTAGTACATGTTAAAAAACTAATATCTGTACCATCAAAAATTGCAAGCGAGTATCTCTCTTTCCGTAATCTCTGTCGTAAACAGTCAAAAAAAGCCATCAGCTGCAGTCAAAAGTCATCAGTCACAGCCAAAAAGAACAGACCGATGGTACGGCTCTGTACTGTCATGCTTATTCCGTGGGGATTCGATAGGGATGACAATTGTGTTTATTTACTTGTGTATCTGTGGGTAAATACTATAATAGAGTTGGGTATAAGATGTATTTTTTACACATAGGTATGAAAACAGAGAAAATTTTTTACCTGTATCCATCTCGTCTGTTTACCCGTAAATCCATATCTGACAGGTGGAACACCCAAAACAGCGAAACCCTAGTAAATTTTCTCCATTCCCCACTCGGCCGCCTCCAGCCCTTCCACTCCTCAGTCCTCTGACCTCTCCTCCTCCGGTCTTCCAGATCCAAACCCTAGCTTGGCGATTCCCCACTCGGTCTTCCAGAACCAACCGCGTCCTAACTCCGCCTGGGCTCCCGGCCGGCTACTCAGTGCTGCTCCAGATTCCACTCGCAAAGTCGCAATCTTCCTGATCCACCCGCCCGGGCGCCCGGCTGCTGCCCCTCGCGCGGCCGCGCCTCGTCCCCCGAGGCCCCCAACCGGCTTTACCTCGGAGCTCACTGACCTTTACCTCGACGTCAACCATCTGACCGGGCCCGTGCCCGTGCCCGTGGAGCTTACCGCCATAGAGAGCCTCCAAGGTGAGCTTCTTATGGTGTCTTCTTGTTCAGTTCTTGAACCGTGGGAGAGAGAAGGAGAGCTTCGTGCTTGGCTTTTTTTGGTTGCAAGATTGCATTTTTTGGTCTAGTTTAGCTCTTTTTTTTTGGCTAAATACGGATTGTGTTGATCTTTGGTGCTTGTTCTTGTAGAGTTGTGGTGGTTTTAGCATTAGATTTGTAGTTTTGGCTCCTAGTCTTGTTTGGATTTGAACACTGGGGAAATGTTTTTCTTGTACTTAGATTCTTTTCTTTTCCTCCTATCCCTCTGAGCTTTGACTACTTCGCTAGATTTTTTTTTTTCTTGTTTGCTCTCTTTCTTAGTTCTTGTGATGATTTGTCAAACAAAAGTGGCATAGAAATGGCACCTTGAAACACAAAACAAAGCATTCCATTTTCCACGGTTCAAGAACCAATGTGCCAGCTATGAGTGGTCAGGGGATGTTATAGAAGGGTTGAGCTCATGCATGTGTTGGATACAGTATGCTACTCCCATAATTACTCTCATCCTACCATTCCAATCAATACGATCAAATCCCTCAACTGCAAAAAGCAAAGCAAATCATTTAACTTTGATCACAAAGATCAGACAGAAAATGCACATTTGCCATCTTTCTTTTTGTCAGATTTTTTATACTTCCTATACTAACTGAAATCGTGTACTCATTTCTATACTTGTTTGCCATCTATACTTTTTGTCAGACTTCTTATACTTAGTCATATACTATATACTGTATACTCATTTCTATACTTGTTACTTGTTCAACAGTTGAGTATTCAGACAGTATTAAGATTCAGAACAGATGTAATCTGCTTGGAACTGGTAAACCTAAAAGACCCCAATAGTCAATACCCATGAAAAACCCCCCTCTTGGTTGATTACTCATCCAGATCCCACATTTTGTCAAAATGTTAACATTGTTTGTTCAGTCATATACCAAGTTCTGGTTTGTAATAGGTAGTGGCAGTATGGTTTCCAGAATGGTTTATAGCTGCCAAATAGCAATGAATAACAATATATGAAATGTTCAGATGCAGTATGCTGCCAAATGATTTAGTGCCAAATAGCAATCTATGAAATACTAGCTGCAATCAATATTCAATGCTGCCAAATAGCTGCCAGAATGGTTTAGTGCCAAATAGCTGCAGTATGCTGCCAAATGATCTATAGCTGCCATCTATAGCTGTACTTTACAGCAATACGAGGCATTGAGCATGCAAACTGTCATGGGATATCTTAGCATTGCATCTGTTCCTAAACCGCTGGCAAGAAGATATGGTATGCGCAGAAGAAGAAGAAGGGGATGAGGTGGTACCTGAAAGGCGGTGTCGAAGTACTCGCACGGCACGGTCTGGCAGCTCGGGTAGGCCTTCTTGGCGGCCTACCAAGGTTCTTAAAATAAACCCTAGGAACTAGATAGCGTTCCGTAGCAGTACAACCGATTAAACCAATCGACACACAACCAAGGCCCAAGGCCAACACAATTTTTATTACAGCTATCTCCTGTGAACAGATTAAAATTTAAGAACCGCATACTGCAGCTATAGATCATTTGGCAGCATACTGCATGGGATATCTTAGCATTGCATCTGTTCCTAAACCGCTGGCAAGAAGATATGGTATGCGCAGAAGAAGAAGAAGGGGATGAGGTGGTACCTGAAAGGCGGTGTCGAAGTACTCGCACAGTGTATGGGCAAGCACTACCCGTACCCATCACGCCCGATTGCCATCTCTAGATTCGATTGAACTTTGCAAAATCGCATCAAAAATTTGCACTTACAAAGATAAAACCTCTCTACTCTTGGATGGCGCTCTTATCTAGGATGGGTTGCTGCGGTTCTTAAATTTTAATCTATTCACAGGAGATAGTACGTAGATGAAAATAGTAACATACAATTTTGACCCGTAGAGGAAAATAGTATCATATGATTTTGACTAGTTTGTACTATAATTAATGTGTAGACTTTGTCTTAAAAATATATATGATTTAACGATAAATTACTATAGAAATAAAAGTGAAAGTCTAAACATAATTTTATAAGAAATTGACCCCTAGTCTATGTCTATTTGCCAAATTTTGGTGTGGAATTCTTTGTCCAAGCTTTGGCACAAAATAACCTAAAGACCTCCGCAAGGCAAGCGCCGACGCCATCACCAACCCCTCCATCGGTCCATCCACCATGGTCACCTCGACGGCCTCCTCGCTTCGGATCCCCGCGCCAACCCACGTCGCCCTCGACGCCTCGGGAACCCGCCGGCCGCCGCCCCACACCATCGCCATGCGCGCCCGCCGCTCCGTCTCCTCCGCCGCCTTGCCGCCGGACGACGCTACCGGATCCACCGGCGTGCCCGTGCCGGCCTCCCGCGACCCAATCTCACTGCCTCGTAAGACAAAATTTTCCATACTAGCTACTGCTCCAGACCTGTTCCTTAGTTCGGGATATCGATTGAATGATTGGTGTGGTTAGGGCCGCTTACAAGCGGGGATCTGATGGAAGCGAGTGCAGACGATTTGAAGGTCGCATACCAGGTCAGCCAGCCAGCACCTCTTTGTGCTTGTTTCTTCTAATATTTGATTCTGTAACTACGATGATTCTATTGCTACTTTATGGGGTTTAGGGCTGTCCGGGAGCTTACAGTGAGGCGGCCGCCAAGAAGGCCTACCCGAGCTGCCAGACCGTACCGTGCGAGTACTTCGACACCGCCTTTCAGGTACCACCTCATCCCCTTCTTCTTGTTCTTCTGCGCATACCATATCTTCTTGCCAGCGGTTTAGGAACAGATGCAATGCTAAGATATCCCATGACAGTTTGCATGCTTAATACCTCGTATTGCTGTAAAGTACACTTGGTGATACAATTGACATTAAGAAACAGATATAATGGATGCAATGCTGTCCTTCTACCAGGCTGTTGAAAATTGGGTAGCTGATCGGGCTGTATTGCCACTAGAGAATTCATTGGGTGGTAGCATACATCGAAACTATGACCTTCTACTTCGCCATAGGCTGCACATTGTTGGTGAGGTACGACTCGCCGTTCGTCATTGCTTGTTAGCAAATCGTGGCGTAAAGATTGAAAACTTGCGACGTGCCATGAGCCATCCTCAAGTAAGTCCCCCCCCCCCCCCAAAAAAAAAAAATCATTCTATGGATTTATTCTCGACTCTGTTTTATTCGCTTGTCCAAAGGAACCTCTCTAAGGATCTTTTTTCTGTTTGCTAATTAATTTTTAGGCTCTCGCGCAATGTGAACAGACACTGACAAAGTTAGGCATTGAACATAGAGAAGCTGTTGATGATACAGCAGGTGCAGCCAAGGTAGGATGGTGTTTTATTTTTACCTGTTTACACTGACTGTAATTTATGATATTTTGTATTCAAAATATTTGGTTGACTTATTGTTGTTTGTTTATTAGTTCAGGACATCAAGTTAATTCTGTTGTCACTAATCAAAGTAATATGTATTCTCTAGCTTATTGCGGAACAAAACCTCCAGGACACTGGTGCAGTTGCTAGTTCGTTGGCTGCTGAACTTTATGGACTGGATATTCTTGCAGAAAATATTCAGGTAGAACAACAGAATACAGATTCAATCTAAAGTTAGAAGAGATCATCCTCTCTTCTTATTCTTGGAACAGTAACTCACTCTTTATGTAGGATGACACGGATAATGTAACCCGTTTTATGATGCTGGCTCGAGAACCCATTATTCCTCGCACTGATAAACCATTCAAGGTATGAGATGCAGGGAATCTTCCAGCTGTTCATTGCTCCACCCTTTCCCAGTAAAATTAAATAAAATGTTGCTCTACCATCATCTGATCTCCAGACTAGCATAGTTTTCTCTCTGGAAGAAGGGCCTGGACAACTCTTCAAGGCACTTGCGGTGTTTGCTCTGAGAAATATTAACCTCACCAAGGTGCCTTCAACATCGTCAAGCTTTTAATATTTCTCTAACACTGGCATGCTTGTTTTATGAAGAAGTGATCAGTTCTGCATCCTCTTTGTATGGTATGCAGATGGAAAGTCGTCCACACAAAAAAAGGCCTCTACGTGTAGCTGATGATAATTGTTCTGCTCCGCTGAAGTTAGAGCAATTTTATTCATTTCAGTTTCCTTTAACAATATACAATTTGAGATAGATGGAATTTGTCTATATCGTTTCCCCCCCTCTCATATTACCTTTGTACTAACTGTTGAGCCAGGCACTTCGACTACCTCTTCTATGTAGATCTTGAGGCATCAATGGCTGATCCAAACGCTCAAAATGCTCTGAGTAACTTAGAGGTATGAGTTCTGGTTAGTATGGTCTGGTGGTAATATGAGTTCTGGTTAGTATGGTCTTGTGGTAAGCGAGCAGTGACTCTCTTTTTCTTGGGCAGGAGTTTGCCACCTTCCTAAGAGTTCTTGGGAGCTATCGTACTGATGTCAGTGAAGCATGAAATGTCAAGAACCCGCTTCAAACTATGTGCTTGTAACAAATTCCTCCTTTGGTGGAGAACCATTTTTTCTGTTCGTGAGGAAGAGATACACTTGGCCCTTTGGTAGATCCACAATTCATTTCTGGAGCTGCTCATCTTCCTTCTTTCCATGGGACGGTGTTTTTTTTTTTTTGGCGGTAATCAGGCACTAATGCTTGTCATAGACAAAAGATCAATCACTGAAGCATGCTGTCTGTTCTTGTCTTGGTTAACTCTCCGAAAGTCACTGTGGTCATTTTATTCGTGTGCAAAATTTCATGACAATAAGCTGCACACGGACAATAATTGAGACAAAGAAGTTTCAGAAGAACGCCGATAATATGTAATTGATCTTTGTCCCCCCTTTGTGAACAGTATTCTAGTTATGGAGTTGACTCTTGTGCCATGCGCTTCCGGCTTATATTTTGTCTTGGTGGTTTTCGTCTGTCTTAAAAGTGATATTGATAGTTTGAGTGTGAAGTGGCTAAGGCTCTGTCAGAAGTCTGAAACTTGGTGATGATGTGTGTGAGGTTGCAATGCGTGTATTATTTGCAAAGCTGATGTCCTATTGCTATTAGTGGGGTAGCTAGCACATGGATTTCTGAATCTACTTTGACCCCTTTGCTAGCTGCATATCATCTACTCCTTGGCTGCACTTGGTTGCTTCGGCTGCTTGCATGCGTGCATATGCGTTGCTTTGGCTGCGTGCATGCACCACACATATGCACCTGCATGCATTCAGTCTATGAGTGAAACATTTCCATGCACTGTATATTAGTATTCCTTCTTTGTAGCGCCTTCCTTTCCTCCCGCACCTCCTACTCTTCATTTATAAATCTAAGTACAATTAAAATACTAGTATTACGTAGTAACCAATTCGCATGTAAATCAAAATCCATTTTACTTAGGAATGAGTTCACCTGATAATGTTTTATACGGCTCAATAACTCTTTCCAGTTACATAATATGTTTAACTGAAAAGCATAAAACATGTATATATCCATATCATCCTCTCATTTTTTAAGAAAAATTGTTCTTGGATTTTGATAACCTGAAAATATATTTATTAAACAAATAATACAACGTGTATGTATGGTGTATATATATTTATCATTTACACTTCACACACTAATTTGCACGCCAAAGCAAAGCAAAGCAAATCGCAGATACGAACGGTGCAAGGCAAGGAATTATTCTTTTAACAGGGAGCTGCCCTCTCCCTCCCATCGCAACTCCCATTTCCCACCACCACTCGTCCAAGTCGCTCTCATATCCGCCCCAAAAAGAGGTAGGATATGACGGCAAAGGAGGGCGGCGCCGGCGCCGGCGCCGGCAAAGGTCGCCTCTTCACGATCGGCCTGGTCACGTCGTGGTACTCGTCCAACATCGGCGTGCTGCTGCTCAACAAGTACCTGCTCAGCAACTACGGCTTCAAGTACCCCATCTTCCTCACCATGTGCCACATGGCCGCCTGCTCCCTCCTCTCCTACGCCGCCATCGCCTGCCTCCGCATCGTGCCCATGCAGCTCGTCCGCTCCCGCACCCAGCTCGCCAAGATCGCCGCCCTCAGCCTCGTCTTCTGCGCATCCGTCGTCTCCGGCAACATCTCCCTCCGCTTCCTACCCGTCTCTTTCAACCAGGCCGTCGGCGCCACCACACCCTTCTTCACCGCCGTCTTCGCCTACCTCATGACCGTCACGCGCGAGTCCTTCCTCACCTACCTCGCACTCGTACCCGTCGTCACCGGCGTCGTCATCGCCAGCGGGGTGGGTACCAATACCATTCCTCCTATTCCTATTTCGTTCGCCCTGCACTGACATATGGATGGATCTATCACATGCCCGCCCCGATCTCTGGGATCTGATCCATCCGTTCCTGCCTGCATTTCATCTGATTGCGGATTTACCTAGTGTGCAATGTTCCCAGATTGCTTCCCTCCTAGAGCTCGGCAATTTGAGAATTCAATCGGAATCCCAAGTGTAGAGATAGATGATCGTGACGCGATAGAAAAAAAAATTATAACTTTCATCAACATTGATCTCTATGGAGAAAAAAAAATTCAACAATGCCTATTGAAAGGGTTACTTGCATCCAGTCACTCAATCTTCTGCTTCTTACGATGTTGTTACTTGTATCTTCGTACAGTTTTGATCTATTGTTAACACCAATGATAAACTTATAACTTTGATCTATTGTTAACACGAATGATAAACTAAGTGGATCCTACTAAATAAATGGACTTACAGGGAGAGCCAAGCTTTCATCTGTTTGGATTCATCATGTGCATTGGAGCAACTGCTGCAAGAGCATTGAAGACAGTCTTGCAAGGGATCCTTATGTCTTCTGAGGGGTAATCCATCCACCTTTTTTTTAACATCTTTCTGTACTATATGATACAACTTTTATGTGAAATTGCTTGTTTACCATATTGAAACTCGTGCGTGTATTGAAGTTTATTTCTCCTGTCAACTCACAGAGAGAAGATTAATTCCATGAACCTGCTCATGTACATGGCCCCAATTGCTGTTATTCTCTTGGTTCCTGCTACTATCTTCATGGAGGATAATGTTATTGCCGTTACTATGGAACTGGCCAAAAAGGACTTCAACATAATTTGGTACCTTCTGTTCAATTCTTGCTTGGCGTATTTCGTGAATTTGACCAATTTCCTGGTGACAAAACATACCAGTGCATTGACCCTACAGGTGTGCCATGCTATCTCACTCTTTACTTCCATCTTCTTGGATGAGTTACTGAAGTGCAGTTCCCTATGTTCAATAGATAGCTTTGTTTACTCAAAACAGGCTTCTCCTTTTGTTTTGAAGGCTTTACATTGCATATACTCATTTCTATATGGTCAAAAAAAATTAATGTTCATAATGAGCAAACTACGACCCTGAATCATACCATGGCCTCTATATCAGTGACAGGACAAATTTAAACATGTAAAGTGTTGCTTTGTTTTAAACCTCTCTGTCTGTGGAATGGTTAGGAACAGATAGTTTCCAGCACTGGAACATATCTTTTCAGTTTTCACATGTCAAACATTGGAATCTGCACTATAACTCAACTACTCTGGCCTAGCAGCTATTAGCAAATGCTGTCACATGATTCCTTGTAGATAAATCGTGTCAGATGATGAGGGATTTCAGATGGTAAGCAGCAGTAGTTGGTGAACAATGCTAGCATGCGCTTGTGTGATGCATTTAGTTGAAGTGCTTGATGTATGATGATCTCAACCCGTCAGATAGGGTGTGAGCAATTGTGCATATTATGGTGTGCTATTCTATTCTGCTGTATTGCCATTATTTTAGTTATTCACACGCCTTTTACAAATCCATTTCGATTAGTGCAACTACAATGTCCATTTGATTGTCAATTAGCCTGCCTTTTCGAAATGGCTGTTTCAGAAAATTGTGTACTACTGCCTCTGTCACACCGTATTCACCTTATCTTGGTTAGGAGATGCATGCCAAATTGATGTAGTTATTCAGAGTGTGACACTTGTGGTGCTTTCCAGGTTCTGGGCAATGCAAAAGGTGCTGTTGCAGTTGTGGTCTCGATCCTAATATTCGAGAACCTCAGATCAGAATCGGGATGCTCGGTTACACACTCACGGTCATAGGGGTGATTCTTTACAGCGAAGCTAAAAAGCGCAACAAGCACTAAGCGCCGAGGAACACGGAGGTAAATATGACCGTCCGTTATCCGTTGTTGGTGCACGGAGCCATATTCCTGCTGTTTTCGGGTGATACACGCAGGCAATTACGACGAACCATATTCTTTTTAAGCGAACTCGGCGATCAGCTAGTGAGGATAGCAGTGCCAATAATACATGTTATCCTTCCTGTGGGATCTGGGAGGCATTCTTTTTGTTGCTAATGAAGATGATCCATAGAATATAATTTTTTTACTGTGTTTTAGAGTATTACTCTGTGGCTTACACGGCCAGCATTGGTTAAAATAAAATGAACAAAGTTAGAATATAAGAAGTTTTGAGAAGAAAATCATTCTGACGTTCATTCATATACCTTGATAAACAGAAAGTAGATCCTTCTGATTAGTATATTAGAAACTAGATATAAGTTCTTAATTATACAAACTATATATATATTTTACAATCTTACACACTCTGACTCGTAAGATCGAGTATTTATTTAGGATACTAAGTTGTGGAGTGATAGTGATGAGACGATGGAGTGTTTGGTGGTGTCGAGCCTTGTTTGGGCTCCTGGGCTTTTATATATATGTGTGTGTAGGGTGGGGGGCGTGTGTGTGGATGATTTTATACTCATAGGAGTATGTATTATCACTTCTAATATTTCCTGTTAATGATGTTGTTATTAGCTCTTTACCTATTTAAATATACTCTAATAATGATTATAAAATATTCCAAAGTGAGTTCGATGAAAATTTTTATCAAAATACATTTTTATAGCATAATTTGTGTATATACTTTTTTTTATATATAGAAAAGTGTATATAGCAAAAATAAAAAGCTCCGATAAAGTTTTTTAACTAAGACACATTGGAGTATCCTAGAATTGGTATTTAAGTACATCAAAAATGATAAAGATATATAAAATATTTATTTAAATAAAATATGGAAAAATGAGAGCACGTACGAAAATGGATGTAGGCTGGTAGGTATGAGCTCGGAACCAACCAATCGGCTGCAGCTGTTGTACTGCTCTGCTCCGTTGCTATCGATTGCTGCCGCCGAACGATGAGTCGGCTTTTCTGTAGTTGCGTTTGTACCACCAAATGTTCGTCAAATGTTGTACTATTTGAAGCGTGTACCGCGAGTGCTTGCCGGGTGAGATCAAATGAACCAGAATCCGCGTTCGGCCTGAGGTTCTACGAGCGTTCGGATTTAGCACGTCGAGAAATGGAGATCAAATGCACTCGTCCAAGCAGTGCACAATTTCAGCCAAAAGCCATCGCTATTCCGATTCCGAACAGCAGCCCCAGTAGCTTACTGAATACTGACTGATTTGCTCCAGTTCTAGCGCTAGAACCATTCGCAGGAGCCTAGATAACCCGCACAGGGCTTACCTTGGAAATTCAGGACCAGCCATGCATACAGTTCAGGACAAATTTCAAAGTTTCTGTGATTTCGGCAGCCGTGGGAAATATGCATGGCACGCAAAAACAAAGGCAATCTAAACACACAAGACATCAAGTTGGACATAGTAGCGTATCAACATGAAAAATAGAGGTAGCTCGTTATCTAAAAAATTGAAGAAAAAATGTACAGTATACTAAAAACATGAAAAATAGAGATTATACTACGTTGATTGACTACGAAGAAGGGAAATGACCATGCAATAAAGTGCTACTGATTTAAGAGGGTGTCGAAAGAATAAATTCTCGGAAATGGTTGCGGCAACTAACATAACACTAGGCAGTCGAGTTCGCACAATTGATCCAAGAAAGAAAAGCTGTGATTTTGAATCTATTAACAGAATACATTTAAAATCTACACCTGAATGAAATAATCTTCTTAACACTAAGCAGCGCAGATATTTGGCAAAACATAATCTATAAACTTTTCACTTACACAAGGCATGCATGTAGTAGCTAAAACCAACTGCAAATTGGCAAACCTAGCAGCGAAAGTGTTACCACGTGATACGCTCATCATAACTAGACGCCTTATGTATGTCGATTTTCTTGTAAAGCACATGTGTCATGAAACTGGAACTAAATTAGCTTCAGAAAGGAAAACAAACTGAAGTGGAAACTGATAAAATGCTAACTGTAACCTATGACAAAATTTGTCCAACTGCACAACAGCTTATACAACATATTGTAAAGAAAGTGCTATAATGCCACCTTAGTCATAAAGATACCAGGTTCAACAGTATTCAGTAAACTAAACATGCAAACATACTGATTAGACATCTATATAAAAAAAATACAGCAGAAACTTTTCTGTCGATTTCAGGAAGGTGTTGCTGAAGAACAGGGCAAGACCATGTGGAAAGAACCCAGTGGGTTCACACAACACAAACCAACGGCCAACGGCATTACAATAAGACCATTAATACAAAAGTCTACATTGGAATCTACAAAGTTCTAAAAATCCTAAAGAAAAAGATACCGGGCATTTGTAAGGACTAAATTCAAATCCCTGGTAAGAACCTCTCTGACCGAACTGCTTCTTGTAATGCACAGGACACAAGTGCATACACTTCCACAGGTGTGAGCACGGAGTACAAACATAGACACACATCGGCTATGCAGAAAACAACAACACTAGTACCGCTTTAGCTCAGTGATCATGAAAGCTTCCATAACTAGATTGAGATAGCCGGTCAGGCTAACTAAACTATGCTCTCAGCATTGCATGCTGACCACAGATTCTATGACAATCTTGAAATAGCAACTATTTGAACATAGGAAGCACCACAATCTACGAGAAAATTAAAGTGAACTAGGACCTAAAAAGGTAAAAATGGAAATACAAGCTAGGAAAACAACATACCATAAAGATCCACAGCTGTGCATTGATCTAGGCAATACAAAAAGGACAAGTTGCTAAGATAACAAGGAGATCATCTACCATCTAATAATTTAAAATAAAATTACCTCAGATCCCAAGTACACAACCAGCCCTCCGACTGCATGTAACCAGAGAACCTAAAAATTTGCTCACCCGACTGGCCAACTCAATGACTCATGTGACCTGGTCAGTGCGCTCTCCTAGCTCTAAGTCAGTGACACGAACTTATGCTCCCTTGCTCCAGTCTTCATGATGCATTTCCCTGAATCCAGAATGCGCAGAATCGATAAAGGTTGGAGTAAGTTAGCAGGAGTAAATGAATCAGGAATTATGATTGAAAATGTTCAGAGTATATGTACCTTGAAATGGCAACATATCCAGCTTAGTGCCCTGCACCATCTAAGGAACTTGAGGAGCCGACGGCAGGTATTTAAGTTCATATCTGAGAAGTGCTGGACCAAACGCATTATACTTTCCCGAACTGCTATATGCTCGCTCTGCATCAGTACGCTTCGAAAAAACTACTTTTGCGAGCTTTGACTTCTTAGTGATCTCAGTCTCACCCTCCACGATTGGTCCATGTACACGGAATATACTATTAATGTCATCCACAGAAGGAATGGCTTCTGCATTACTAAAATGTAAAATCAAAGCTGCCGGGCCATCTGCCAGTTTCGCTTCCGGAATATCAGTAGAAGCCCCATCCTGAGGTGCCACCTCCTGTTTCATCTTCTTATTGCCACTCCTATTCTGAGACACCCGCTTCCTTTTGCTGCCTTCGTAATCACTTGATGTGTCTCCATCGTCAAAATCACTGATGATAATATCACACCAATACGAATCTTCCGCCTTTCTAGCTGAGTACAGGCCTCCCGCAGACTTCCTCCTGCCCCTCTGGCCATCCCCCACGTCCGATTGTTCTTTATCATTGTCATGCTCTGCCTTTGTAGCTGCGTACAAGCTTCCCGCCGACTTTTTCCTACCCTTCTTGGCGCCCAATGTCTCCAACAGCTCTTTATCATCGTATACACTTGGCACCTCCGAGTCCTTGTACTTTGAGAAGAAGCTAACAACCACCGGCACGGAGTCATAACCCTTGAAGTTGAACGGACTGGCGGCAACCGACGTAAGCTGCAGCAACATTTCCGCGGGCGATGGGTACTCCACTCTTTCCTCCATCTCCTCATCCTTCACCCGTGCAGCTCTCCCAGCATCAGTCTTCCTAGGCCTCCTGCACGGTGCGCCCCTGCCCCTGCCCCTGGAGCCCCTCTTGCGCTCCATAACTACATCCGAATCCGAGTCAGAGGTCCCCTTCTTCCGCGGGTCCCAGTCCTCATCGGAGTCGTCCTCGACTTCCTCCTTCCTCTTCCTCCCCCTCCTGGATGGGGTCGCTGAGCTGCAGTTGAAGAGCCCCTTCCTACCCCCATCCATGGCGGTAGCAGGAGCAGCAGCCAACGCGTCGGCGGCATTGGGTAGACCGAGCTCCATGGTGAACTCAGGGGGGTCGGGTAAACCCCTGAACTTATCGAAGGCTCTGACATGCGCCTTTGCAATGGCGGCATGTACCCGGTTGCTGAAGCCCATGCGATTGGCGGCCAAATCCTGGAGCGAGTAGAAGAAGTCCCGGGGAAGAAAGGGTCGGCTTGCGGAGTTGGGGTTGGGGGCGGTGAGGGCAGCCTCGACGCGGCGGGAGAACTCGTCGAGGGAGGCGTCGACGGCGGCGTCGAAGTCGTCGGCCTCACCGTCGTAGAGCTCCCCAACGGGGAAGTAGGGCTCGTAGGGCCTGAGCTGGGCCGCATCGCACCAGGAAAAGGCCTTGCTGCCGAAGAAGGAGACGAGGAACTGGGAGCCGGTGGCGGCGACGGAGATGACCTGGCCCGGCCAGGCCGGGTGGGTGAGCTTCTTGCCCCAGACCATGTCGCCGGGGCCGAAGGGCCCAGCCCCAGCGTGGGCGGTGGGATCCGGAGGGCGCAGGGCGGGGGGAGGCGGCGGGGGCAAGGGGGGATGGGCGGAGGCGTTGGGGGGCGGGTTCTTCCTGGGGCGGCCCCGGCCACGCTTGGGCGGAGCTAGGGTATGGGGGTCGGCGGCGGCGTTGAGGTCGATGTGGTCGGACATGGCAATAGAGGGTTAGGGTTAGGCTTCGCTTCGCCTCGCCTCGCCTCGCCTCACTGGGGATCTGATCGATCGGAAAACAATGGGAGTGGAGTGTGAGTGACACTGCTGCGTCGTCGTGCTCGTAAAAAAACATACGACCAGTATAATAGTAGTATACTGGCAGGCAGTCTGGCATGTTTCTTTGACCCCCTACAAGTTTGTTTTTTAACGGAAGAAGTCCATACAACATTTGAAACTTTACTTAAAAATTCATTCAGCATCTTGAACTATAAAACTAAACATCTAACCCCTTGAACTTTACAATTCAATTTAAATAACACCCTAACTCAATTTCACGGGATGGTATTGCCCATATGACGTGATGAGCAAATGTATATATATATATATATATATATATATATATATATATATATATATATATATATATATATATATGTATGTATATGTGTATAGCGTAGCTTCCGAAAGTGCAGTACATTACCTCTTAATTATCTTGAATTGCAATTGATTATTGTGGTAAGAAATTTAACTTAAGATTGGCATAATATCTAGAAGTTATCATTTTAATCATTGATTAGATTTATACCAACTATGGCGAGGAGCAAGGGAGGATCCACCGGGTGAGCTTTTTCAGGATTTAGCCCACTCTCTAGCCAACCCCTAACCCCCCACGCACCAGCAGCCGCTACCATCGACGCCCCCCACGCATCCGCAGCCGAGGCCCACCCACACTATCGCCATTAGATCCAGCCGAGGCCCACCCACAATAATATAATTATTGTTAACTTTTTTATGTAATTAAATTAACAAAATAAAAAAAGTTATATCATCATGGACAATGTAAGTGTTCGGTATTAACTTCACTTGCTACCAATGGTAATTTCATTCAGAGACGTTAGTAACTTTCTAGCACTGTAAAGGTTTGGCAATAATTTTATTTCACAGCTATTCGACCAAATCACCAAAGCCAACCATTTCTTGCACAGTAAGCATAGTAAGCACCATGAAGCACAGCGCAACACCAGCATAGCGACGGTATAGGAGAAGGAATAAGGACGAAAGCACAGCTAGGATAAGCAAGAGAGGACCATTTCACCAATGACCAGTAGTGGCAAGCTCAACATAGTTGAGCACCACCATTCCCAATCCCTCAAATCCATTCCATCCCCCCCCCCCCCCAAAAAAAACACCAATCCAGTCGAGAGGAAGAAGGAGAAGGGAAGCAAAGGCCAAAGGAACCAAAGGCGTCAGGAGGAGGAGCAAGCCATAGGGAACCACAACCTTAGGAGGAGGTGACAACCAAGACAACAACGAACCAATCGCAGCACAGTCAAACCAAGCAAATAACCAAGAAGATTGAGCCTTGGTTCTTTCCCAAATCAAGCCAACCATCACCCGACAAGATAGCCCCGCATATAGTTTTTTATCTTGTCATTGCTATCATAGGATCACACCACATGCACATCATTCACAAGCATTGTAGCGCGATTAGGCCAAGTCACGGGTTATTCCTAAAAAGATACAAATGGTTTATTTGCGTGAATTGAATTAAAAAGAAATGATGTTCATTCCACCGTGGCTTGCTTCCCCGGCCGTCTTGGTGTCGCCATTGCTAACTTACATAAGGTACGTAATCCAAGAAAGGCGCGCACTAAGCATCGATCGATCAAGTAATTAACAGGTAAAGAAGAACTAACGAAACGACGTTAGCAACAACTTATTATATATCGTGTCAAACAGGCTGCGCAGACTTGGTCGTTCTCTGAAAGTTTCCAAGCATTTGACAGGACGACGGCATGGCCTACCGGAACATCAAAAAGTGCCAGTCTAGCAAGGAACTTGGTTGCTCACTGACCGGTGGGGTCCAGTAGCCAGTGCTTCCACCGGCGACGGCGATCTCACCGTCATCCGGTAAGGCTACAACGTAGTAGAATTTGTTCGCTAACCATCATCTATTTTCATATTATCGACAGAGGATTGCGATAGTCTTTATTTGCCACGCTAAATCATGGTAAAAGTGCTAGCAAACATGAAAAACGAACTTGAACATCGATCCTGTTACTTAACATTCCTATGACGCACTGCTTATTCGATTTTTTAGATACAGTAAATGACCCGTAAATGAGCTTTCATATGGAGCTTGCCATATGTACGCATGTGTTCCTAGGCGACGCGCGCGCTACGTTAATTCAATTTGCACCCGCGGTGATGTCCACGTCAAGCTCGGCGACCATGTTGCCGCCGACGCCGAAGCAGTACAGCTGCGCCGCCGCCGCTCCAGCGTTCTCGCCAGGGTTTTGGCCGAAGCTCTGCGCGACCATCGCGGAGAGGGCGCGCGACGTCGAGGACAAGGTGCTGGTTTACGTCGGTCGGGCCATGGAGTGCTCTCCCATGACGGCATGGCTGACCGGGGAGCTCATTGACGGCTATGCTCCGCCGCCGCCTGGGCGCCGACATACTCCTCGTGCGACAGGCACAACGACCTGCCGGAGCAACAAGTGGCACACCGACGTCCTGCAAGGGCTCCGGCTAGGACCCGCCGTAATCGCCGTGCTGCCTTTTCGTGCTCAAATTCATGGAGAAGTGGGGCGGGGACAAGCTCATGCAGAGTTGACTCAGCACACCACGTTAGAGACGAGGAGATTGTGTGTTTCGTTTGCAGTCAGTCATGCGGCATAAAATGCCATTACACCAAAACATTTCATTACATTGCTACTCAGAATGTAATGAAATAATATGCGTTGAAGACATCATACTCAAGAGTAACTGTGTTGCTTAACGAAAAAGAAGACTTCATTTCGAAATAGTATTGTATTCCTTCCCGTGCCAATTTTGTTTAGGACAACAGCTAAAATGCCATACGTTCACCAGGAGGCAAGTGTAACACTCGTAACAAGTCAGTCACTTGGGAAGCGCAGAGTCAAAAACTCTGGCAATCTGAAGACTAACCAATCCAACCTCAAACATCAAAATTTTTGCAGCACCCTCCAGCAACCTCGATAGACTGGTCAAACTGCATCCAAAGCATTGGAACAACATGGGCACCAACCACAACTCGGGAAACAAATTAAGAACTGTATCACCTCTCGATACTCACACCCTAGTTCAGGTACTCTACACCTGCAAGATGAACAATTTATGTCACCTTCAGCAGTACAGTACATCAACACAAGGACTGCAGAAAGCAGTGAATCAAATGGCAGCACCTGAAAAGAAGAGAGGAACGTTTAATCCATCAAAGCATGTACCTTATTGTTGAAGACTTGAAGTACTGAATGCTCACGTACTTGCATACTGCTTTGGAATCCCCAAGCACTCCATGCTATGTTGGCTCATGATGCACCGTTTGTTCTTAAACGTGTTCAAAACAACATCAAAGAATCAACTAGGAGATATGCACATCTTATGCAATATTCAGGACCTGCTGCAACTGAGCAAATGCTGCTGGATGGATCCTTCTGATGGCAGCATTGAACGTTGCATCCCCATGGAGAGCTGCACAAGCTTTCAAATTTTCTCTTAGCACGTTCTCTAGAGAAGCTTGTTTGATAGGATCTGAATCCTTTACCTGATCAAGAGAATTTTCAGAAAAAAGTGCCTAATAATCTAGTATTTGGAAAAGAAAAGAAAACAAATCATAACTTACTTGTCGCTTTCTTAGCTCTTTGCTTGAAGTATTGGAATAACCTGAATTATCATTGCCAAGCCAGGAAGAGCTTGTAATATTGCCACTGCAAATTATTGTATCAAGAATTATACATAGAAATAATAGAGGCCTTAAAGATTTAGTTGAAACAAAAGAGCCAAAATCATATCAAAATGGAAGTACAATAAGACACCTAGTATCATCCTCGCTCTTTACTTCACGACCCCCAATGATAGCAGTAGTGCAGACACTGCATAAAACCATAAGGCCGATGAGTCTGTAACTCTGTAAGCTTCAGTTACCTTACCAAGACATGTCTTACCTTAATATGTCATCGAGTTTGTCAATGACTTGCGGAGCCTGTAACGTCAAAATTACGGAGAGAGCCATTGCATATTCCTTCTGCTGTATAACATTTGCATCATCTATCTGTCCAATGATACAGTGCTTGTTAAACACTAACACACGACCATTGAGATCTTCCAGAATTTACAAGAAGCACATGTCCACGTGTAAAACATGTCAAGATTATTAAACTGAGGATGACATTGAATATTTATTTATCCTATCAGTACAACAAACTGGACACATTCTCTGAAAAGAAATGCATAGTTTTATTGACAATGTGATCATAATCACAATATCACCTTTAGGGTCAAGTGTTAAACCAAGAACAGATTTAATGAGTTAGATCATATGCACAGCATATTTTGGCAAACACATATCTAAGTCAAATGGTGGATCAAAAGAACCTACATCGTTAACCACTGGAACTATAAGAAGAGCATTAAGTGACACAGGTACCTCATTCCTTAGTGCAAGGTGCCAGACGTGTAAAGGAAACTAGAGAGAGAGAGAGAGATGCTGCAGGATGTACCTTGTCAATCCACATGTCAACCAAAGAAAGTAGCAGAGTATTGTTTACAGAAATCCCTGCTTGTTGGATGCTTGCCAAAAGGGCAGGCTCTGATAATAGTTGTGCCAAAAAGTTTGTATTCATCACCAAAAGCCTAGCAAGAATTGCTCCAGAGGATGCACGGACAGTTGTCCTAGAAGGGTTATGCTCATCATCTTGACTCAAAGATATGAAGATAAGTTTCTAGAAGTTGGCATGAATGGACAAGTCAGAATGATGGAAATGAAAAACAACAAAAGGGAATACAAAGGCATTTGAGCATTCCAACTCCAAACCAACCATAGTAGTACCTGAAGAGCACTGGATATCAATGGTGGAGCTTCCTGAGGAAAGAGCTGCACCCAAAAGCTCTGATTAGATTGATACCCCAAAAAAAATCTAATCAACAAAGAAACAGCTAATTGTAACAATTTAACAATGAAAAAGAAATAGATCTATACAATTCCATTACAGGGCATTACAGATAAAATGGCCATGAATTAGTTCACACTGCATGACTCCTTAACCCTGACACTACATATTCAGGAAGAACCGTGTCCCTGGCTCCCAGTAGTTCTAGCATATGATGATCATCAATTTAGTAAGAAAAACCATGTTCCCTGGTCCCTCAAATTACCCTATCAGACATTTTTGCTGAGATAATTGTCAATATTGCTCTAATAGATTCACAGTTAGCAACATCAGCGAAAGTTCTTCAGAAAGTCAGAACCAAGGCTAGAAATCCCGGGACCGGGGGGAATAATAACCTGAACAAGAAGATCAATGACTGGAAGTGCAGTGAGAAGTCCTTTGTCATTGACGTTTCCAACAATAGTATCAAGAATGTTCGCCAAACTTGCACCGTGGCTTTTCAAAAATTCTGATCCACCAAAAATTGTGTAATCCTCAATTATGTTGATTGTGACCTACATAATTAAAAAGTCCTTCAGAGAAAAAAATCTCTCTAAATCATTATGCATGGCATGTAGTAAATTACTTCTAATTTTGAAAGTGTAATATGTTGGGTAGTCAAAACAAGAGCAATCTTAAACCGCAAAGCAGCCCATTTTGGAACAAGAGAGGATGCCCTTAAGAGAAAGCACCACCCTGGCGGCCTGGCCAGATCAATATATGGAGTGATAATGAAGAATTTAGTTTTGGTGCAAAAGTTGATCGGTCCAATCATGGATGTAAGGCATGGAGTAATCCAATCAATGTATTAATGTTAAGGAGATAGAGTTGTATTACGATATAGAGTTTGTATTCTATTCCATATATGACTTATCTCTATATAGCATATCTTCTTGTACTCTCCTATATATATAGCCCCTTAGACTTCATATCAATACATATAATATTCATAACATGATATCAGAATTTAGGTGAAAACTCTAACCTCGATCTCGATCTACTTCCGCTGTTGCTGCCCCCGGGAAGATCGATCTCCGCTCCCGGGGGCGGCCACTTCGGCCGCCAGTTCGCCGCGTTAGGGCGCCGCCGGTTCGCCCCGTCAGGGCGCCGCCGCCAGCCTTAGATCAAGCCACCCGACATACTTGGAGTGCACCAAGAAGCATCAAGCAACAATGGCGATGGCGTCGTCGAGCGGGCTGAGGAGCTGCAGCGCCGTGGGCGTGCCGAGCTTGCTGGCGCCGTTGTCCCGGTCCGACCGCTCCGGGCCGCCGTTCTGCGCCTACGCCACCACCTCCGGCCGCGTCACCATGTCCGCCAAGTGGTTCCCTTGCTAGCCCCGCTCCCTGCATCTCGACGGCTTCAACTGATTCACTGCCTTGCGCCACCTGCCGGTTGAATCCGAAAGCTAGTGCACACGGCGTCAGACACCACCGTCCCAGCCGGCACGTGGCGACCACGGAAGGACAAAGGACGCACCACGTGCGGCGCGCACCGAGTGCTGGCGGGTGACGTCTTTTGGCGCTTGCTGTTTTTTTTTCACGCGACAGAGGGGGCGGGAAAACGCATGTGGTTTTGGCTGGTGCGTGGTGCCGTGACCGACAGCCGGTTTCGCCAGTGCTCCTCGGTGCCGCGGGCATCGCGACGAGCGTCCTCGCCTACCAGCGCGCACACCGCCATGGAGACGCTTGGAGCAGTGACGAGACGCCCTCCAACCTAAAGCTCCACGTGTCATCAACATCAACTAGGGAGTCAGCGCTAGCACGAGCAGCTGCATGCCGGCGACTACACCACGATCATGGCCGATCTTCTCAGCAAGCGTCATCCGCGCGAAGTCGCTGACACATGCCGAATCTCCGAGGTCGCGTGGATAGCAGGAAAGTACGCCGAATCTCCGAGGTCGCTTTTTCTTGTTATCGGTTTGACAGAATCAAGTGTCTCAGTACTGGCCCTCAGCTCCACATGCTCTTCCGAGCTCAAGTTTTTTTTTTATTTTTGAGTTTTCTATTTGTGTCCATCCTAAGTCTGTAGCTTCTATTTTTCAGTTCGTCTAAGCCATACGAGTCCACAAAATTTTGTCAGTCACATAAATCTAGAAATTTTGTTTTGCATGACAGCAGCCGCCGCTCTTCTTTTTTAGTAAAATAATTCACATTTTTTGCACCACATAAGCAGGTTAATTTGTATCCTGACAAACAGTTAAAGAATGGATTACAGAGCCCAAAAAATGCATATATGCAGTAGAAGATATTATCCAGAAGCAATGTGCCAATATAAGAAATAAAAAGCCAAGTGATGCAGGGTAAATTTACTTGGTGTTGCTGCCTATGACATTTGAAATCAGATAGAACTTTCAAAAATACTCCCTCCAGTAAAAAAAAGTGTCGTCCTAAAATGCGTGCAGCTAAACTATGTTTTTAACCAACAATATCTTTACGAATATCTAGATCAATCATATGAAAATAACATAAGTAGATATGTCTCGGAAAATACCTCTGTAATATTATAGTCTTGTTAGGTTTTATGAATATATCACAATAGAAATTTGCAGTCAAAGTTATGTTTTCGAGTGTGTCAATGTCAAAAAGATCCTTATTTACGACTGGAGTCTCAATGTCAAAAAGATCCTTATTTGTGACTGGAGGGAGTAACTATTATTAAATAACCAAAAAGAAAGATTTCTTTTCTTCTTCTGTTTTGGGGGTAGGTGTTCTAACCTCCAGATGGTCAAAGCTTCTATTCATGATGCCCACAAGATAAGGGAATAAATCCAGCAGTTGAGGTACAATGGAAGGGGCATTCGAAAGGGCTGCTTCCCACAACTACATTATGAAATTCAACGTTAGAGATTTTGTGCATGTGGCGCATGCACATGTGTGTGGACATGGTTAAAGAACTACTTACCAGAACACTGTCCTCGAGAAGATTAAGAGCATCAGGGCTATCAACATTTATACCACTTTGGAGTATAGGTATAAGCATGTGATAAGAAAGAGGCGACTGGTATCCAAGAGAAGAAATGAAAGTTCTAAGTGCTGCTAGCAATTGAATCTGTAGCAAGCTTTCACCTGCAGATTCATCCCAGATCTGAAAAAGGTTCAAAATCAGAATTACTAATTAATTTGCAGCACAAAGGAAAATATGCATAGTTATTGAATATTGAACTGATATACTCCTTCACCAACTACACTAAAAGTTGATATTGTAGTACTTTTATTCTGGCTTGCAGAATAAACAAAAGGACATGCATTGGCCAGCATCCCAGCTGTTCTAAATACTATTCTAGACACTACAGATAGCAAATCTAATAAAATGGGAGTGCGGTAATATTCCCAAGTTATTGGATGACGAGGTCCAAAATACACGCAGTTAGCATCAAAATTTGAAACTGTAAAGGATAAACTGAAGAAAGCATATTGCCTGGGAAGGACTCATTTATCTCTCCTCTCACGTAACATTTAGCAAATGATGCTATGCCAGAAGCATAACGCACAATGAGCACAGCCCACAAGAGAAGTACGCTCTTTATCACTCCATGAATAGAGTACAGCCAAGGAAATGGGATTTTTATCAGGCTGTTATGCTTGAGCTATACCTTCTGAAAGAATTGTGATAACTGACTTGCAAATAGAATAACCTTGTCCCCAACATGTTCAAGAAGAACTGAAATGAAATTCAACACTTGCACCTACAAACAAACAAAAAAATTTAGGTACTTGTGTGTGTGTGTGTGTGAGAGAGAGAGAGAGAGAGAGTAAATGCTCAGCCACATGTTGGCAATCAGATAATCTACCTTGGAACAATCTACAAATTTATAAAGGTAGCTGTACAAGATTTGCTGTGTAACAAACAGAAGCTGATAACTTCAGCACCTCACTTAACCATCCATTGTTTCGTGATTATAACTTTTATTGAGCATGGGATTGACTAATAGCATAAGATGAAGTTCAAATTGGAGCGGCCTATTCAAGGGCCCCTCAGATAAACAAAAGCTGAAGGAGAATAAAAAATGTACTATGGAAATCCAAACCTTTGAATCAAATTCTTGAACATCTTCTGTCAACTTGAAACACATTGTCCAGCATATAGGAAGACATTCAAACAAATCTAGTTCCGAAAAGCTAGATTCTTGAAAAAGATAACACAGAGAAGAGCAAGCTGCTAGCTGAAAGTTGAACAGCATGAACAAATTATTAAACAGCATAGATGTATATACTGGAACACACTCATACTCAAGGAATTGTAAACACAAAACATACCCTGACAGCTATGTCATTATCCTGCAGCAATCCAACCAAAGCATGGTAAACCAATTTCCGTGTGTCACCCTTGATCTGCAGAGGTACAATTATTAGAAGCTAAAGATGTAGGAAATCTACACAACACACTGTCAAGAAATTAAATTCTGACGTTAATATTTAGCTTTTCTAAAATAATGTTAAAGAACTGAACCTCAGAAATCCATTGCCCAAGTAACAATGCAACTTTTCGACGAATGATACGCATATTGGGGTGACCATTTGAAATTTCGATGGATAGAGATCCATGGAACCTGTAGAAATGAGAAAAACCAAGGAAAGTCAATGAAGTAGAATCCGCTGTAGCCACTGATTTTGTAGCAATGCTCAGTTGTCCCGTCAAAGAAGCAAAACAATGCTCAGTTGCTAACACTATGTCTGCATAAGAACGTACAATGTAACATCTAGGAGTATTTTCAAGCTGGTTAAACATACACCAGTAACATCCAGCATTTTTGCAAGTAAATACATAAGTATTGTTGCTCTTGACCTTACCATTCATTAAAACTGAGGTAGTTAGAAAGTTCATAATAAACATGGCCAGCGGCTGTATAAGCAGCATCCTTTAAGAGCATTCCGGAAGTAACATCTGTTTCTAGTGGTGGAGAAACAGCCATGGCTTCACGAAGGACAGAGACAACAACAGGAGCTAATAACTGAGACAACACATGACCATATGAGCATTAAAACACTCAGCATAGACTCACAGGACACAGCTATAAAGAATGTAATAATGTGCACACCTCTCGATAGTTCTCAAAGATGACAATGAAGAGAGCTTCAGCGCATGGCTGTTGTTTCTCAGTCCACTGTACCAAATTCTGCTCATGATGAAACGATTCAGGATTCTCTGACCATTCTTCCAAATCTTTTGCTGTGTAAATGAAGTATCTGCACAAGAATCGAAAACTTCCTGAGTCCTAGAAGGCTAGCAAAACCCAAAATGAAAAATATGAAAGCATAGCTACAAGTGAAAAATCCTCCAATCTAAATGTAACGTACCTGCAGAAAAATGTGCACAATTAACACCATTCAACATAACATGTTCTATTGGTATTATACTGCAGTACTGCACTGCTCATACAGGGATTCACTGAGCTTTTGCGTTATGCTTTGAATGCAGCATTAAAATGTGCTCTATAGCACTGTTATTAAGTCTTCGACTAATCTACGACTAGTCGTCGAGTCGGCACAGGATGAACGACTAGAGAGGCCGACTCGACTGGAGCGACTAGTCGAGCGTCCGGACGACTAATCGGAGATTAGCCGTGACTAGTCGCATATTTTTAGCCGCCCGACTAGTGCAGTGTTTGGAGGCCCATTCCATGGAGAGAGGAGCCTCGGCCTGGCCCAACAAAATCCCGTGCGTGGGGACTCAGGAGAGTAACACTAACTCTCTAACCTTATCCATTCCTCATCTCCCGTGCGTCTCATCTCATCTCGTCTCTCGTTTCTCCTCTCCCGTGCGAGCCGCTGCAAGCGACCTCTCCCGTGCGAGCCGCTGCAAGCGATGTGGTGAGGCGCGAAGCAATAGCAGCAGTCGCGCCGTCTTCTCAGGTGTCCACCGCCGTCTTCTCTGGTGTCCGCCGCTGTGCCGTCTTCTCCAGTGAACCCTGCGGCCTCCTCCTCCAGTGGCCGCCGCCGCCTTGTCCGGTCAGTGCAGCCTCCTGTCCTGCCTCCCTCCTCCCCTCTCCTTCCTCCCTCTTCTCTCCTTCCCCTCTTCCCTCCTTCCTCCCCTGCTCTAATCTTCTCCGGTCTCCTTCTCCAGTGGCCATGGACTCCTCCTCCAGTGGCTGCCGTCGTGCCGTCTTCTCCAGTAAACCCTGCGGCCTCCTCCTCCAGTGGCCGCCGCCGCCTTCTCTGGTCAGTGCAGCCTCCTACCTCCCTCCTCCCCTCTTCTTCCTCCCTCTTCTCTCCTTCCCCCCTCTTCCCTCTTTCCTCCCCTGCTCTACTCTTCTCCAGTGAGTCCAATCTCCTTCTCAGTGGCAGTTGGCTGGATGAAGGTTGTACTGGTATTTCTTAAGCACATCATTCGGTTATCATCATCATTCTGATTCCTTCAAGCTAGATTGACCCCCTACAGAATGGTTATCATCATTCGGCAAAAAGGTACTTTTATAGTCTTTGTGAGCTCATCAGTTTGAACTTTGAACTTTGATTTGAAGAGGGTGACTTCTGCTGCTCTGCATCATATTTCACAGCATCAGCATGTAGCCAATAGAGTATAAGTCATTACCTCATTAGTATGTTGACTGCAGAGTAGCAACAACTAGTAGTACAACTAGCAGCATGCAGTAGACCTGATTAGTTGCGACTAGTCGAGACTAGTTGGTCGACTAGTCGACCAAGTCGCCCCTAAGTGACTCGACTCGACTTTACGACTTGAAAACCTTGCTCTATAGCTCATAATGGCACTTTTATGTACCATTATATGTTCTATAAAATTCCTAAAGCCAACTAGCATAAGAAAAACCAGTTTCATGTCATTTTTCATTAGTGGAACTGCCATAAGACAGTTACTACAACGTGTCAACAGATCAATCTAGTTTGCTATGTTCTACAAATCTGCAGGCACTAGAATAAAAGACTAATTGCTCCTGATTAATTTTCTATGCGTGTAATTCTTCAACCCAAGGTTCATCAAAAGTAATTTGATTCCTTTTTCCCGGCAGAATACCATTACATGGTTAGCCAAAAGATGTGTTTGTCCAGCAGTAATGCATTATTTTAGTTAAAAAGAAGGCATAGGTCGTATCCTATATTACAAAAACTTGAGCTTTATGCTTGAGAAAGAATCAAAACATGCACATGCAAAGCGGTAGTAGTGCAGTAGTCCATAGGCTCTGCAAAAAGTATTAGAAGCATGGCATTTCTACGAAATTCAAATATTACCTCCTTATTAAAATGTTGCACAGCAACACAACTCGATCACCAGGCAAAACAACCTTGAGCATATCACTAGCCACTGCTGCAAAGTTTTTCTTCCTTTGCTCCAGACTTAAAGGTTGTGCGCTTTCATTGATCACACGACCTGTGGGACTTGGCTTGTATTCTTTACACTCTAATACCGATTTAACCAAAACCATGCTTTGTATAAGAAATTCCTCAAATGATGTGCCAGCCTGTTCAGGATTCATGATCATATTCAAACAGAAGTCAACCGTAGCTGGAAGCACAGTTTGGTGAGCAAAAGAATATGGATGTCTGCCTTGCAAGGTAACAAGGACTTTCATCAACTTAGTGCACGCTCTTTTCGCAAAGTCCCATAGTTTAGCTTGCTTATCTTTAAAGGAGGAGTCTGTCAAGTAAAAGAAACAACAACGAATAATTTACTTGTGCAAACCGAACTGAAATCAATCAGAATGTCACACTTGACAGGTCAGACAAATTAACACCAGAGAGGAAGATAAAAACAAAGGTTAACGTGGTTGTTTATATAAAAGACTATCATATTGTTCTCCAAGTTTTCTGGATAACCAAAGGAAATTAAAAAGGAATAGTTCAATCGCAGTTTTTTTTGCTATGAGATTAAATGTCCAAGTCAAATATAACTTCTGATGGATCATAATTTAGTAAAGTCAGGGCAAGGTTAGAGCAATTTTTGGCTATTAAATTAAGATTACGAAGGAAGAAGGAACAATTCAGTCAGGGTTACTAGTGAAAAATGTAACTTACAATAAGGAAGAAGGGATTGAATGGCAGCCAAAACTGTTGGACAAACTTCCCTGACCTGCCAGACTTCCTACAAAGGACAATAGCTACTTACAGATCTTATTTTCTGGACCAGCTGATGAAGATCATATAACAGCTATGAGCACAAGAAATAATAGAAAATAGTAGATGTGACTACCTGTGCTGTTGTTGAATCACTTGCATAACCTGAAAAAATTAGCTGCCGAATGTTCTTTAAACAAAGCAACCACCGGTCGCATATCAAAATAAGTTCATTTGATTGCTCCAAAATGGAATGCATGTCATTCCGCTGTGAAAGCATAGAAAGATTTTGTAATATAGTCTGCACATCGCTCTTCCAAAGGTTCCAGGTATACTCAAACAAGTGGCTAGTGATCTGCATAAGACAATGAGGTATTTAAGAACATGACAGTCAGTTTGTGATCAGTATTTAAGTTGAGTCCTGTTTAAAATGAATAAAACTTGCAACAAAAGCTGCATGAATTCATGTTTTAAGAAAACAGTAACAGAAATGCTATGAATGACATGTTTCTTGAACAGTTCAAGAATAATTTGATAATAGTTAAGGCTCACATCATAATGATCCTCCTGCTTAGCATTTGAGATGCCTTAATGTGCTAAAATTTAAAAAAAAAGGTGGAGTTAATATGCATCTGCCAATGTTATGTGTGCTGCATTATGGGGCAACAAGCTACCCAACCAAACCAATAATGGAGAAATCAGCAAATAAAGCACAAGCACATCTTAGTCGTGATAAAGAGGCTTCTCCAAAAATTAAAATACCTCTGCATAATTCCTCTGATCAACAGCAAGCCGTTTAGTTGACAGCTCCTTTAAAGTTCGAAATAGGACCATAAACACACGATGTGAAGCAAGAACATCAGCTGACTGCAGTTGTTGCGCCAATACAGAGAAAAGGTCCGGCCTGAATGACATGATTGTGAGAAACAATTGTAGGAAACAACGAACTCATGTTGAACATAGTTGACAAGAGTCGTGCTATAAATGCATACCATTCTTTTGGGTAATCTAAACGTGCAATCTTGGAGATTAGTACAGCTAGCTGAAGTGCAATCTACATCACAACATTAAGAAAACATACTCTCATCAATACACATAACATGTGTTTAATATCATAAGATTGCACATATATTATCTAGTTTGCACCTGGCTATTCTCCTCTCGTATGTTTAGCAAAAGATTTTTCCGAAGGTGGTCCTTTTCCTCATTGCTAATTCCACTACAATAGATAATTTAAACTGGTAGGTGAGATTTCAGAGGTCATTAACGAGTTGGTGACCGATTATGCCGTTGACACTTGCAACATGAAATTACAAAAAATAAAAGTCACAGCGGAAATTCTACTTCAGAAATGCAGAGTTAGGATCATCGACAAATCTACAGGTGTATTTACTCCACAAAGAGGTGATCTAGAAAAAAAAACAATATGAAAGTGGAATCTCTTGCTTCCTGTTGGAAACCATCAGCTACGGTTCCATAAGTTCAAGTTAGGATTATCGATGACTCTAACCAAAGGACACTAAACACTTAAGCAGTACAAATATTTAAAATGATGCAGCATAACAAATCGACAAGAAGAAACTTGGGCAGAGCCTCTAGCATAGGATGATAATCTTCTTAAACATACATCGCCCTGAATAAACCCAGTCATTAACACTTGCTAACACACATTACCATTACTCTCAGCAATAACCCATGGACAATCAGTCAATCATACATAATTAACGAATGGGATCAAATGGAGGCTCACTAGGAATCCCGGCGATTCCGCCAATAGCGGTTGATACTATTCTTAAAATAAACTGTGGCGAGCAGACGCGCGTCCTCGCGACAAGACAAACCCCTCGCCGAGATGATCTCCTGCAGAAGCACAGCATCAGAAAAGCAGCTCGCTCAGAGTAGCGCGCAATTGCCCCGTAGATCGGACACGCCTCGGAGGCGAGAGGGCAAGCCTTAGAGCCCTAGGTAGTGAGGTAAATGCGGGGAGGGCGGAATAGCTTACGAGGAGACAGGAGCAGAATCCCGGGCGGGATTCGCACTGCGCGAGAGCTGCCTCCGCCGGTCGCCGTGCCGCCTCGTCGGCGCTGAGCGAATTGACGAGGACTGTGTACATGGCCGGCACATCGCCGGCGGAGAGCGCCATATCGTCCTGCAACAAAGGCGGCGGCGAGATGGGATGGTGGGGGCCGCGAGAGGAGGCGGCGGCGGCGGCGGTAGGGAGTGATCGAAGAGGCGGGGTTTGCAAGAGAAAGGAAGGGGAAATGGCGAGTCGCAAGCAAGTGGCTGCGAGATTTTTGGCGTGGGCCCACCCGCCAGTGTCACTGAGGCCGCCCGCACGGAGTTCCACGGCCCGGCCTCCTGTCCTCGGAAGAAAAAAAAGAAAAGGAAATGTCCGGGGGCTAGCTCCGATAGCTCAGCCGTAATATTTTTTGCTCGTACATTTTTATCTATATTTTTGTTACAATATTTTTTATTTTGTGTATACAATATCAACTTTTGTATAATATATTTTTGTTGCATACAAATATACAATGACTAAAATTGTTACACACATTATCTAAAAATGTTGCATTGGAGCGTATTATGCGAATACTCACATCGTTCTTTTTTTGTTGCATATATGGTCGATAAATAGTGCAAACATGAACAAAAAATATTACGAATGAAAATACTCACATCGTTCTTTTTTTTGTTGTAAACATGTGTAAAAAATATTACATATATGGGTAAAAAATATTGCAGCTGAGCGTCCGGAGCTAACGTAAAGACGCTAGCATTACCCAAAAAAACGCACCATCGAAATGTCATGGAAAATATAAGATTGTTTAGATTAGCACTTCGTCGCAGAGAAGCAAGAGGAAAGGTACATGTTTGGTCTGCCATATGAAATTTTTTCCATAAGATTCTATCGTCCAAATACAAAGTATAGAAATTTTTCCTGTATTCTTTTTGCAAAGAAATGTCATGGAAAATTTAGCGGCGCCTCACTGTTCTGTTCGCAGATCACAAGGCAAATCGGCTGCTCTTGAAAAGAAGCTAGGGAGAAAATAGGTTATGTTTTTTTAATTTGCAGTTGATAATTTTTTTGTTGTTTCTAATGTTTTTGTTTGTGTTTCGAGACGGTGGTAGAAGGTAGAGTTTCCGATATGAACGGTACATACATATTTAGATTTATGAAGTCGTTTAGAGAAGAGGTTTCAAAAAATCATTTGAAAAAACTGTCTTATTTGCTATGATTTTGAAAAAAAATTGAAGCTAAAAAAACCAATACAAATAGGACCGCCGCCTTGGCATGATCGCATGCATCATCCTCAGCTCAGGTTCCTCGTCTTCACACGGCCTTAGTCTACTCGTCGTGCTTCTTCTTCTTCTTCTTCTTCTTCTTCTTCTTCTTCTTCTTCTTCTTCTTCTTCTTCTTCTTCTTCTTCTCGAATCTCACTCCGTGCGTGCGTGCATGGTGGATTCACAGGCAACTAGACTAGAACATTCATGCATGCTTGGCAGAGAGGGCTAGCACTAGATGGAAGAACACAAATTAATTAAGCACAGCAAGAATTGTATACCCTTGCATTTATTCATGTTTATTTGAGATGCATGCTATTGTAAACGCATGGTACTGGCCGGTTCGACATGGCTGCAGGGAAGCAGAAACAAGAAGCGTGGCCGGTTCTACTGAGGATTGGGCGGCCTGGAGTTGGCTGCGGAGACCCTGGAGCCCCATTCCAGCAGCTCCTTGCTCGTGTCGTCCTTGTGCGCCACCACCTCTATGAAGCACAGGCACTCCTTCTTCTCCCCCGTCGCCGTCTCTATCGCCGCCATCAGCTCCTCCTCGCACGTCACCTGCATGCATGTAAATCAGGCAACCAGAATCGAGTCCATGCACCGCACAGCACATACTACCTAACTGATCCCTGCTTACCTTGGCGGTCCAGCGGTTGCCCTCTCCGTTGTGGATGGCATCCACAAGGCCCGTGTAGTTCCAGTTCTTGATGACGTTGTACGGCCCGTCGTGGATCTCGACCTCGATGGTGTACCCGCCATTGTTGATGAGGAAGATGATGCTCTTCTGCTCGCACCGCAGCATCGTCGACACGTCCTGCGCTGTCACCTGGAAGCTGCCGTCTCCGATGCAGGCGATGGCACGCTTGTTCCTGGCGCCCTGAGCATACCCGAGCAACGCCCCGACCGACCAGCCGATCGATCCGTACTGCATCTGGAACTCGTACCTGCCACGGATGACCGACCAGCAAGCTAGCTTCGATCAGTCTCAACATGTACACATATATACCAACAGCTAGCAATCTTCACTCACCCGCAGCCCTCGGGCAGCTTGAGCTTCTGGCAGTTGAACCACGAGTCGCCCGTCTCGGCGATGACGGCGCTGTCGCCGGAGAGCATCTTCTGGACGTGCTTGAAGAGCACGTTGACGCGCAGCGGCTCCCTGGGCTGGCACTCGGGCGGCTGCCCCTCCGGCACGAAGATCCTCCGGTAGTTGTCGTACGCGGTGGTGTTGCTCCTGACGCGCCTGGCCAGCTCCGACAGGAAGTCCTTCATCATGATGCAGCCGAACGCCGGGCCGTTGCCGACGGTCACGCGGTCGGGCTGCACGATCACCGCCTTCTCCTTCTTGAGCAGGGACGAGTAGCCCACGGAGCTGTAGTCGTTGAAGATGGGCCCCGCGAAGATGTAGGCGTCCGCCGACTCCACGATCTCCGCGCAGAACGCCGTGCTCACCGCGCCCCAGTAGGTGCCGATGAACCGCGGCAGCGTCTCCGGCACGAGCCCCTTGGCCGACGGCATCGTCGCCACCGCGTACCCGCTCGCGTCGGCCAGCTCCACGAAGGCCTTGCCCGCCTTGGCCACGCGGATCTTGGGGCCGGCCACCAGCACCGGCTTCACCGCCTTGTTCAGGAACTCCACGGTCGCCTCCACCGCCGCCTCAAGACCCATCTTGTTGCTCAGCCTGCGCCCGCCGCGGCATGCATCATCATAACGACTCAGAATCACAACGAAGAAGCAAGCAGCAAGTGACCGATGATGGCCGACCTTGGGGATAGGAAGTAGGGGACGGGGTCGCGGCTGAAGGTAGGGTGCGGCACGCCGGGGAGGTTGCAGCTGACGCTGATGTAGACGGGCTTGCTCTCCTTGAGCGCCGTGGAGATGGCGGCGTCGATCTGCTCGTGCGCGTCCTCGAGGTTGTTGACGACGGCCTGGTGGCAGGTGACGGGCTGGAAGCAGCGGAGCTCCTGGGAGAAGTCGGGGAGGCCGATGGTGTGGTGGAGGATGCGGTTGGTGCCGTAGTCGTTGGAGTTGGGCCCGCCGACGATGCAGATGACCGGCAGGTTCTCGCTGTAGGCGCCGGCGATGGCGTTGAGCACGCTGAGGCCGCCGACCGTGAAGGTGACGGCGCAGGCGCCGACGCCCCGCGCGCGCGCGTAGCCGTCGGCGGCATAGCCCGCGTTGAGCTCGTTGCAGCAGCCGACGAGGCGCAGGCCAGGCTCGGCGATGAGGTGGTCGAGCAGCGTGAGGTTGAAGTCCCCGGGCACGGCGAAGACGTCGCTGACGCCGACCTGCACCAGGCGCCGAGCCAGGTGGCGGCCCAGCGTGGCGACGGAGGAGGGGGCAAGCGGAGCAGAGGGGGAGTAGGGGCAGCCCGGCGAGGAGTTGGCCGCCGGCTTGGGGCCGTCAACGGATCCGGTAGTGGTGGTGTCCATCAAGATCGATCCGACAACCAAGGGAAGTGCGATAATGGACGGGGCGGACCTGTGCTGTGCAGCCTCTTATACGACGCGCGCTCCGCCCACCGGCATTTACTCTCTCTCTCTTCTCTCTCTCTCTCTCTCTCTTATACGGTGCGGCCATGCATGCATGCGAGTGCTTTCTTAGGATGCATGCATGCATGCACGCACGATTCAATCAAAATTAGTAGTATTCTTCACAAAGGAGTATATACTTACTACAGGGTATAGCATTCCCACAGCACAAAGGAGTATGCTCTTTTCAACAGTATGAAAATCTTTAAGGAGTACTATATAATCACAAATTTGAGATATATACAACATGACAACTTATAAGATTATTTACCATCCAAAAAAGGAAGTATGTCTCTTTGCTACATCCTGATCCTGTACATTTTTAAGTACAATGAACTGAAGAGTGATATCACCATCCAAAGAAGTATCTCTGGGTGATAATGTCGTGCAAACAAAATTTTGAGATAAACAACAATGATTTTTATGTGGTACACACAGTATGTAACAAGTATCACTCAAATAACATTGATATAAGAGATAATTAACTATATACCACTGAATAGAGTCTATTTCTATAAATTACCATTGAAAAATACTCTCTCTATTATATACCAGTGAATAACACCGAAATTCTATTATATGCCATTGTCATCGGTTAGGGTACATTTGCCTTTAAAAAAAGATGATTTTGCTCTCAGTTCAAATATATCCCTATGATAAAAAAATTAAATATAGGATAAATTAGCTTAGCCAGAAATACTAAATTTTTTGATGGATCATTGTGGCAGTGTACAACTCAAAAATAAATTTTTATGAACTGACTCTTCCATTTGTTCTATTTTTGAAATTCAAATCCAAAATCGGCCTATGTGAGAATTTTTCTAGAATCTTTAGACCTCATTTATTCTCTGTTTGTAAATAGTAAGCTTTATTATCATTTGAATTAAAAATCTGAAAATTCTCTTTGAACAGTACTTAAATTTGTTTTCCTAGCTCACTTATATATTGAACAATATCCCTGTGAATCTTTATAATTTTTAGATATTGTTTGCTATTTTAAATAAATTGGGGCTTCGGTCTTTACTAGGGACATTTTGGTCTTTTTCAGAGCAGCCTTAATAGTCAACTAACGGCAATAATATATAATAGAATTTTGGTGTTATTCAGTGGTATATAATAGAGAGTGTATTTTTCAATGGTAATTTATAGAAGCGGGTGATATTCGGTGGTATATAATCAATCATCTCTTGAAATAAACTTGCTTCTATTGTGGCATCTTTGCATGCTGATACTACTTGCCACTATCAACATATCCTACTAGGTTTGGCATTTCACAGAATAGGTGTCACACACCTATCCTGATTTATGACTGTAGATTTTTGAGAGCCACAGTGCAGACCCGGATCCGATTCCCGGCTGGTGCAGCATATTTTACTCTCTTTTTTTGAATGATGAGACATGCCATTGTGTCACCTGCATATGGTTCATATAAAGTTTTCTCGTTGGAGAGTTCATACGTACAAAGTGTTAGAATGTGCTGTGAATCCAACTTCAACGTCGAGAGATAAGATAGTACCTCTTGTGGCTTACTATTGGAGAGTAACTTGAGGAGGTGCTACCAGTAGCACCTATACGAATCTGAACCAGGCCTGCAGTCTGGAGACGATCACTTGGCCATTTGATTTGAGTATGTAAAGAATGCAAGTTCCATGACATTTTGGAACGCAGCAGCATCACAGTCAGAAATATCCATGACATTTTGAGTTTTGGAATGCATTGCAACTTGGCCAACCACTTGGAGCCTGCCGGAGAGAGAGAGAGAGCAATCAAGGACGGCGACGGACTGCACAGTCAAACGCATAAAAAGCTGAAGCCACGAGAGAAAGCTCCGTTCTTTTAGCTTTGGCTATATATTCTTTTACGTTGTAGCTTATAGATTTTTAGCTGAGATTTTGATTTGTAACTTTTTTGAAAATCAAAACAAATAAGATAGTTCCTACCGTATCAAAAAAAAAAAACGCAGACAAGATCCATGGACAGGGCTAAACCGCAGCGAAAAGATGAGAGACGGCGGCAGAACAACTCGATCGTCGCCATCTTCTTCCCCGCGCAGGCGGACGCGGACAGGACGACGTCATTTTCTAGCAATCACACACACACGTGCCGTACTGCACATAACAATGCATAACGCAGAAAGAATTGGAGGCAGAGCAGAGCAGTTGACTCCGACAAGACGATGCATACCGCAGCAGCATCGGGTTCATTGCGAACAGAACAGCTGCCTGTGTGTGTTGGATGCCCTGCACTGCACTAGTCTTTCTTTCTCGAAGAAGAAAATTCTCTACTTTTATACTCCATGGCAACAAGGAGAAAGTGCACATGCCCCGCCCTCGAACACACTTTACCAATGGGCCCCTCGACCGCATCACGGATACGCCCTCCCGCCGGCGATCTTCTCGGCGGTGCGGGCCAGTGACTGCAGGTTGCACCTGACGATGGTGTCCACGAACGCGCGCGTGTCCTCGGGCGTGTTCCCCGGGGGCACGTCCACCACGTACGACTCCACCACCACGGTCGCCGCCGGTGCCCGGTGTACGGTGGTCACGGATCGGTAGTTCTTCAGGCGGTGCTCGCCGCCGACCACCCGGAAGCTGAACACGTGGCGCTCGTCGTCCAGGATCTCCAGGCGCTCGCGGCTGGACGCGGCGGGGAGCCCCGACACGACGCGCACCTCGCGGAGCGTGCCCACGCCGCCGTCCCCGTCCAGCAGCGCGCAGCTGCGGACGAAGCGCTTGTACGCCTGCGGCTGGTCGAAGCGCCGCACCACCGACCACACCGCGTCCGCCGGCGCCGCCACGTGCTGCACCACAGCCGAGCAGCACCGCCCCGCCGCCGGCGCTGCGTGCTCGTGGTGCCGCGCCACCTCCGCCGGCACCGACGCGTCGTGCTCCCCGCACCTGTGCGCCGCGCCGCCGGAAACCAGATCGTGTTGCTGCACACTGGGCTTCAGCCCAGCGCTGTACGGCGTGGGCATCTCCTCCTCCCACGTCGGCTTCTTCCTGCCTTCTCTGTCTCGCTGTCTCGGTGGTGCTCTTCTTGGAAATTAGACTCAGACGCGTGTGGAGACGGGGTCTCTCTCTAATCTCTATACATAGAGAGACAGAGAGATACTTTCCGCCTCTCGTTGTAGTTATTCGTACATCTCATATTCCATCAAAATAGATTTGAGATATTTCTTTATCACTTTAGGTGCACTTACATGCTAATTATAAAATATTTTAATATAAACCACACAAAAAAATTACAAGAGATTCTATAGTTTTTAGCGTATGAACCTAATAGAGGCTTTCTCTCTCTATATA
The DNA here is from genome assembly GCA_036346265.1 of Melocanna baccifera. Classification (NCBI taxonomy): domain Eukaryota; kingdom Viridiplantae; phylum Streptophyta; class Magnoliopsida; order Poales; family Poaceae; genus Melocanna; species Melocanna baccifera. The sequence goes on along the minus strand of CM070694.1, from coordinate 25,107,343 downwards.
TACCTGTGTATGCAAGCAAGGTTGTCCACCCGGTGTCATAGGACATCGGGTCCAAAAAGAATTTTTGTAGCGATCCACACCTCCAGCTAATGTGTGAACATATAATCCAAACTCAGTGCACTTGGTCCCTTCCTTGAAACCCAAACTCATTGTAAATTGAACGCAAAATTGTAGAATTTGATCACAATGTCAAGTAAGTAAGTGACTGAATATATTTTTTATTGTTCTTGAACTGTTGAATATACAAATATCTAATTGATTTTTTCAATTAATTGGTGAGATTTTATGAGTATATACTTATTTGCTATGTGGAGAAACAAGAATTGATAAAAATTACTAATAATGTTATGGTTCATCGTTTTATGAATTTGAAAAAACGTAAATACTAAAAATTATTACATTAACCTATATTTAATCATTCTACTTTTTTACTTGAAAACTTTAAGTAAGTTATTCTTTTTTAATAGCTCTTGAGACCGGATCATGTATTTTACTAATTTTGACCAACTTTTGTTATGATTTCGCCATTAGTTTCTTCAGTTTGCTACATCTAGCCAATGTTATTATCGAGCTTTTTTATTTTGGCAAGCATTTCGATCGTTACTTCTTTATCATGATTACACTACCATTAGTTATGTTGAAGTATTGTTACTAAAAATTATTGGACATATTACTATTTAGTATAATATTATTTAAAAATTATATATGTTGTTATATATCATCGTGCCATACGGACAATATCGCTATGCAAAACCAGGTCAGAATGTTATTTGAATTGGATTGCAAAGTTCAGAAGGTGAAATGTCTGGTTTTATAGTTCAAGGCGCTAGATGGACTTTCGGACAAAGATTAGGTTGTCATATGGACTCATTGCTATATATATATATAATGGAGGGAGCCATTTGTGATGCTTAAATATTCGGTGCAAGGGGCTTCTTCGCAAATTGGCCATTTTGTCTCGTAGAGTATTTCCACGAGGAAGCTGTGCTGGTGGTTGCTGCCTTGCCAGGTTGGATTTATTTATTTATTAGTAGCAGCAGTAGGCAAATCACCTTGTTAGTATAAAATTGCACCGTAACCCCTTGCCTGCTCCGTAATTATTTCAAGGACGACGCGTGCTTGACCCTCCTGCCGCTGCTGTCGGGTTAGCGCACTACGGAAGGTACAGAGAAGGACAGCGGCCTCAAATATATATATATTTTTTAAAAAAACATACGGTTCATTCGAACAATTATATCACTACTGAATATTAAAGAACATACGAAGGGTTCATTCTAGCTAGTATATTAAAGAACATACGAAGGGTTCATATATAAGATGTCTGGGTGAATATTAAAGAACATACGGAGGTATCACTACTGAATACTGGATTAGAGGTGATTTAACCAATGAGCTTTCGGACGAAGGGTTCATACATAAGATGTTTGGGTGACTGTCTCCTGATCATATATGCTTTGCTTGTACGCGTAATATCTCTCGATTAATTAAGAGGTTGTCGATCAAGTGGGTATCATTCGTGATGAAAATAGAGGCAAAGTTGGGTTGCTCTGAGCAGCGGCTACTGCTTCTCTGGTCATCATCTCCTCCTCCTCCTCGCTACGGTTCTTGCTTAAAGAAGCATGCAAGGTCAATAGATTTTTTCCCCCTCTTGGTTCAGTTTGATGCCAAATCCATGGGCTGCTTATTTGGCGGCTTGAATCTTGTAGCATCGGAGGATTTGGCAAATGCATGGAAATGGTTCAGGTTTCCCTGGACAAAGCAGGAGAATATACCTGACAGACAGAGTGGCCAAACCTGTGGGTAGTATTTCTGCAATCTACAGAGTGCTACATTAAACCTGTGGGTAGTCATGAGGTTAGCATAATTTGATTTGTGTTCAGGAAAATTTAAAAAAAATACAACCTTTTCAGCCACACATTCAGATGGGAGTAGCATTTTCCAAGATCAATACTTTAGCTGAAGCAAACAAAATGAAGGGACTACCTTGCTTTCAAGCTGGAAGGCATGGAGTTGCGCTCAGAACAAGAACAATGATTTAAAATAATGTAAACCATATGTATTTTTGGAGATGTTCTCATTCCTCTCTCAGAATAAACAGAGTCCAGAATTTCCCATGCAATCGCGAGAAAAATCCCTCAGAATCTTACAAAAGCAAGTCCTTTCGGCCATCCTTTAAAACTGATCTTTCGGACAGCATTGTGCAAATATAGAAATCAGAGTAAATACAAATGAAACAGTTTTGCACCATTTTGTCTGCAAAGATTTGTAGCAGCAAGAGATCATAAAGCAGTGACCAAATTGGCAGGCCACTTGTATTGAGTCTGGCTAAGGCAGGTGGACACGATCAGGAAGGTGATGAGCAAGTGGGAGAGGGCTATCCATCTAAACTAATGCAAGTGGTGTCCACCAGCCTTATGCATAGGAAAGGGGAAATAACTCATCCATGTCTTATGCAAACACTGTTGCAATCCATATCTTCTAGATAATTATTTTTAATTATAGTATATCTAGTTTGATAAATTAGCTCTTTATGGTTGAACCTTATAATATTTTATACTACGATAGACTTAGTAATCTCTAATTATGAACATTTCTCAGACGCAGGTGTCCTAAGCGATCTTGGATACGAAGCCCTAAGTATTAGTATGTTATGATTATTGTTGTTATGGAATCAATTATTTTCAATGCAGTTTGTTCAATATTTATCGATTGCTCATGTCTGTAGCCGTATAAATAGAGGAGGTGCTGCCGAACATTTTAATAGCAGCGTCAATCTGAGTTTGGTAGTGTGTAGTTGCAGCATTTTAGGCCTAAAGAATGGACCAGATGTTAGCCTGACGGCATCGAATGGAATTGAGACCCATCCACCCACCTGTAGCGAGGAGGTAAGACTGTTAGCCTGACCTTTTGGTTACCGAACGTCTCGTCTCCTTATGCTGTGGGCGGGTCACCATGACCGGTGTGATAGACTGCGCCTGTTCTTGCTTGTAGACGCGGCTGGTGTGCCTTCTTCTTGCCTTGCTTGGAGACGGACAAGTCCAGCGCTTGACTTACCTAAGCGCGTTAGTTGCGACTGGATGGGAGTACCTCGACACTGTCAGCAGCAAATCAACACGAACAGGTATGGATGAGCTTGCATAATAAATCCCGTAGGAACAGTCTGGGTGGAAAAGACAATATTCACTACATTACAACACATGGAAAAAGTTATATGCACGCAATACATGGCACTTTCTTCAAGGCAGATAGATCGTATTGAAAGAGCAAGATCTTCAGATAAATAAAAATGAAAGCAAAATCAAAGCTACGTAACATCTCCAAAACCACTGGATGAGCCTTGACTTTCACAGGAAAAAGACACTAGTTCAAAAGTTACAATCTAGCCAAAAACATCCAGAAGCTGCACTATGCCACTGCCCCCATTACATGCATAAAAACCTATTGATAGGAACATTTCGTCAGTTTACATACGCTGTAACTGCCATCCAAACAAAGAATTGCACCAATTCTATAAAAATGCTCAAGTTTGAATTCAGAAGGCGTTGCACAATTAAAATCCCCACCTACATATATAACATCGGTGGAGAGAACAATACTACCGCTAATAAACCCAGCAAAATTCGTACTACGGTTAGAAAGGATCCGTATTTCAATAAATATTAACATTGCGCAAGACAAGAAGAATTTAGTCACTTTCATCCTAAAAACCGAACCAGTTTGCTAATTTTCAATACTACTGCTAAGTAAAATTACAACATCGCACAAGGATGATACAGGTTCGTTATCAGCTTTCAAACATGAAAAAGAAGGACATTTCAGTGTACTTTCGCAAGATGAAGGGTCATGCTGATAGCATGGCATCAATTGGCAAGGCACTCTCTAATAATGAGGGGGTCGGTTACATCTTGGCTAGATTGGGATTTGAATATGATCCCCTGGTCACCTCGGTTACAACGTGTAATAATCCGGTGAACCTGAACGATCTTTATGCATATCTCTTGAGTTTTGAGCTCTAGCTCGAATAGAATAATATTGTTCAAGAGATCTATTCTTCGTCCAACTACATAGCTCACTACTAGAACGACTACCACAACAACAGTCACGGCGGACACAAAATCGTGGCCGTGGGCGTAATCAGCCCGAGGGACACGAACATGATGAAAGTGGAGGTCAAATCAAGTCTACATGTCAAGCATGTGGAAAATATAGGCATGATGCACTGAGGTGTCATCAACACTTCAATCACGCCTAACCGGAAGATTGTTGTGAAAATGTGGCGCTCTATGAAAATCACAGCCGTGATCCAAATTGGTATGTGAACACGGGAGCTGCTGATCACCTAATGAGTGATCTCAACAGACCTTGGTTGTATGAGTGCTACATCGACAAGGATCAGATCAAGTTATCAATGAATAAGGTTTGAAAATCTCGCACATGATAGTTCTATTTTACTTGACTTAAATAACTCACTTGTTCTAAACGAAGAATCCGGCGTGGGGACATCAGGAGCAAAATGGTCGGTCCCGACGGGGAAGGGGAGGGGAGGAGCGGGATGGAAATACAGGGGCACGGGAGGGGGTTAATTGGAAGATTCCATCTGGAATTCTACCTGCAGACTGCACACACAGAGACATTTATTTTTCAGATTTCTGTCTTGCAGAGGAAGTTGATCGCGGCAGGCCGGCGAAAAGGGGGAGGAAAGCAGCCGCCGTCTTGAATTGATCCACCAGAAAGTCCCTCGAACCGGAGCGGCGGCTACCATGGGGCAGGGCACGCCTGGCGGCATGGGCAAGCAGGGCGGCGACCGCAAGCCTGGCGGCGACGGCGACAAGAAGGACCGCAAGTTCGAGCCGCCCGCCGCGCCCTCCCGCGTCGGCCGCAAGCAGCGCAAGAACAAGGGCCCCGAGGCGGCCGCGCGCCTTCCCCCCGTCGCGCCGCTCTCCAAGTGCCGCCTCCGCCTCCTCAAGCTCGAGCGCGTCAAGGACTACCTCCTCATGGAGGAGGAGTTCGTCGCTTCGCAGGAGCGCCTCCGCCCCACCGAGGAAAAAACCGAGGAGGACCGATCCAAGGTCGACGACCTCCGCGGCACCCCCATGAGCGTCGGATCCCTCGAGGAGATCATCGACGAGAGCCACGCCATCGTCTCCTCCTCCGTCGGTCCCGAGTACTACGTCGGCATCCTCTCCTTCGTCGACAAGGACCAGCTCGAGCCCGGATGCTCCATCCTCATGCACAACAAGGTACCCAGCTGTGCGCACGCCACGGATCCGCCTGACTTGGGGCTTAGGTCTCTGGATCTAGTGCTAAGGGAATGGCTGGTTAAGAGGAATTTATTCATCCTTGGCCCACGCCAATTGAAGTGTGCTCAGTGTAGGATCTCTTAGGAGAGTTGGGGATTTGCGTAGACCAAAGGGGCAGAGAGATTGGAGTTAGGGGAATTGGTAAACCTTTGCCTCTAATTCCAAGTGACCCAAGTTTAGGATGAACTCAGATATAAAGCGTTAAGCGTACTGCGATCCAAGGGATTCGGGATCTGGTGGTTTATATAGTGCAACTGGTAATTTGGTATGGCATCGAGTTTTATTGTGGAACAGGTAACTGTAGCTGAACATTAGTTTTTCTGCGATTTGTGTGACACCAGACTGTACAAAGCTTAAGGTTTAGAGGTTTATTTTTCAAATCCAAGAGAACTAACTGTGGCTGTGTACTATAACTAAGGATTTACTGTGCCAAGTTGATTTTCCAAATCCATATATCGTACTGCCCAAATTGGGTTTTGTGGCAATCATAAAGTGTGATGAACCTTATGGTTGTCGATGCATGTGTAGCGGCACAATCATTTTGGGGTGCAAAGAAACCTTCTATTTCTATGATGTGTATGCAGACTTCTACATTGGTGCTTCTCTCTTAGGCTTTATATCGTATTAGATATCTGAGTATTCATCCGGAAGGGTGTGCTACTCTCGAACCATAGAAATGAAATCGTTCTAATTTCCTTCATAGGCATCCAGAAAACTATCATAGACTCTTTCCATACATACTCAATTTGCTCATTGGCTACTTCCAATAAATAATTATCATTTTCTTGTGCTTGCGTGAGTGGCTCAATTGTACTGCTTTGCAACTAGTAAGAAGATACTCAAGTTTGCTCACTCACTAAAATCCTTTCTACAGGTTCTGTCTGTGGTTGGAATTTTGCAAGATGAAGTTGATCCTATGGTATCTGTGATGAAAGTTGAGAAAGCTCCCCTGGAATCGTATGCCGACATTGGTGGGCTAGATGCTCAGATTCAAGAAATCAAAGAGGCAGTTGAGCTTCCGTTGACCCATCCTGAGCTATATGAAGACATTGGAATCAGGCCACCCAAGGGAGTCATATTATATGGAGAACCTGGAACAGGGAAAACACTGCTTGTCAAGGTTAGTGTTCCAACCCACATATTGGATGTCAATATATTGCTTTTTTTTTCTTATAGGAGTATTGCAGGCTTCAGTCCTTAATTCTGAATTAGTCTAATAATTGCCCAAATTTTCATTCTATACTTTTCGGATAGCATCTACTTGAGTGGTGATGTATGACCTGTGATTACTTGAAATTATTGTTGCAGGCTGTTGCTAACTCCACATCCGCAACTTTCTTACGTGTTGTTGGAAGTGAACTTATTCAAAAGTACCTTGGTGATGGTCCCAAGCTGGTCAGAGAACTGTTCAGAGTGGCAGATGAGCTTTCTCCCTCAATAGTCTTTATTGATGAGATCGATGCAGTTGGAACAAAGAGGTATGATGCTCATTCAGGAGGGGAGCGTGAGATTCAAAGAACCATGTTGGAGCTGCTAAATCAGCTAGATGGTTTTGACTCGCGTGGAGATGTCAAAGTTATTCTAGCAACAAATCGCATTGAAAGCCTTGACCCAGCCTTGCTTCGCCCTGGCCGAATAGACCGAAAGATAGAATTTCCTCTGCCAGACATTAAAACTAGGCGACGCATCTTCCAGGTACTTTTCCATCACTACATGGTAATCTTGACATTACAGGACACGTAGTTCCTTTGGTTTTCATGAACATTGTAATCGTGCAGATACACACAGCTAAGATGACATTGGCAGATGATGTGAACCTGGAAGAGTTTGTAATGACTAAGGATGAGTTTTCTGGTGCTGATATCAAAGCAATATGTACTGAAGCTGGATTGCTTGCTTTGAGAGAGCGTAGAATGAAGGTAGGACTGGACTCCTATCTGCAGTTCAAATAATTTTACCTTTTTGCGGGAGTTTAGTGAAGTCGACCTCACATTTTCTATAAATAGAAATACCAGTTAGGGTCATTCATCTTAGACCCTGCTGTGTACAAACCGGTAGTAGCGAATATATGATAGAAAAGCGTATGGTTTTTGGTTTGCATACTTGCATATCGCCATGTGTCTCATCATGTCATGCACTCCTAAACTGGCGATAGATCAACTTGTTGAGTGGATCATCTAAAGGAGGAAGCCAAGCAGCAGTATTGATTTAGCAACGAACTAGTTTCCTAATTCACAGCTGATGCAGTTCCTTTCTATAAAGTATGTTGGTTTCAGTACTAGTTTGTCATGTTCATCCTCAGGGTCATTACGTTTTGCCGTGCGCCTTGTGCAATCTACTTATCATAGAATATGTGAGAAGATGCTATCAATTACATGGGTTTTACTAAAAATTTTTATGGTGATATGGTGTTTTCTGATTCCCGTAGGTGACGCACGCTGACTTGAAGAAGGCGAAGGAGAAGGTCATGTTCAAGAAGAAGGAAGGTGCGCCGGAGGGGCTTTACATGTGATGAAATGTGCACTGGTCTTGAGTTGCAGAATGACATTGTAGTAGAGATATATCTGGTTTATCATGGGCTATGTTGCCCTGGTTTGGAGAATAGGCGAAGAATCGTTTGTAACTTTGGATAGTAGTGTGTATTACCTTGTGTTGAGGCCTTTCTTCTGAAGCGCTGGTTGCTGAATGGAACGCAACGGGTCAGTTACAACCGTGGTGTGCTGGTAGGTTGTATGAAATTGATTCCGGGAAGGATGCGTTATGTGGGAGCCACTTGGCTTGAGGCAGCAGGCCAGGTGAAGCACAGCCCACATCAATCACCTCCTTGTGTCTCGTTGGCGCCGGAGCCGAAGCCGGGCAAGGATTGGCGGCGGGCGACACCCTTATGCATTTATTTCCCCAGGCAAGCGAGGATAAAAGAAACTGAAAAAATGGGAAGGTCTCGTCACCCACCAGTGATCTTTCTTCCTCATTTTCGGGGAAAAGTTGGTGATATTCGAGTCGTTTGTCTCTCACCTTCAGCCACTGTAATGCACCCTAATCATCCCTGTACGTACATTGTTTGTACTTTTCTTGCTGGGCTCTTACATTGTACGTCTGCTTCAGTCTTGTTTGCCATATCATAATTTTTATGCTTGTCTCCCTGTACACTCATGTTACAGGAATAATTTCAAACTTCATATACGTAGGGAGTGTACAGTGTGCCTCTTCAACTTCAACATTAAATGTAACAGCGCTTGATACATATTTTTGTTACTCAAATTTTGGCATGATGCTTTTTTTTTTTTTTGATACTGATGAGATGACTCCTCTTCATCTTGACGGCTTGCAGCAAACTTCATCCACTAATCACGCCTCGCGATGTTCAATTAAGGAGACGTTGCTTTGACGATTCAGTCACTGTCACTCCAGCTATCCTCACTGTCAATGTCGTCGTTGTCCGCATGAGCCTGTTTTACAATGGACAATCAGAATAGAGCCATAGATGGACTTGATTTATTTTGCTGAACTAGGAAACGTAGTTGAACAACTCGGTTTTACCTGACGAATTTCATCAGCCCTCTGCAAAATGGTCGCCACCTTTGAGTTCCTAGGACCAACCGTCACATTTGAGCTCCTTCCACTGACTGGCTTCAGACTGAAAGACTGTGAACCAAAGATCACAACTTTGTCAGAATAATCTAAATGTACTGTGTTAGATGCAGGAATAGCAGTATGATTACAGGTTGCCATTACAAGTGCTTTACCCTGTCCTTTATCTGTTCTAGTAATATACTCCTCTCGCCCGAAAGCTTTCTTGAAGGATAGATCAAACTTGGAGCCGTTCTTAGCTGCGAACATCAGGTACCTTATGTGTCATTATGTGGTTCATGCACATATCTTCTTACATTTGCGGAAAGAAAACCAGAAAAACATAAAGTAAGAAAGCATACCATGCTCCTGTCATGAGATCCAACCTCAAGCAGAGAATATTTAGGCCTCGGCACTGAAGGAGGGGACGCCTCTCTTAGCTGTTCTACAGCAGAAAAGAACACACTTTCTTCACGAACATTACTATCGCGCTCTTCGTTACTTTGACATCCTGGTGAAATCTTCACATCAACCTCTGAAACTGGCAACATACTGCCGTGCACAGCTGAAATCTTTGCCGCCTTCCGATAGAAATCCTCGTGCTCTCTCTTCACTAGTTCGGACCGAACCTCGTCTGAATATACTGGTTGCGAAGAGTTGCTCTTAGCTGCACGGTTTATCGCTGGTGATTTTGGCCCAAGTGTTCTAAGTTTAGGGGATGCAATTCCAGATCCTGTGTTAACCTTGACTGATAGCCACTGCATCGGAGGAATAGGTGGAAGTGGCGGTATTGTGACATCTTTAGTACCTTCAGAACAGTCATTTCCAGGCAACACAGTAGCTGGTTCATGCAGCGCCTCATCAAGCATACATGTGGAGCTTCGCATGCTCGGTAACAGCAAATCTCTCGTATCAGGAGTAGATGTAGAATCTCCACATTTTTCTGGACCTGTGTTGCTGCTGCACAGATTTGGAATGGAAGAGACATTTGGTTCCTGATGTATCGTAGGCCGATGCAACCTTTGTAATTCTTCACATACTGACGCATCATAAGATGGACCTCTGGTGCTTTGCAGCCTAGTAGTTTCAGGGTGTAAACAGCACTGTTCACTATCTGGCACGGAGGTATCACTACTGAATACTGGATTAGTGGCCAATATAGGCAGACAAGTCTCTTTTGGGATGGTTTCAGGGTTGCAATTGAGGACGCTGTCACTTGCAACTTCATCCATGCTATCGGGAGGACATGCCTCACAGGGATCGTCAGATTGCTCTGATGTGCTAGGTGAGGAGACGATTACAGTGTCTGAAATCACGTGCTTCTGTATGTACTCGGTGCGTTTGTCAACTCCATCTAGATCAGACACATCTTCAGAAGAAACTGTATTAGGAGAATTCTCGGTTGCTTCCTTGTCAGAAGCTTTCATGGTGTGCACAGGCCTATCTGTCGGTTGGTGATCGAGAGCGTCTGGAGATGAAGGCACATCGCTGGCATGTGCAAGTGCAAGCAGCTCCTCTCCGAAACTTGGCGAGGCTGCAGCTAGCGAGCACGAGTTGCCATTCCTCCCAAGGCCATCTCCATCAGCAGGAGAGTCTTGTACAGTATCAATAGGAGCAGCAGCTTGCGCAGGCTGACGCTCGCAAGAATCATGGCTGTGTCGAGCTAAATCTGAACGAACTTTCTCCATGGCATTCCTCTCTTCCTTGGTTTCATCAGCAAGGTTAGACTGGGACATCTCAAGGCACTTGGCATCATAATCCCCGCTGTCTTGTTCGAAGTCATAGGATCCGTTGCCTCGAGTGGCATCGTATTTCAGCTCAAGTAGCTTCTTAGCCATTTTCCGGAAGGAATTTGTCAATGGATCGTGCTTCTTGACAAAGATCTTCCTCGGCAAGCTGCTGACTCTTGAGGCGATGAACTCGACACCGCCTTTATACCTCGACCTCCTACTAACGGCCTTCTTGTAGGAAACTTCTTCTGTAGTGTTGGAATCATCCTTAGCCTTCTTGGTACCAGCAACAAGAGTTCCATTCGATGTAACATGACTGACAAATACATTAGGAGTATCGTGAGGCGCTTCTTCTGTTATCTCACGCTCAGGAGTACGAGCATCTGGAGAGCGCCATGCCTCGAAAGAACTAGCTGTCCTCTCGAGGTCACAGGTTTTCTCCTCACTGGCTGAAGCAGCACCTACTGTAACGTCTGTCACTTGGATGTTTGATTCAGGTGAATCGGTGGAAGACGTGTATAATTCAGAGTGATGCATAGCGTAGGTTTTGTGCTCTGATTTGTGAAAGTTCTGCTTTTGTGGATTCATGCTTCGGAAGACGGGTCCATTAGTCTGTCTCTGTCGATATTTCAGTTGTCGGAACATCGAAAGGAATCTATCCGAAGCTTTGTCAGATGCATCTGTTTCGGATCTGTAGGAGAGTAAAAGGAGCAAGTTTGGATGATGTTGAACACTGAAAAGACTTGGAGAAAAAAAAACAGGGAGAAAGAAGTGGTACTTGGAGGAAGATGTGCGGGCTGCCTTTGGAGGCTTGGAGTTCTCTGAACTGTGAAAAGTAGGTCTGATTTCCTGCAAGAAATGAAAATTATTTTTGCAATCTTCCTATCTTGTGTATAATCAAACGCCCAATGCATTACAATCTACCAATAGGTAAAGTGGTAAATCCTTGAAAAACTTAGTCAAGATATTGTATATGCAAGTTTAGCACAAAATTTTTTTTGAGGATGACGTTTTTTGTCTGGTAGCATTTCTTGAACGAACAAAATCACCGCATTCTTGAGCTAAAACTAACCTCCTCGCGTTTACTAGTATTAGATGTCGAAAATCAGAAGAAAAAAAAATCGCGAACCGTACAGTATCCTAGTGAGTTGTAGGCTCTGAACTCTGAAAATGTATGGAACCCCGTGTTATTATTACCAAAATTTCTGGAGATATTTTTACTCGCTGAAGCTTCGTGGAGCAGGCAGAGTCAGTCCCGAAGAAGGAGGGGTTCGTGTACCTCTTCAAGCATGCTCCCTCGCCACCAGCATCGTATCTACACGAGATAGTTACATACAGTGCAAGCGTCGAACAGAGCAAAATTAGGGAGCATTTTCAAGCAGTGTGATTGCACATCGTACTTGTCAAGCATGGACAGTTTCGGAGGTCCGCGACACCGCTTGATGTACTCCACGACGAAGCGAGGCGTGCTCCGTCCTGCTACGATCCCATGGTTCACCTGCAGATCTGGGCGCCAATCGACACGGTCTGCAAAGCAACATCACAAGAAGTTTGCTTTCGGTCAGACTGAATTCGTAGAACTGCATATACGCATCTGACGGCAGATTTAATTTCTGCAGGCGCATATATGTATGTACATGCGTACGTACCCACGTTGGAAGCAACGTACAGCAGGCAGTGTTCTTTCTGACAGAAATCTTTCTCGATTAGCGGCAGCTCCGTCTCGAGCTGCTGCAGCCGGAGTGTGAGGTCGTGCCCTCGTGCAGACGCGGCCACCACTTGGTCGTGCAGGTCGTGGAATATCTCTGCAGCAAGCCTGGAGAGTGCGGTAGCATGCAGTAGCGCGCTCGAAAGATCAGAGGAGTCACTAGAAAGGAAATGCAGCCGCAAGACGTACCGTGCGAGATCCCCGAGCTGGCGGAGGATGCCGACGAAGCCGGCCATGGCGACGCCCTCGAGGACGGCCTCGGGGTCATTGCGGGGGGCCGTGCGGTAGAGCTCGCGGCTGCCGAGGCAGTACTCGTTGCTGACCTTGTACCACGAGAGTGGCATCAGTCGCTTGTTGATTTGCCGGCCGGCTAGCTAGCTACTGATTCTGGCCTCCAGCCCAGGCAGCTGCTACATATGCAGCTTCCAAATGGTTCAGGGCAGCGGCAGGCAAACACCTCCCATGAAGCCTGCTTTAAAGGCCAGTTCTTGATTGGCCATTGGTGCCCTTGCACGTACGCAGGGACACCTTCTTTCCCTGAGAAGATCTGTAAAGAATAAGAAGAAGCACTGCAGCATGTGAGGAGAAGAAGAGTCGACGTCCTAGCCTACGTAACGTAGTAGTAACAGAGGCAGTTAAAATTTTCCTGGCTCTTTTGGTCTCTTCCGTCTGCAAGTGGGCCCCACTTGACGCGAGAGGGGCCCACCATCCGGTTGCGTTTTCTTGTGGCAAATTGATGCGGTGCATGTGACTGACGGTTTCAACACATACGGTAAAATTACGGTTGTAGGTACCGTAATTACAAGCAGTCGAGCACCTAGTAGATACTTCTGCCATGTAATGTAAAACTCTACAGTTCTTCAAGTTATATGATATGTTCTTTTCAGTTTCTCAAAACAGCTTTTGATTTTTACTATAGTAGTTAACTTTCAAATAAAGTATTTTTTTAAGATAGAGTCTGCAAGTTAATTATAGTATACGTTAAAAGTTCAATATTTGTACCATTCAAAATCGTAAGCAAGTATCTCTCTCCGTAATCTCTATCACAAACAGTTAATATTCAAAAATCTTAACCCCAAACCATAAATCATAGTTAAAAAATAACATACTTGTAAGGACAAAAGGTTGTCGCCTAAGATAACGTAGGGCTGTAGGTCACATGACCTGAGATCCCAACGTACGTACGCTAGATGACAAGATGCGATATGCCGAGCTAGCTAGATGTATGCCAACCAGACAAGATAGCTAGGCACTCCTGCATGCTTGTGAGCACATACGTACGGAGAATACATAGATGAAGTGCAAATGCAAATGCCTGGTTGGCCTGTGCATAGAATACTAGCTCTTCTCGCCTTCGAAGCTACATTTCCAACAACTACAAATGCTAGATAGAGATGCACATTGTATTTCTTTCCGTGGAATTCGTCCTGAATATGCACGTACACATTCCTGCATGTGTGTATGCAGCAGCATGCCCGTAGTTTTTTTTAAAAATAATCTATTTTTATTATAAATTACACCTACCTTTTTTCATTTTACACTAATAACTCTCTGTCGCTCCACCGTTAAGCGCCTTGGCCTAGTCGCCCAACCGTTGAGCGCCAAATGTCCAACTCGCCCACCGGATTGAGCTCAATGGAGGAATGACAGGAAGCTAAGTCGCGCACCAGTTGGATGATTTAAAATAATAATATTATTATTTTATTAATCCGATGGAAATAATTATGGAGGACTAAATAGCAATTTTTGTAGGTAATACATTTAGCAGATTTTATTTGCAGGTTGTTGTTTTCTTTTTGGAAATAAAAAGGGCAGACAATGTGGGTTGATCCGTTTGTGATTTTCGTAGATTATCAATTGTACAAAATATGTTAGACTCGTAATAATATTTGGTAATCGTCGTATGTTATGTAATGTGATAAATTTCTAAAGAATTTTGTGAGAACAATTGAGGTAACAATGATTCGTAAGTAGAAAAGTAAGTTATATTATAATGCACGAGGAAATTCATACACAACGAATACAACTACAAAAAACACAATGAAAGCCCCTTACTCGCCGCCTGCTACACCACCCGCAGCACCTTCTCCGTCATCACCACGTCCTATCCTTGATTAGTGCCCGCCGTACGACCCCGCTTGGCCTTCCTCAACACGCGGTGTCGACGCCGCAACAAGGTGAGACGCTAAGGAGGCCTGTTAACCCATGCTCCCAAGGCCTTGGAGATTGACTCCACCAATGCCTACGTGGCTATTGGGGAACTATTGAGCTGTGACCCGGAAAAAAGATCGACGGGTGCAGGCTAAGGTGCTCCCCCCGACCTCTCTCGGGTCATTCCCGAAGAAGTCGGACACGTCCTCCAGGGGGTCCCTCGTGCGGGGATAGCTCAACTACCCACTGAGGCATGAAACCTGTAGAACAAATATTATTTATTCATGCAATATATCGACGCGAACAAACCTCAAGAGACAAAACGTACCTTCGATGTGGGCCATGGTGCATGTCCAAGTGTCATACCCATCGTACCTGCGCTGTCCGAACAGCTCAGGGAACAACGAATACTGCCCTGACGCTGGCAGGTAGGGGTCTAGGATCGACGACGGTGGCGGTCGCGGGTGTAGGCACGTGCCCCCTTGACCCTCTAGGTTGGTCAGGTGCAGGCGTGGCACGTGCCCACCCTGACCTTCTAGGCTGGTTAGGTGCAGGCGTAGCACGTGCACGTGCCCATCCTAAGCTTTTATTTATGATAGATAACACTCAATGGTTGATACAGTTCAACTTTAATTACAATCCACCACATCGATGACGATTCTAGCAAAAGAATTTAAAGTTGTAAAACACACATTGTTAGGAAGTGTGCAAGTAGAATAGGTCTTGCGTTTTTTTGTTTCTACTTTTTTTCTTGTCGAATACCACCTTTTTTTGTCTCATGCATGGAATTTAATCATTTATTTGCATGTTCGTGTCCCTTTTTTTCCTCTTGTACGTGGCTTTTAGTGTGGGCCATTTAGTATTCTTTTTATTTATTGGGTTCATCTAGAATTTGTAATGGGTACCCTTGTTATATAAGATTTCTTATTTTATCTAAGGCATCCACAAGCAATCGTTTACTAACCATAATAAGGGTCAACTGAATCGAGGGAAGGATGTTTTTCTTAGCAACTGTAAAACTCATGTCATCGATTTTTAATATATATAATAGGTAGATTTTGTTTTTCAGGAATTTACTTTGGAATTGTATGAAAATCAAATTGCTAATTTACATTCTCACCCAAATTTTAGTGATTTTGGATTGTTCTTGACATGGATTCTTTTTTAATTTGCTAATTTTTATTTAATTATTATTCCAAAGTTTAGTTATTTATGGATGTTACTTTATATGTCATGTGGAAATCAAATTACTAATTTTATTTATTTTTATTCTGAAGTTTAGTTAATTTAGATTGTACTTGACATGTGATTCTTGCTTTTAATAGGAGCTATTCTAACTTGGGTGATTCTTGCCAGATATTAATGATTAGTACAGAAACTTCCTTTTAGTATTAGTATGGAAATCAAATTGCTAATTTTATTTCCTTTTCAATCTGAATTTTAGGTAATTTGGATTATATTTGTCATGGATTATTTGTTTTAGTCTGGGTTGTTATAACTCGGGTTCGTCAGATTGATGGCTAGATCTTTTTCTAAGTGTATAATTAGCATAGATATAGATGGATCCTTATATCTCTAAGTAAACTATCAAATCTAAACCTTTTAAAATATGATCTACCAAATTGAGGGCTAGATGTTTTGCTTTTTTGATGAGAATTTCTAGCGTATTTCTCTTTTTTTCTCAGCAACTCTAAATGCAAATCATTGACTTTTAGTATATAATAACATAATAGATTATTTCTTTGGGAGCGAGATTGATGATCGATGGTGCGGACGTGCAGCCGGCCGTATCTAAAGACTGATTGCCTCTTCCATTTCATTGGGGAGCACGCAGATACACAAAGATGGATTGGTTAGGTGATAACGTACGTGATATCGTCGCTTAATTTGTCTAGTGCAATTGGGAGCTTAATGTCGTATTAGGTGTTGATTTGGTTGATTAGTGGCCGCTATATATCTTGAGATGTACATTCTCATTCTCATGATGGACCAATTAACCTGCAGTTTAATTTGGTGTTATATATATAGCGGCCGGTTATCTCAAGTACGTACGTGTACAAATAGTAAGCAGACTGGAAACCGAAATTAAAACAGAGAGGATGAAGGAAAACCGAGTGTAAATAGCAGTTTACAGAGGATACAATTCCTGCCGAGCCTAACCATAATCAGTCATGCAATACATATATATATTCTAATTATGTTTTGTACTCTATCTCGGAGATTACAACACCCGATTTGGTTGGAGATAATCACATACTGAAGATATGCACAACTAAATATAACAAGAGAAGATCACGCTATCACAAATAATAATAAACATGCATATCACGCGCGCCCTCTTTCCCTTAATCACTTGGCTCACTTGTACATGCATGGAATATGGTTGAGTTCAGGAAAGCAGCAGTGGAAATGCTTGTGAATTAGCCGCGTCAATTCGAAGACGAACATACATTCGTACAGCAATTAATAATTATTCCATTCATCTTCACGAACCTTTTGCATGAAACAGATAGTTTAATTATATCCCATCAAAGTGACGACATATGCATTGAAAAGATAGCTGTTGCGAGACTATTATTGGAGGCCAAGTGGGAATTCGATCCTAAGCTGGGCAAACATGTACAGGGACTTGAGATCTCGACAAGTAGAGGAAAGGTGCCTCCAGTAATAAGACTAGTGAAATTAAGTGTAGCTTTCTGGCTTGAGATCACATCATCATCATCAAGTTAATCAAAGCTAGCTTGTTGCTGCAAGCAAGCTAGCTAGCTAGCTACTATGTCGTGCGTGTCTAATAGTTAGGCGCGATAGATTAATTTTGCATGCAGTGAATGGTGCCAAAGATCCAGGAAAACATGGCTGGGAGCTAGCTAGTATATATCAAATTTCGGGAGATTTATGATATTTGATTGAAACGATCTATGGTCGAGCTAGCATGATGGATGCAATGTGAGATTAACAAGCTCATAGGAAGAATGTGTTACCTCACAAGCTGCTCGGATTAATAATTTGATAAGTGAGTCAGTGATGGATCAATAATCAATGCTTTCATGCGCTCAAGTAATCAACCATATATATATGGTCGTGATTAGCTTAAAAATAGATGGAAAACAAGAAACAGCAGATCGTGTTGCACGCTCCCAATTTCTAATTGCAGTCAACACCAGACTAACTCTTTCAAGAGAACATATGTACTCTCCATCGCTAGCTGCGAAAATAGCTCCATTTGGATGCAAAAATAGCCCCATTTGGATGCAGCACTTCGACCTGACGATCGAATCAGACTGTCTGCCAAATTCTTTTGTAAGTCCATTTGACCCGGCCAGTCTCCTCCACGGCCCCTGCCCTATATATATAAGTTCCTTGCGAAGCGTCTCCACGTCCGGTCAGTCGATGCTCACGGCCACCACCGCCGTCGACTTCATGCCCGACGAGACCCACCAGCCCGCCATCCCGCCTTCTTCCCTCCATGCCACCGCCACCTCCTGGCCGGACGACGACAACACCAGCAATGGCGGTTCCACCACCATGCACAAGAGGTAAACGACGCATACATACATATATCCATGCGCGTGCAGTAGCCGTCGTTGCTGGCTTTTGCTCTTGATTGAATTTTGGTTGGCTGGTTTGTGCGCAGGTTGGACGGGAAGGTGGCCATTGTGACCGGCGGCGCGCGGGGCATCGGGGAGGCAATTGTGCGGGTGTTCGTCAAGCACGGCGCGAGGGTGGTCATCGTGGACATCGACGACGCCGCGGGGGAGGCTCTGGCTGCGGCTCTGGGGACGCAGGCCTGCACCTACGTGCACTGCGACGTGTCGGAGGAGGCCGACATGGAGCGCGCCGTCCAGCGGGCTGTGGCGCGGCACGGGCGCCTGGACGTGCTGTGCAACAACGCCGGGGTGCTGGGCCGGCAGACGCGCGCGGCCAAGAGCATCGCGTCCTTCGACGCCACCGAGTTCGACCGCGTGCTGCGCGTCAACGCGCTGGGCGCGGCTCTCGGCATGAAGCACGCGGCGCGCGCCATGCTGCCGCGCCGCGCCGGGAGCATCGTGTCCGTGGCCAGCGTCGCCGGCGTGCTCGGCGGACTGGGCCCCCACGCCTACACGGCCTCCAAGCACGCCGTGGTGGGGCTCACCAAGAACGCGGCCTGCGAGCTCGGCGAGCACGGCATCCGCGTGAACTGCATCTCCCCCTTCGGCGTGGCCACCCCAATGCTGATCAACGCGTGGCGCCAGCACGGCGAGGACGCCGACGGGAGCGAGGCCGCCGTGCCGAGCTGGGAGGAGGTGGAGAAGACGGAGGAAATGGTGCGAAGCATGGCCACGCTCAAGGGCCCGATGCTGAGGCCAGGGGACATCGCGGAGGCGGCACTGTTCTTGGCGAGCGACGAGTCCAGGTACGTGTCCGGGCACAACCTCGTCGTGGACGGCGGCGTCACCACCTCGAGGAACGTCATCGGGCTGTGAGGTCCAAGTGCGAGTAGCAAACCATCAATGGTGGGGACGATTGCACCCGCTTTCAGATAGAGAAACAAAAACCTTAGGCGCGTGCGAATGCCAGTCATTTACTTGGCACCGGTACTTCTGTTTGATTGGTTCGTGTGATGATCCATGGATTGGACGTGTGCCTTTGATTTGGCCTGTTGTTGTTTTGTTACCTTCGTCGTCGTGCCAAAGCCCAAGGAATTTCATTTCACCTGCTTTCTGCGCCGCCGCCTTGGGGCTGCTACTGAACAAACGAAGAGTTCAGTCGTTATCCGAATGTTTCAGTGTGAGTTGGTTGTTCAACTTCATATGTACTACTTGCTTTTTATGCCACTGGCCTGGCGTGATCTTAATGCAGAGAGAGAAAGCAAGAAAAGATAACAACGATCGCGGACAAGAATCCGGCAGTGCTGAAAACTAACTGGAAAGCGAGATGGCAGAACAGGAACTTTGGACAAAATGGATGGATGGCCCGTCACTGCATATGTGACAAGCTCTGCCCGCTAGGGTCTAAATTGGTTTAGGTTTAATTTTATTATAGATAACTACGCACACATAACAATCTGTTTGTGTTTTCGTTCTTGTTTCGCGCAAAACGGTTAATCGAAGGTTATTACCAATGATACCTATGTGTTTATATGTTTGTACTTCTCATACTAAGTTAGTAATATAAAACTAATCCACATCCTCGTATACACACATAAGTTATTATGGACGGAGGTGTTACAATATAAAAATCAACGCAGGTGAGGTGAAGCTTATATAAGATCAGTGGCAACTAAATCGACATCAAATGAGAGTGGCAGCGAGAGAGATCATTTGCTACTACGTACTATATATAGCACTCTGCTGTACGTGCTGTTCTGCGAGTGGCGACAGGTAGGAGTAGTTTCCTATTTGATAGCCAATACACAAGTACTGGTAGATACTAGGAATCATGGCAAGCAAAACATTCAGGCATTAGGATCGAGCTGCATTCCGTTCCTTCTCGATCACCGCGTCTCTGCAAGCAAAATACTGACGCCTAATGCCTTGCCTTTTTCTGTCTCCCGTCCACCATAGAGCCACCATGCTACAGTAGATTGCCCATGCTCTCGTGCTACAGTATACTTAACAGATCGCTTATGCTTTCCATATGGTGCCTCACAAGCGAAGAGGCCACAACTAATGAGAAGCTTCGTTCTCTCTCTCTCTCTCCCTCTCTAAAACAAATACTGTCGCAAAGTTGTTCCTTTTTCTGAGAATTCTTAAAGTTGTTCTTACTCCCATGATTCTGTGACCGGAAATAATAAGGGTAATATTAGTAATAAGATTTCAGCGAAGAAAAGGAGAAGAAAGAAAGAGAGAGGAAGGTGAGGCTGTCTTCTAGATTAACTCAAAGTTAGACCTGGAAAGGCAACAGTGCAGTGCATTATGATGTACGATACTATTCAATCAGTTGTGATCGATGATCGACTTTAGCCGCAGGCAAAGAGTTGTGAATTAAGCAGAATTAGTTATCGATGATGAGCGACCCTTGCCTGTCCCCTGCAACTGCAAGCGGCCTTCCTTGCTCTCCACTCGGCCGCCATGCATCAGGAGCAGAGCAGTAGGCCTACTGGGCCAGTTTCAGGCCCAGTAGGGGAAAAGAAGAAAAGGAAAGAAAGAAAAAAGAGAAGATGGAAAGAAAAGGAAATATGAAAAGGAAAAGGAGGAAAAATAAGAAGGGGAAGGAAAAGATTTAGCGCACACTGAAAAGAAAATTTTTCTTCGCGAACATATAATCCTGCCCATTCCGTAATATGCTAAATTACTCAATAAATTTTACTAATCATATTAAATTGCAAAACACCAGTAATCGATAATTATGATCGCTAAAAATAAATTAAGTGTAGCCAGCAGAGTAAAATTTCACATGTACCAATTAAATTGATATTTTCCCATTTAAAATCACCCTGTTGCGCGATGCTATATCAATAAGGAATTTATGCCTATCTTCGAAAAAGGAGATTACAAAAACCAATAGAGATTTTAGCTGTTCATACGAGTGTTAAGTAGTTTTCTAAAGTAATAATTTGGAATCCTTTCAAAACCCAATAACACAACCATATTCTCTATAAATCCTGAGAATGGGAATGAGCAAGAGATTAAGAATAGGAATGTATATTCTTAGAGATGTGAAAGAGGAGCATCCAGTGTATTTTGCTAATAACGCTTGCCGAGTACTTCGTACTCACCGTTGCTATTATCTTCTCTTATTTAGGAGTATGTCAATCCGGAGAATAGCTAGGATCCGGTGAAGGCTATATGGATAGATTTGACTAATATCCGGGTGGAATGTTGTGGACTTGTAATACGAAGAGTAGGAGGCGGACACTCTGTATGGAGGTCGAATGGAGTAGGCAGAGATCCGGAATTGTTCATGGTGAACCCGATTGCAATAAGGTGTAGTTATATTATCTTCGTTTTAGATTAGACAATAGCTAGAGCTTTTTCATTTCTAAATATTGTAATATTTGAGCCTACGTGGCTATGTATATGTAACATTAAGTTTTGTCTCTAATTATTGTTCTGTTATAACACTCTGATGACTTTATTATTCGTTAAAAAGTATTCTATTGGCTAACACGAATAATAATCTGTTGACTAGCGCTTTTACCCCACAGCTGCAACACTCTGATGAACTTATTATTTGTCTCTAATTATTGTTTGCTGCAACACTTAATTCACTTATACTTCAACACCCTCCACGTGTAGGCTCTTACAGGCCTAAAACGTAGAATAAAAATGTGATGTAATTATTTTTTAATTGCACCAACCGGATCTTAAACTCAAGACCTCTTGGCTTTACTACCATATTGAGCTACATACACCAGTCAGTTTACCCAAAAGTTTAAGCTGATGAGGAAAGGTGGACAATTTATTTATATTTCAACACTTTGAACTATGCCAAATAGGGTTAGTTATTCGCAGTTGTTCCTCTTTCTTTTACTTATGCAAAACTATGATCTACTGTAGCTTTCTAATGAAAGGTACGAAGAGGTGAGTACTCCTTTTATTTTTCTATTTTCTCCTTTAGATATCAAATAAATAAAACAAATTTACAAGGAAGATATCAAGATGCTACCTGTTATTGATACTAAAAGTTATGATATATGCTTGGCCATGTATATATATGTGGTATCTACATGCGATGTTCACTAATAACAAAGGAATGCAACAACTCTACTGTAAGCTTTTCTAAAATTTTAATGTGATATGCTATCATAAACATCTTTACAACTCTACTATATATATGTATCACTATCTTTTAATTGATTGGTTCGTTTTATATATATGTTAAAGAGAAATATTATTATTTGTGTAAAGTTCAGAGTTGTATTGCAGCGCATGGATACTTGCTGCCTAGAAGAAGAAAGAAAATCTATATAATCATCCGATCAGACGGTTAGCAAAGAGAAGAGAAAATGTTGGGTTTTGAAACGAGATCAAGCGGCGTCCTCCCCGCAACCAACCGAAAGAAGGGAATTATAAAAGATGGACCCTCACCCCTCACCCTCACCCAGGCGCCATAATCGGGAGACCAATCCAACCCCGCAGCGCAATGCCAACCTCCTCTCCCCGTTAATCCCGCCGCCCTAGCCTTGATCGCCGCCGCCGCGTCAGGTCCCCCTCCTTATCCCCAGTCCCTTCCCATCACTGCAGATTGGTTTGCTCTTCCGGATTGTTGCCCGTGGTCGATCGGGTTGGTAGATTGTGTTTTACGGATTTCGTTGTAGATCGAACTGTTTTTTATTTTTCAATTCGTGCGAAAAACTACGCATTGCATCGTGTGCGACTGGAGAATTGTGCTCTTTGAGATTTTGTTAGTTTCGGTTTTGGTCGGTGGTTGCGATCGTTAGTTCCGTTCCGTTCCGTTGGGTGACCATCTTCCCTTCTTAAATTTGTTTCGTCTTTTGATTCTACAATCTGGTTGGTCCTTGATTTCCAGTTTTAGGCTGCTGCAATTTTAGGCAGGCACACTGCAGTGCAATGCATCGTGTTGGGGGTGCTGGTTGCTCAGCCGGCTCAACTCGACCTAGAAAGGAGAAGCGCCTCACCTATGTGATCAATCATGCTGATAACACAAAGGTTCGAATAATTTAGACCTTTTGTTTTACTTCTTCCGATGTCCTTGTTGTCCGAGTGCCATTTGTGGGTCAAAGAAGTGATTCATGATGAACTAATGGTCCTCTTCTAACATCCCCTTCTTTCGTTTCTTTTCTGTTCAGCATTGTGCAGGGATCAACTGCTTGGCATACCTAAACGCTTCCTCTCCTGGCACAAGTGATTATCTTTTTACTGGGAGCCGGGATGGTACACTGAGGAGATGGGAATTGAAAGAGAGTGATGCAATATTCTCAGCAACATTTGAGTCCCATGTTGATTGGGTATGTTTTGCTGTATCTTCTGAGTAAAGTCAGTTTTGCTGTCGAAATAGTGCTTCAAAGTGAATCTCCTTTGGACCTTATGTCTGAATTTGCCTGCAGTAGTTTCAAATCTTCAAGTGATTCTGTGAAAGTAAGGCCTGTCACTTCCGCTCGTTGAACATCACAATTAACATACAAGTTGGAAAATATATATGATGCTAACTCATGTTTCTTTTTCTAATTAACTTGAAGTCTTGAAGCACAATTCTAACTTCAGTGCATTGAAAAGGCGAAGTATTCTCTCAAACCTGTAACCTTTGCATGGAAAAATTCGTCGATGCTATAGTTCCTTAACCTATCCCATTGCTTGTTGTAGGCTCATGGCATTGCGTTTTGTTTTATGGCCCTTATTTTAGTAAAGCAGAATAGGCTGAAAAGAAATTTTGCCATATTTTGCTTGATGACACATTTCGACGACCGAAAATACTTCAGATAAAAGTTAGGAAGTGGATGGAGAAAACCGTATATAGTTGTATGCGTTCATGTCTTGTGTTCCTGCTACTATTACTTACACTACTAGCTTCATCATGCAGGTCAATGATGCCATCATTGTTGGCCAGAGTCTTGTATCCTGCTCCTCAGACACTAATCTGAAGGCACGCCATTTCAACAGAAATATATTCAGTCATCTTCTTCCTACGTGTTGTTAATTGTTAAATTTTACAGATATGGGATTGCTGCTCAGATGGTGCTTGTACTAGGACTCTTAGCGGGCATTCTGACTATGTTATATGCCTTGCTGCAGCTGAAAAGAATGTACTTCACCCTGATCTTCTCTTTGGAACTAGGGTTTTGTCCCTTGTTGTATGTGTTCCTTATATATCTGTTTATTGTAGAGCAATATTGTAGCCTCTGGTGGCCTTGGTGGTGAAGTATTCATATGGGACCTTGATGCAGCACTTTCACCTGTTACTAAATCTGTAGATGCAACAGAGGATAAGGTTCCTAATGGAAACTTTGGACCTTCCATGGAAACTTTGCGCAATTTAAATTCTAATGTTATGAACAAAGGCCAATCACATGGCTATAGTCCAATTGCTGCGAAAGGTCACAAGGAATCTGTCTACGCATTAGCGATGAATGACACAGGAAACCTACTTGTATCTGGGGGCACTGAAAATGTATTGCATTCTTCAGCTTGAGAACAATTGACTTTTTTTTTCTCTTTTGGTTGGAAGGCCAACAAAGTACCTGTTTATGTGGATTTCTTGAAAAATCTCTTTATAACTACCAGTTCATTTATGTAGGTTATCCGTGTTTGGGATCCAAGGACTGGTATGAAAAACATGAAATTAAGAGGGCACACTGACAACATCAGGGTTTTAGTCCTTGATTCTACTGGCAGGTTTGTGTATAGGCATCTCAATATTAATAATTCATTCCTTACAAGATGAGTTCCTTTGTTCCCGTAAAAAAAAAAGATGAGTTCCCTTGGAAAATTGAACTTTAAAGATTTTCTGTAACTTTGCTCTACTTACTGTTCAACACTTGATCCAAGTCCAGTCTCTCCACTTACACAAGTATTCTTTGTGAAATAAGTTGTTAGTGATCTTTTTCAACTTTATGTGATGACCTTTGTCCCATTTAGTAGTAACATTCCTTAGCTTTGCTTTCCTGTGACCTCAAGAGTCAAGGGATTTGGCATTGCATCATTGAAAAACTTCATTTTAGGATATTGTGGAGGCATCCTACGGACAGGAGAGTAATGGTGCTATTATTTATCTGGTAATGCCTATGTTGGTCCAATGCATAACTTAAATCATATATTTTAGTACATGGAGGGTACATGGTGAATTTGGTCTTACTTGGATTTTGAAAATACCATTAAAGCATTGAACATTTGTTTACACCTGTTTCACAGTACTGAGTTTAGTTTTACTGTGGTGCTAAGGAACCTTGCTGAATCTCTAATTGCAGGTATTGTTTATCAGGTTCTTCTGATTCAGTGATACGGTAAAGATTTTCTTTGCTTGGTTGTTTAATCTAACTTGGATCTAAGATGTGGATATCTGATTTGTGTGTATTTTTGTTATATTGTAGACTATGGGATCTTGGTCAACAACGTTGTATACATTCCTATGCTGTACATACTGATTCAGTTTGGGCCCTTGCAAGCACTCCTTCATTTACTCATGTTTATAGTGGTGGAAGAGATCAAGCTGTGAGTATAATAATTTCCATGGACTAAACGCTTCATTTAGATCCATATTTCTAATCCACTTGCTATGTTACAACAGATGTACTTGACAGATTTGTTGACAAGAGAGAGTGTCTTATTATGCACAAAAGAACACCCGATCTTACAGTTGTCCTTGCAAGATGATAAAATATGGGCAGCAACAACTGATTCATCTGTGTATGGATGGCCAGCTGAAGGCCAGAGTCTCCAAAAAGTATTTCAAAGAGGCGGTTCATTCTTAGCTGGGAATTCATCATTCTCAAGGGCAAGAGCTTCTTTGGAAGGATTAGCACCTGTAAGCTCTTTTTTGCCACCAGTTTACCAATTAAGTTTTTCATCGCTTATATCTGCTGAGAAATAATGCTGTCTAGGCATAGTATTTTTATCGTTTACTGTGCTTTTTTTTTTTGCAAAAGAGGCCACCTACATGCCAGTGTTGTCTCCCATGGCTGACCTCATGCCTGTGTATTTATGCACATGCATTTGATATCATTAGTTTGTACTCTGTAATACAAACTAGCATAGGTTAGAAGGGGTCAGAATGAAAACTTGCAACCACAATCCAAATGAAGGCTTTTTATTCTTTCCAGTCAAAATTTGTAGAGATGTATTTTGAAAGAATGGAGCACTTTTTTTTGGCGTGTTCATTTCAGGTTTTGGGTTTAGTCCACTGTCTGCTAATCTGTATTTGATTCTGCGTTTTGTACAGTTGTTACCATTCAGTCGTGTTTTTGTGTTATCATTGGTTTCATTCAGAGTCTTTGTATACTCATTTAGAACAGCTTTTAATGAATTTACTCCACGCAGATGTTTTGACAACAATTCTGCTCACTCATGTTTTTCGCTGTGCAAATTAATCAGTGATAAATAAGAAATACTTATATCTTGCATTCAATTTTTTAGGTCCCTGTGTATAAAGAGCCATCTTTGACTATTCAAGGAGTTCCAGCAATAGTACAGCATGAGGTATTGAATAATAGAAGACATGTACTCACTAAGGTGATTACGAGATTGTGCATTATCCTCTGTTACTTGTTGTGCATTGTCTTCTGTTACTTGACATTGGCAAATTGCAATGAGTAGCATTATGAATTTTTTTCCTATAGGATACTGCTGGTTCAGTCAAATCATGGGATGTCACCAGGGGAGTTGTTATTGAAGACTTTGGCAAGGTTATCGTTTCGTCTCGGTTGCTGGGTTTTGTTACATATGACTTACTAGTTACTAAGCACCAGTAAAGATGATAATTAAAACTGTAGGCACCTCACATTGGAGCCTTCTTGACTTATGGGATCTTATGGGTTTTTGAATTAAAGACTAATGGGATCTTATGTTAAATGACGTTTTGCTTCTGCAGGTTTCTTTCGAGGATAAGAAAAATGAGCTATTTGAGATGGTATTATTCTTAAAACCATAGCTTCTTTGCATCACTAAGATCTGTTATTGAATTACTACGTGATTACTTCATTTGTTTAGGCTACCATCCCTGCCTGGTTTACTATGGATGCTCGGTTGGGGTGCCTGTCTGTGCACCTAGATACTCCGCAGTGCTTTTCAGCAGAGTCATACGAAGTTGACTTAAATATTGCTGGAGCACAAGAAGAGAAGAAGGTTTGTACACTAAATATATTACATCTTATATTTGTTTTCCTTTTGAATATGCTTCACTATTCAGATGTTTGCTGAACTCAGTAGCTCAACTACATCAGAAGGCTTGTTTGTTGCATGTTAAATTTTAATGCATGCTATTGTTGAAAAGTGTTCATGACACCTTTCTTCAAACTTTTCTGATTAAATGCTTGGCATGCTTTTCGAGTATCACTGAGAAGAAAATGACAATTTTTGCTTGCTATTTATATTCCTAGCATTTTGAAAACATGTTTGAAGGAATATCCACTGTTCTGTAAAGCATTTAAATCTTTCAGTTTTATGCAAGTAGTTGTATGCTCTTCGTCTGCTACTGAGAAAGATACTTCTGGTTGTAACAAATTCTTATGTTCTGAACAATCTCCCTAAAAAAATTACGCAGGTTAACTTGGCTCAAGTGACTCTTTGTGGTTTGTTATTTCAACTACAACCTCAGTTGAATAGTGACAGTCCAACTGGGAAAGAATCATCATTCAGAAATTTACCTCGTCCAAACTCTGAGATTGACGATGAACCTAAAAACCATGCTAATAAAGTTCATCCCGCATTTGAGTTCTCTACAACTTCACCTCCATCAATAATAACAGAAGGTTGTTATGGAGGGCCTTGGAGAAAGAGGATTACTGATTTAGTTGGGACAGAGGGTGAGGAAGATATCCCCAAGTGGTGTGTGGATTGCAAATTTGAGGGCAAATTTCCAAGAGAAGCAACAAAGTAATTCAATGAACTTTCCCTCAATGTCTTAAAAACTTTGTTCTCTTTCCTGTTGGTTGCACAAATTGCTAATTTTACCAAGCTGAATCATGGCAAACTCACGCTTGCCTTTTGCCATGATTTATTCCACATTTCACTTATGGCTTGTTTGCACATTACTCCTATTAACATTTAATATACAATGTCTAGATTGTAGACATTGTTGCTTGGTTCATAGGTTGCTATTCTTTTAGGAATAAATTGGGGATGGGTCTCACTCATGTGAACACATTTTTCACTATGGGCCTATTCTCTAGCTAGAGCTTTGTTTGCTGAAACACTGGTAGACTTGTATAATAATCTCTTGTAGACCCCTTTTTGTTATTGAAAAGAAAAAGAATAAATGATCTTATGAGCATTATGTTAAAGTTGTATTTATTTCAGAGTTTCCGTTCAGTTCACACTTTGGGTTAAGTTTCCAGGAAATATACTATAGAAGGAATTGTAAAGAACTTTTAAATTCTTGATTACAGACTAGTTGTTGGGCTTTTTTTGTGTTCCTGTAAAAAATATATAACTTGGATATCATGCATTCTTGGAAATTTGTGCAACAAACAGGAAAGTGAACATAAACTCAGTTCAGTTCTGTTTTTCCTTCAATATAGATGTCGCTTCTTTCTTCGTCCCGCTGAAGGCTCACCTGTATCGCACATCACAGAAGGGAAACTGATTGCTCCATGGATATCACGAATTCTCAATGTAAGAGTTTTTTTTATCAAATGTTGTAGCATGTAATTGCATACAGTAGCTTGAGATTACCACATGCTGATTCTGTTTCCTTGTACAGGCTGCCATCCACGTAATTACATACCTTCCTGCTGGACTATTGAATGGAAGTTCTGGCGGAATAGAGCCACAGCAAAAACTAAGGCCATCGGTAGATATCTTGTGCAATGATCAGGCAAGTGTTTGGGTATAATACATTCTAGACACGTCCGGAAAGTAATGATATTTTTTTAAAAAATCTGTCTTCTGATTGATAAAGAGCCTTAATAGCTTAAGCTATCACTTGTCTTTTTGACTTAATAGCATAAGTTCTGACGGGATGCAGGTTGTATCGCCTGACATGACTTTGTTTCAAGTGCGAGCATATATCTGGAAGAGGCCAGAGGATTTGGTTCTTTATTATAGAGTTGTGCTGCTAAGATAATTGCATCCTTGAACTTGATGATGCAGTCTTGTTGGTTTACCGTAGGTGTTCGACGCATACATGCACATTGAAGATAAATTATGGCCTTGCAAAACAGCTTTTCTGCTGCCTGGCTATCTGTGACTATCACATTACCTGATCCTGGAGTTACAAGTTTATTGGCACCCTCTTTAAAGTTCATGTGAATATTTTAGCGTCAGGTTTCTATTAAGATGTACCATATAGCGTAGATATAGTGATCTCCAGTGCCCACCAAGCTCTCATTCTTTTCCTTGTAAATATGAGTTTGGATGCGCAATAGAGGTAAAATTAGTCATTCTTTAGGTTTTAAAGACAACTAGTCGAATTCTGCAGCAATTACTTGCTTGTATTTCTTGGCTCGATTGACCTGTAAACCATCGAAGCAAGAGTTGAAATTTTGTGTGCTTGTTCTAATTGCTTGTATATGTGATGCACTGCATGCACGACGCAATGTTTTAAGTACGATTTAATTTGTCTGTTGGATCAGAGAATAGAGTGGTTCTGCTCCCATGTTCCCACACCAGCGACTGATCAACAGGACAACGCCTGGTGATTGCCTACCAGCCTTTTGAGCTGAAATGGTATTAACCATAGGCTGCAGTATCCAATTGTGTCGTCAAGCTTGATTATCTGACAGGGGAGATCGGCAATGCAGCGGTGGTCGGTAGCCGTTTACGTGATCCTAAGTGTATTAGCGTGCCGCTATTTGATAGTTTCCGTATTTCTATAATTATTAGTCGGTACCACTTCTATTTCTAAGTGTTGTGATATTTTGGCGGAATTATGTAGCTTTATGTCAGACTGTAGCCCTGTGTGCCAATGTTATTGTAATAATATTGTATTATCTTTAGTTATTGTTCTACTATAATACTTGATATAACTTATTATTCGATAAAGCAAATAATCATAGATTAATACCATTATCTAAGGTAGTGATGGTACAGATTCATA
The DNA here is from genome assembly GCA_036346265.1 of Melocanna baccifera. Classification (NCBI taxonomy): domain Eukaryota; kingdom Viridiplantae; phylum Streptophyta; class Magnoliopsida; order Poales; family Poaceae; genus Melocanna; species Melocanna baccifera. The sequence goes on along the minus strand of CM070694.1, from coordinate 25,077,254 downwards.
CCAACGATCATCCATATGTCAACCCCTGCTATGTCATGTTAGAAAATTAAACAAGAAGCAGACATCCTGGCCGCTCGTATTCGTTCCGGCGTTGTCTACTTCAAATGGTGCCGAATTGTCAGATTAACTTGTTCAAATGGAGTCCATCGTTTGAAGTAGTCAACTTTGCTTATGTCAGGCATTAGAAGTTTCTTGGTCTGTGTCTGTTTGGACTTATCAAACATTGACTGACGTGTGGGGGGAGAGAGAGATGCACTCGTTCTTCCCTGGGCCGGCCGGCCGTGCTATGGACTCTGGAGCTTGACTACACGAGCTTGGTGAAAGGAAGCAGCTGCACGCTGCCAATCCCAAGTCTCAAACCCACTGGCCACATCCCATGTCACTTGAGGACATGGCCGCGGACATCACCAATCCCTTCCCATGCCACGCCGTCTTCTTTGCTGTCCTTCTGCTCGCCGCGCTCACGGCGGCACAACCGGCCACGGTGCCGGCGCAGCCGCCTGACGCGGGCTGCAACGGTATACTCCTCAACTACACCCTCGAGATACGCGACAAGATCAGGCCTTTCGTCCCCGCACCTGACTCCCAGCCGTACTCCTTCCGCGCCAGCGCCACCGTCCGCAACTCCGGCACCAGCGCGCTCAGGTCCTGGGCGCTGCTGCTTACCTTCGCCCACGGCGAAATCCTCGTCGGCGTGGATGGCGCTGTGCTCACTTCCGGGGGCGACCTGCCCTACAACACCACGGCAGCCGACGCCGGCAACGCGACGTCCTTCTCCGGGTACCCGCAGACGGATCTCCTCACCCCGATCGCCACGGCCGGCGACCTGTCAAAGATACAGGCGACGGTGAAGCTGGTCGGCACGCTGTTCGCCGGGCCCGAGCCGTTCGTGCCGCTCCCGTCGGCGCTCTCGCTCGCGGACCCGTCGTACGCCTGCCCGCCGGCCACGAACGTCTCGACGTTCCTCTCCGCGTGCTGCGTGCTCACTCCAGAGGCCGCGGCCGGGAACGCCAGCGCCACGGAGCCGGCCAGGACCTACCTCCCGCGCGGCACCGGCGACCTGGTGATCACCTACGACGTGCTCAAGGCATACGAGACCACCTACCTCGCGCTGGTGACCCTCGAGAACAACGCGCCGCTCGGCCGCCTCGACGGCTGGCAGCTGTCGTGGGAGTGGCGCCGCAACGAGTTCATCAGCACCATGAGAGGCGCCTACCCGCGGGAGGTCGACACGAGCGGCTGCGTCTACGGCCGGCAGGGGCAGTACTACAAGGACGTTGACTTCTCCAAGGTGCTTAACTGCGACCGCAGGCCGGTGGTTCTTGACTTGCCGTCGTCGCGGTACAACGACGCGGATATTGGCCGGATCAACCATTGCTGCAGGAACGGCACCATCCTTCCCAAGTCCATGGACGCGGCGCAGTCCAAGTCGGCGTTCCAGATGGAGGTGTACAAGATGCCGCCGGACCTGAACCGGACGAAGCTGTACGCTCCGGCCAACTTCAGGGTCTCCGGCGCGTCGCCGCTGAATCCAGAGTACGCGTGCGGGCAGCCGGTGCCGGTGAGCCCAACGGAGTTCCCGAACCCGAGCGGGCTCGCCTCGACGACGCTCGCGGTGGCGACGTGGCAGGTGGTGTGCAACATCACGACGACGTCCAGTTCGAAAGTATCCAAGCCGCCCAAGTGCTGCGTGTCCTTCTCCGCGTTCTACAACGAGTCGGTGATCCCCTGTAACACCTGCGCGTGCGGCTGCCCCCCGAACCGGCCGAGTGGGGCGTCCTGCAGCACGACAGCGCCGTCGATGCTCCTGCCGCCGTTCGCGCTGCTCATGCCGTTCGAGAGGCGGGCGAAGGAGGCGCTCACGTGGGCACACCAGAAGCACTTGAGCGTGCCGAGCCCGATGCCCTGCGGCGACTTCTGCGGCGTGAGCATCAACTGGCACGTGGCCACGGACTACACCGGCGGGTGGAGCGCGCGGGTGACGCTGTTCAACTGGGAGGACGTGGACATGCCGAAATGGTTCGCCGCCGTCGTGATGGACAAGGCGTACGGCGGATTCGAGCAGGCGTACTCCTTCAACGCCACGGCCATCGGGAACAGCACCATCTTCATGCAGGGCAGGGATGGGTTCAACTACCTGCTCAAGGAGAGCAACCTGAGCGGCACGGATTATCCCGTGCCTGGGAAGCAGCAGTCCGTGCTCTCCTTCACCAAGAAGACCACCCGCGACATCGACGTGGTTGGCGGTGACGGCTTCCCGTCGAAGGTCTTCTTCAACGGCGATGAGTGCGCTATGCCGCAGAGGATTCCGAGCCTCGGGGTTAGGAATCACGTCAACCGTGGTGTCATCGCTTTGCTATTGGCTCCCGTTGCCTCAACTCTGCTGCTGCTCTTGCCGCTGTAATTCCGAGTCATCGATCTACTAGAACTTTTCGTTCTTCCAGGTGATTAAAATGTTGCATAGTATGATGCTTACATTTTTTTTCCCTCTTTGGGACCAATGGTCGGATGCGCTACAACCACCATTCGCTTCTATACTTTGTATTTGTGTATGCAACATCAACTTCTATATCACATATTTTTGTTACATACAATGATTAAAATTGTTATACACATTATCTAAGAATATTGTATTGGAGCGTATTATGCGAATACTCACATCGTTCTTTTTTGTTGCATACATGACCGATAAATGGTGCATATATGAACGAAAAATATTGTGGATAGAAATACTCACATCGTTCTTTGTTTTTTGTTACAAACATAAGTGAAAAATATTACATATATGGATGAAAAATATTGCAGTCGAGCGTCCGGAGCAAACGTCTGAACGCTGATTGCAACAGTTATGCTATGGTTTTAGTTATGGGTTCACCACCGCTGTGCCTGCGCAGTCGGCCTTGCCGCAAGCCGAGAAGCGCACACGGCGTTCGGCACATAATGTTGGAAGCAGAGAGTGCTTCCATGGTTCCAGAACCACGAGCTGCAGGTCCATACAATATCCTTAGAGCCATCGACGCACGTCTGGAACGATGCAGGTCCATAGAGCGATGCTAATACCCATGTATAAAACGCAGGTCCATACAAGTCTAGAACGATGCAGGTCCATAGAGAGAGCGATGCTAATAAAGTATGCATGGCCCTTGTCCTCGCCTTTCATGCCTCCGACCGTTCTCTACCCTTGTGCTGCTAGCAAGCAAGATGCATCCTTACGAACCAATTACTATTTCCCAGCGCAATTGGTTAGGTACTTAGGCCGGTAATTGGTTTCTCCAGGGAAAAGTACGTAACAGTACCACTCGTATATTGTAGGTAGCATATATTTAGGTGTGGACGATTTAACCAGTGATCTTACAAAGTCAAATGGGAAAGAACTGAACCAGGGGTGGATTTAAGGTGCATAGGGTGCAACTACACCTCCAAATTTTTTGGAAGAAAAAGAAATATAGGATCGAATGCCACAATTAGAGGGGGTGAATAATTGTATTAGCTTCTTGACAAATTACCGTGATCGGCCTACGTTGGATTGAACTGACGATCGTGCGTAACACCTTCGAGTTGACGTGCTCTGCCTGCCAATGCTATTGGTGACGATCGGATGGACGACACGGAGCGCGATCGAGGAAAGTGAAGTCAATAGAGGGACGCTATCTCGCTACTCACTGCTCAAAATGAGAACGAGATGAAGACGATGCTCAGAAAAACACGCCGCCGGGGTCGACTAATTTTTCTTGAAATAGATCTGATCTTTTATTTTAGTTAAAAAGTGCCCTCACGGCACCGTTCAAACCCTAGCACGAAAACTCCAAAAGATTTTCTCTCAAAAGCCGTAGTTAATCATTAACCTCTCCCTCCTTTTATATACTAGAGCCTAAACATGTCCTTAACGAAATTCTATCTAATTATGAGAATCAAGAGACCCGAAACCCTTCCAAACACTGGTTTTTCAAAAACTCTAAAACTTCCAGTTATGGACACCTTCCATAACTCATCATGTGTCGAAGCCTCCATGACCGCATCTCTCGTAGCTTCTTCACGCATTATCCACGTTTGATCTCTATGCACCCCCAGCGTGAGCCCGACCACCTCGTGACATCCTCGACTAGCTGAACCTTGGATTTCTCTATTCTAGCCCCGGTCCTCCTCGTCATCGATCATGACTGTCTTCACGCTTAACCTACACATGCAAAGACCAAAGAAAAATTTATCTAGTACAAGTTCTCTCTAACTTGACCAACATTAGTCCACACATGGATAACACACCACACATGGATAACACACCCTTGTCCATCCATAAACACAAACCAAATCATCCATGACCATAATTTCCATGTTTTTCAAAAGTCAACTCAAGACCACCCTGGAAAACCAATCTAACCGCCTTGCACAGATTGGTCAAACCGCTAGCCGAATACAAGTACTTGAAGATTACGAGTGCTCGAGGTACTCGAAAGTTACAAGAAATTGAGCACTCAAAACTTATGACTACCGACTAGGCACTATAGCTCCAACTATCGACCAAGTACTATAGCTCCAACCATCGATCAAGTACTGTAGCTCCGACTATTGACTAGGCACTGTAGCTCCGTCCACCGATTGAAGTCAAGGCCTTCCACTATCGACTATCGATTGCGGTTAAGGCCTTCGATTACCAACTACCGATCAAGGTCAAGGCCTTCGACTGCCATCAAGCTCGAAACTTTCGACTTCCGACTACCAATCGAGGTCAAAACCTTTGACTACCGATCGAGGTCAAGGCCTTCGACTACCGACTACTGATCGATGTCGAAGTCTTTAACTACCGATTACCGATCGAGGTCGAATCCTTCGATTACATACTACGAACATAGTCGAAACCATTTACTACCGATCATCATCGAAGCCGATGACCACCGATCGGTATTGAAGCCAACGACTACCGATCATGGTCGGACACCGAGCGGTCGAAGTGATTATCTAGTGAGAGACTACAACCGTTGAGAGGACGAGCGACAAGTGATCGAAGACTATGACCAGCTTTCACAAACGCAAATTTCCAATGCAACTCAAAAGTCAATTATTCATCATCACTATATTCACGACATATCCACATAGTCTAACAACAAATATATAAGAGGTATATTAGATATGTGTTATATGTATGTATGTATGTATGTATGTATGTTGTATATGTATATGTATATAAAGTTCTATTTGCACTTCTTTGATTTCAGCCGAAAATCATATTCCTCATGGATCAGCCCATACCCATGCGGCCATGCCCCATTGGCGCGCGGTTTGTAGGATCAAGGATAACCGACTAGAGGAGGGGTGAATAGGAGGTTTTAAAATTTTTGCCTAATTAAACTAGTAATTCCAATTTCAATACTAGACAAGAATACTAGAAGAATTGATCCTACTCAATTATAACAATTTTAGCCAAACAATTCAATAAACTACAAGCACAAGTAATCACAAGCAATATATAAATACTAAGAGAGAATAAAAGATCATAATGACAACCGATGTTTTCCCGTGGTATCCAAGACTTACCGGTCTTCACTAATCCACGTTGAGGAAAGCCCAAACACCCTTGGACCGGCTCCATGAATTAAGCCAAACTCCTCAATCACTAGTGGTAGCTCTTCCTCCTATCCGGAGATGGCAAGCTCTAAGCCACTCATAAGTCGGCACGGGTTTCTTCACAATCTTCCCTGAAGAAGTCACCGGCAATCAAACTCCTCGCCGTCTAGGTGCCGGCAAGCACCAAGAGAATAGACCACTAATTTTACTTGACGACACTCAAGTGCACAATGGATGAACTAGAATTGAATGCATTTGAAAAATCTCTCCACTACTCAAAAATATGCTCAAGAGAGAAAAAGTGAGTTGAGTGCATGCTCTAAGGCTCAAATGTGTTCGATGCAACTTCAGTAACCTGCCCAAGTGCAGGTGGAGGGATATTTATACCTTCACCAACCAAAACTAGTGGTTACTAACAATTATTCTGAAAAATTCAGAAAAATCAGAATTACCGTTGTACAAAGTGCGGTATTACCGCACTTTACTGTAGCACACAGTAACAACTATGTCAGAAAGAACAGAACTAGCCGTTGGAATTTTGTGTGGTATTACCGCTGTTGTAAGTGTGGTATTACCGCACAGCGGTAATACCGTAGGTCAGTGCGGTACTGCCGCACTGCGGTAGTTCCGCCGTGCTATTCCCGGTATTACCGATTTCTTGTCAGTTAAGTTTTTTCTTGGGGTGTTTTCTGAAAATTACATACCAGAAATCGGTATTACCGCAGTACCCTGCGGTACTACCGCATTGCTGTAGTTCCGCTGTTGAATATCCGGTACTACCGATTTCTTATGAGTTTAAGTCCCCGCAAGGGTGCTCTCTGGAAAAAACATACCGCATATCGTCCGGTATTACCACAAAGCGGTAATACCGCTGTTTTCATGCCGGTATTACCGCACTGCAGTAATACCGTAGGTGGGTGCGGTACTACCGATTTTCCTGAGAGAGCACAGTGAGTTTTCAAACTTATTTTCAAATACATGTATGTTCCTAAATTGATCCAATGTGCACCAAAGCATACTATCAAGCTACTTTCATAGATCCATCTTAATAGTACGGCATATAACCTATAATCCGGTTTTTCACCTTAATTTGTAAGACCGGTAAAATCGAAAAAGATATCCTAAATTTTGTGTACATCATCTTTGAATCCTTGACGTTAATATTCCATGCAGCTTGTTTTTCACTTTTGCACATATAAGACTTTATCTATACAATCTTAGCACACACGTTAGTCCCATGTACATAATTCATCATTAATTACCAAAATCCTAATTAAAGGGCCTAGATGCTTTCACGGTTGGCCCAATGCCATTGGCCTGACCCATTGGAAAAAACCCTAGCCATTCATTCACAAACCAGTCAGTCAATCGGGGGCAGTCTCAACCACTCAGTGCCCTAGCCCCCAGCCACCAACCCCAGGGCATAGCGGCGCACCGCGTAGGCACGCACGCTTGGCTCGAGTTGCTCGGCGAGTCGGTGTCGTGGCGGGCCAACGGCTACTCTAGACTTTTCAACTACTGATTTAGATCATCTTCCTCTCTATCTTGATTTGTTCATTACCGATATGTGTATAGATGAAAGATTTAGAAAGGTGAAAAATCTTGTTGGGTTTTATGTGATACTGATCGAATACCTATCTTCTAACCAGGGTTATACTCGAAGGATCTTAACTGAAAATATTATGAAGTTTACAATTAATAATAAAGTATTAATTATATATTATTTAATCCTCATCGGCTAGCGCTCCGATTTCAAATGAAATATGACTTAGTTGATAAGGATGAAAACAATGGTGTTGGAGCGACTAAAGGCGTTTGAGCCCCCCTCGTCAGCTGCAGCCGGGGACAGCCTGAACGCGTTTGAGCCCAAAACGTCGTGGCTGCAGTGCAGGACAAACACAGCGGGGGCGGCCTGCGCTTGTTGGAGGAGAAGAAACGAAAACAATGGTGTTGGAGAGTCTATCCTGAGCCGATGCCCACAACATCAAGTCGTACGGCGTGCACCATCTTCGTGTCCGCGGTGGAGGAGCAGCACTCGCAGTGGGCCTACGACACCGACCACCGTCTGTGGACGAACCACGGCGCGTGGGTGCTGCCGTTCGGCGGCCAAGCCCACTACGACGCCGAGCTGGACGTCTAGGTTGGGCTCCACCTCAATAAAGATCCAGGCGACACGGATGGGTACCTCTGCTGCTGCGACGACGTCGCCTCCGCCTCCGCCCAGCCGCCGGACTGGAAGGTCGGCAAGGACCAGACGATGCACCGCGGGGCCACGCTTGTGTACATGAGCGACAGCAATTTCTGCCTCGTCGAGACGGCCGTGCGCGGCGGCGTGAGGAGGAGAGACTTCCTGGGCGACGGCGACGGCTGCGTGCACCATGTCACCACCTTTGGCGTCAAGTTCGACAAGCAGGGGGACATGAGAATCACCATGTCCAGAATTCTATTTCAGAACTGAGAGGGCATTTTTTTTCCTTTTTTTTTTGGGAACATGCTGCTTCAATTAGAATTCAGAGAGCCTTACACAGGTCCTAGATCGAGTGCCTTCACAATCAGCCCTTGGTTGCCGTGTAATTTTACATTAGTATCGACTGAAAACAAATGATACAGTGAAAGAAAACCCGTAATGGTCTTTAATTACTTTCAAACTAAACATGCCGCTGCATCTCTTTCTCCCTTGCAAGATCATGCAATATACAGCGAGAGGAGTTCATACATAACACTACTGAATTTGTATTAATCAAAAATCATCACTTGACTTAGCCATTGCAATTAGCAATCACAACTACACAAGTAGTTCTGCACAAAATAACCAACTACTACGAAGATCACCAAGTGATTCCTCCCTTCTATCTACCAATCTACCTCCCCTCCGCAAAAGTCATGCAAAATATAACGCAAGGAACTCAAATATGACAATATCCACATAGACTCTTCACGCTATTCAAATTATATATATCAACAGGCAAGGAAAAAAAGCATACTTGAAAGCCAACTCAGTATGGACCGGTGATTACACCTGTTTTGGACACAAGTATATGTTTGACACTTTGATCCCAGCAAAAATAAATTCCACGATTAATACAAAAAGCCCCCTCATAGCTTTCTCAAAGAAAGATACACAAGCAACATTAGGCAGGTTATTTCTCTCTGCACAATACACACTGGAGGGTACACCAAAAACTACAAGCTCCAAGTTATGTGAGCTATTTCCTCAAGCATATAAAACTTTTCCACCAGGGTTGTAGGTAGACAACAAACTGGTTAGCAGCCAAATATGGTTTGTACCAGGCCGAGAGTGCAGTTAGCTTCAGCAAATACTAGTACTTGGATCCAGCAACTTATTATCCTCTCTTTAGATTTTACACTGAGCAGCAGACTTAACCAGAGTCCTGCTTTGTTTCACCTGCAAGCTGTAGAGCGGCTAGATCTTTTACCTTCCATTGCGTCTTTCTTTTTTCGACAGTCCAAACAAAGATACGGACCTCCCCAAGGTGCGTATGGGGAAGAGCAGTAACTACCACCATTCTCCGCCATCAAACCTTCAAATGGTTCTTGGTCCACTTGGCAGATTACACAACGAAAAGGTGGGGAAGCTGCTTTCAAGGACAAGTTCCTACCCAACCTGAAAGAGCAAAGCTTGGTTGTTAATGGCGTCGTATGAGCAAACGAAGAAGTAATTCTAGGTTAGCTTTTCTCAACAAAAAACACAACGTTAATCAGAAGTAGTCAAGCAGGAATTGTCGTGGATTGAATAGTAACAACAAAATTTTCAGAAGAGCTTCAGAGCACTCAAGTCCTAATCACCATTCATCATGCAGTTTTTTATTCCAGGCTTCCAGCTGAAATGTTATATGTGCCATCTAAAGAGAAGATACTGAAATGTTGGAATAACGTACACCCTCCAGACCTACCACCGAAGGGGGATGCAAAATGTAAAAAACCAAGACAGCATATGCAAAATGTAAAAAAAAAACCAAGACTTTTTATCTTGTATTATAAAATTCTTTGAGCCAGGAGCAAATCACGAGAGAAGACAAATTAATGCCCAGCGTGATGGTATACAGCGCGGGGATTCAGCTAAACATTCTTATCAGTTGAAAGTCATAAATAGAATGTGGCACACAATCTATGCTCAAGTGTCAACTTCTTGATTAAATGATTACATTTGGTTGGTGTACATTTTTATAATCTGACCTAAAAAACTCCGAAATCTGAAACAAAAGTGATGCCACATGTCAACAAAAGCTTCAACAAACAATCACAGTCAATAGAAATATCCTATGCCAGCAGCTATTCAAAGAAATATGAGATGGAATTACGCAGGAAAATATCAGAAGAGTCAAAAGAGAAGCACGATTCACTATCTTGGGGCACCAATTGTAGATGGATCACTAAAGAATGTCAAACTAGACTTGTACTACACTGATTACTCTATCCAGATTCCAGAATTACTGTAAGAAACATTCTGAACCAATGAAATAGTTTGATAACAGCAAGTGTAAACGCATGGTTGAAAGATGAAACTAGAAGCATGCAAAACAAGAATAATCATGCATATGAGTGCAGGTGGTAAGAGGATTAGTGGGTTCTCATCACACAAACAGAACCAAAAATGAGAATAGGCACTTGATAAAAAAAAGACATAAAAGAGCTACATAACCCCATGATAGATACAACAGGCTCTCCAAATGCTCTAAGAAATTGACAAGAAAACCTGCTAATCTTAACACTAAGTCACTAACAGTTTTGCTATTGCACAGTTGCCTGAAATCTTTTTCGCTTCAGTCGATTTTGCTGCAATATTTTTTCCCATGTATGCAACATTTGTTGCTCATGTTTGCAACTTTTTTCGCCCATGTATACAATATTTTTCGCCGAGAAATATTGCAAACATGGGCAAAAAACATTGCATACATGGGTAAAAAATGTTGCAGCAAAATCAACTGAAATGCAATTTTTTTTTCCAGACGACTGTGCAATAGACAGTCCTAACACTAAAGATGTGACCATTTAGGCAATTGGCATGATAGATGTTTAATCAAAACTCACTCATGTAAAATAGTTTAATAAATAAGAAAACATACTGAACTCTGAGAAAGCAATTAACTCAATAAGTACACAACGGATCATCGCAACACGAATTAGAACATACCTTTCTTCCAACATAGCAGAGCCTTCTTCAAATAACTCCTCCACGGAGCCAAAAGAGGCAGACTTGCCTCCAAGCTTTCCAATTGAACTGTGCGACCTTCTACCAAAAAGAAGAGACTTGAACTTGTTCTGTTTTCTCTTTGGGGACAACTGTGGCGATGTCAAACGGTGATCGGATGGGATGATGTCAACCACCACACAAGTTGTGTCATCTTTCAGCCCACTTTTTTTCAGAGCTTGCTGCGTAAATAAAAATGGATGTCAAAATTGGTGATTGAGTCAATCATGCCAACTATGACAGGCATGGAGCATCTAGGTAATACAGGCTACAGCTACAAGGAGATATACCTTAACCACAAGCTTTGCAGCTAGTTCTGCAGGCAATCCTCGGCACGCCTTTGCCGCTGCTTCATTGGATAGTGCATCCCATATGCCATCTGATGCTATTATCAGCCTTCCACCAACATTTGAGAGCTGAAATTACCAAACAGAAAGAGACAACTTTGACATCTCAGCCTAAGATGCATCACAGCAAAAGAAACTACAAATTACGGGCATTTTGTAATTCCTACCCACCTTCACTTGTTTGACATGTGGAATCGGCACAATGAACTCCCCAACATCCATGTCCCCAATGGATCTTGAGAGGCACAAGCCACCTGGCCAGCACCGGAGAGGACCGACCTAAGACGAAAACATTCACACAACAATGCATCACCAAAATGCTTATCAATCAAATTCTTCACTTGTTCACTGTAAACCGATTGCTACCTCCTGCCCACCGAAGATATTCAACCGGCTGACCTCCCCACCGCTCGCCGTGACGCGCTCCCGCTCCTCGACATTCTCCTCCAACCGGTGGTCCACTGTCAGGAGCTGCACCTCGCCGCCCTGCGTGTCCAGGATGCACCGGGAATCCCCCACAGACGCCACCGTGACCGTGAACCCATCGACGACCACCAGCGTTGCCGTCGTCCCGGACACCTCTCCTGGGTTAGCACAGCCAGTTGACGTTTAGCTGCAAGCTCAATAGGCGCGCTCTGAAATCGCCATTGCAGTCTCACCCTTGCGCTGGAAGTCGATGTCGGTCTTGACAAAGCCGGCGACGAGCGCGCGAGGCAGCTCCTGCAGCCAGTCCTCGCGGCCGATGTCCGGCGGCAGCGCGCTCATCACTTGCTCCAGCAAATGCTCCTTGCTGAACACCGCCGCCGACACCCCATTGTGCCCGTCGAACACCTACCGAAACAACAGCAGATCCAGCGAACGAAGAACCCATAAGGCCATCACATCAACAAATTTACGACGACGGAGAAGACTGAGGAGAGGGCATACAGCGAAGACGGAGAAGGCTGTGGAGGGGTCGCCGGGGACGCGGAGGCAGTGGGGCTTGACGAGGAAGTAGTCCTCGCCGCGCTTGGCGAAGCCGGCGTGGCCGTAGCGCAGGGGCGGGCGCTCGGAGCCTCCGGCGCGGAGCTCGCGGCCGATCAGCGTGGCCAGGGGAAGCGCCGGCGGCAACCGCTTCTCCCTCGCGGCGCTGGCCATCACCGCCGCTTGCCTCGGTCGCACGTACCTACGACCTAGCTCCCAAGAACCCACCTAGAGGCCACCATTTCTCGCGCGGAAGAGATCGGGACGGAGGCAACGGCGAGGCGGGCTCGGATTCGGATCTGAGATTGCGCGGCCGGTGCAAATCGGAGCAATGGGGAGGCTAGGAATTGGGATTTGGGTACCGCTGCCCTGCGGCGCCCTGTGGTGGGAGGAGACGAGCAACCGAGTAGGACACAGACAGAGACGGACACGAGGACTCGTAATTAGCTGGTGAAATGAGGTGAGGCGAGGAGGGATTTGAGGAAAGATGAGGGCGCTCCTCACTGCAACAAAAAAAAAACAATAGGTTTAGTGGTTAGTTAGCATCCTAATTCCTAAAGCAAAGCAAAGCAAAGCAAAGGTTAATAATTAGCAGCGATACTAGTGGTGTTTGCTTGCATTGTGGCTGGCCAGGCCATGTGTTCCTGCACTTTACAGGCATTTCCTGTCTAGTTGTAGGATCGATAGAAAAGGCATTCCTTTTTTTCTACTACTACTATGCTTGCTTGCTTGCTTGCTTAGCAATCTGATCACCCCAAGCGAAGAATTACTATCCTCAGGCGGCCACTTTTTTGTTTAATCGTGAACGCGTCGTCAAAACGCGCATCGAACAAACAGATCTCTGTGCCAATCTGTCGGTTGATGGATCGGTGCTAGTCTTCCAAACATTCCTCTGGATCGACAACTCACGACAGTAGGTAGCAATCTCGCCAGTTATGCAGCTGACGGTGCCAATGCCGGCAGGTTATCGTCGATACCCAATAGAAGAATATGCAAGAGACACAGAGTATAGAACCGGATAACAATTGAGAGGATGAATAATATCTTTTTAAAATTTTTCTCTAAATATTTTAGGTTTTATTCTCCAATAACTAGAAAGTTACAAAGAATACTATCTTCTCCCAAAGTAAAGACTTCAGAAATCCTCTCTCACAGAGGGTGGTTTGACCACCATATAAAAACCAGTTTGACCGGAAAATCAGGATGTAAATAGTATTTTTAGTGCTATCTTAAATTCGAAAATCAATGGAACTTTTGATCCGTACATCCAAATAACATAAAATTTTGCAGAAATCTTCTCTAGGTTATCTAGAACCTATTCCAATAAACGATCACGAAAATCATGATCAAAATTGAGATATTTTTCCAGTTTCAACGAAGGTGCACCGAGACCGAGCCAAAACTAAAATCTGTGAATACAACTTGCTCGTAGTTGGATGATGACCAAGATGACTCTAGATGTATTCCTACATGTCATAGCAAACTAAAACATCAAAGAACATGACATAAAAATCCTTAAAACAAGAAATCACACTTTAAGACCAAATCAAGTAAAATCAGGTTTTCTTAATAATCTTACTATCAAAGTGTCTAAATGGGTGGAGATAGATTCCCAGAGGTTATCGCCATCTCTTACACGTTCTTGGCATAATAAGATCAAAAAAAGGAAGAAAAGAGATCAAAACTCATCAAAATAAGAGCAAATCAATCAAAACATGAGAGATCTATGGAGCTAATCAAAGACTTGATGTATTGCTTACTTGAGGAGATAAGTTTTACAGCTACTCCACCTTGAAGGACAGAGAGCACACAATGCACAACTCTCAAATCTTAACTCTAGACATAAGAGCACAAGAAAGATGGATTAGATGGTTTTCACAAGTCTCCATCCCATTCCCTTTATATAGGTGGGTTAACCAGTCACACCTAACTCTTAGTAGATACTATCCACTTACTACAATAGAGAAAATCCAATAACTCTACACAAATAGATTTTACTCACACATGTTCACTTATGCACGTTTTTCAAAGTGCATAAATCTCAATCTCCTAAGACCTTTACCAAGATCTATCTTGATTAAACCAATTTCACCTTGACCTAAACCGCTCTTCAAGCGCTACTCATACATCGCGGTTTTGATCTAAGGCAAATTCCGGTATTTTGGTCAAACCACTAAAATCCTCTTTCTTGATCGGGTCTTTATCTTTCATTGTAAGTAATTTTCATACTTATCACGTGTAGGTACACTATTGGCTTGCTACACGCTAGCAAATCTCTTCCGCTCCAGTTCCACTAGACCACATCTCATTTGGACCGACCAAACTATACAGTGCAAACTCATTGTTCGAACTCACCTTCAATATTTTTCATCTTTCTCGTGCCATGCTTTAGCTCACCATCTCACTCCGTATCCTTGATCATTCTGGGCCATGACTCCTCCCTCACGGGTTTTCTGACCGTTGCGAAAGGGAGCGGAAGTACCGATTTGATTTGGTTATGTGTATCTCTTAAATATAAGTCGAAAGGATTTGATTTGTTCAAGACATTTAAAACTGAAGTGAAAAATTAGTTAAATAGAAAGACCAATGTTTTGAGAATTGATCATAGAGAGAAATGAAGGGTAGATCAGAAAGACTCCACAAAATCAATCTAGAGTTCGTAGAAAACCTACCAGGATGTCACCGTCGATCCGCCTCAGCAGCTTGCGGTCGGTATTGCCTTCCACGAGGCATGGCATCAATGTGTTATTTGCGTCTTGGTTTGGTGGTTCCTCGTCCACGGAGGTAGAAGAAGAAGAAACGGAGCTAATTAGTTGACTAATCCCTTCCTCCAGTACGTAATCTCACTGATTAGCTTACAGCAACAGCAACCAATTCTGGCTGGAACCTACTCAGACGATACTCCCCTCGTACTGGGCACTGCGAGCAAGGTGCAAGTTAGAAATAGACCTTTTAAGTTTGAATTGTGCTGGCTTGAAAGGGAAGATTTACAAGAAGTGGTCGAGAAAGCATGCAACATTCATACTGGAATATGTTCTCGCATTGATAATTGGCAAATGAAAATTAGAAATTTAAGAAAACACCTAAAAGGGTGGAACTTAAATGTGGAGGAGTGGCACAAGAGATTGAAAGCTACTATTTTCGAAAAAATCGATAATTTAGACAAGAAATCTGAAAGTTATGGTCCTGATGCTACTGATAGGGAGGAGAAAAGACAGCTAGAGTCCCAACTGTATAGACGGATGAGACAAGAGGAACTCAAATGGCTTCAGAGATCTGAAGAAAAGGAATTAGTGGGTGGTGAAAATATGATGCAACAGCTAATGGTAGAAGAAGAAAAACACTATCGTAACTGTCGGAAAGGAAGATGGTACGATTGAAGGTGTTGATAACTTCATGAAATATATTACACAATTCTACAAAAAAAAAATTATTTGGCCACCCGGAGTGCTCAGATACGGCTTTGCACTTGGATACTGTTCAAGCAATCGAGTTGAGGCCCGGACGGGCAGGGTTCGTATAGAGTTTTATAAAAAACAAATTTCGAGCAATCTGGTAAAAAAAATGATGTTAGAATGTTGCTGGATGATTTCTATAAAGGGAAAGTGGACATTTGAAGGCTTAATTATGGGACCATTACTGGATTTCTTGCGTGTATAAAGGGAAAGTGGACATTTGAAGCCGAGAGGGGAATATACCAGTGCGATGCGTACCTACGTGGCATGATTATTGGCATAAGAAGCAAGAAAGAAAACGTAAAAAGATATCTGAGCGATTATTTATTATGTAATGTAGAGGGTAATATTTGACAGCGAGAAAAAAAAAGAGCCGAGGCAGGAAGACATCACTCTCAGCTCAAGTACACGACTGATCTGATCTGCGCACCACACGGCAGCCGCCAGGCAGTGTTACCTCAATTCTCGTGCTCCTCCTGCCTGCCGAGTTTTCCCCCTCCCCCTTGCCTTGTCTCTCTTCGCCCCCAAACTAGAATTGCGCGCTTTCTGGGTTTCTGGGGAGCCAATTGCCCTGGGTTTGCTTTTGATTAATCGTGGAGTGGCTTGATTATTGGGTTTCGATTTGCGCTGGTTCTGCCGTGTAGGGATGGGAGCCGGCGGGAGGGTCATCCTGCGGCGTGGCCACGGCGGGAGGCGGCGGAGGAAGATGGACACAGAGGACGACGACGACGACGAGGAGTATGTGCTGGACGAGGACGAAGAGGAGGAATATGTCGCGCCTGCGTGCTCCGATGAGGAGGACGGAGAGGAGCTGGAGGACGAATCTGATGCCGATTTCGAGGGGGATGACGAGGAATTGGAGGACCTGGAAGAGGACGACGAGCTGGAGATCGAGACGCCGCGGCCCAAGCGTCCGGCGAAGGGCGCCGCCCGAGGCCGGAAGGGGAAACCGGCGGGATCTCAGCGGCGGAGGCACGAGGACCACGATGACTACGAGGAGGAGGACGAGGACTTCGATCCGGACCTGGACGAGGAGGAGGACGACGACGACGAATTGGGGGATTTTACCCCGATCCGTGCCAGAAAGGTTAGGCCTAAGAACCACGTGGCGAAGCGGAAGCCGCCGGCCGGACGCCAGCATCGTAAGAAGAAGAGGAACAGTTCTAGGGTTTCCAAGGGAAAGACACGGAAGGCCACGTCAGTGCGCCGACGGAGGAAGCGATGGGTGGCTGACGACTATGAAGACGACGACGAGGAGGAAGACGAGGATGAGGATTTCATTGTTAACGACGATCACGACCAGGTGAATCACCGGCCAAGGAAGAAGCCCAAGGTTTGGAGGACGACAAGGGATGGCACGCCAGAGCCAGTTGTTGAGGCAGAGACATGGCCGTCGGTCGAATCAGACACATCAGACTTTGAGTTTGTGACATCTGATGAGGAACCTGCCGAGAACAAAGAACCAACGGCTGAGCCAGCGAGGATCAAGGGGAAGAAGGGCAGGAAGAAGAGGGGATCTGGGTCAGAGTCGTCATCGGATTCTGATTATGTCATCTCAGAGGAGGAACTGAGGGATTTGGGGGTGCCTAGGCCTCCAGAGACAGCGCCACAGCCACCTGCACCCCCACCGCGACGGACCATTCTTCTGAGGAGGGTGGAGGGGAAGGGGAAGGAGCCAGAGGAGGCTTTTAAACAGATATGTGGGATCTGCCTCTCAGAGGAGCAGAAAGCTACAATACAGGGTGTGCTTAATTGCTGCTCGCACTATTTCTGCTTCGCATGCATCCTGGAGTGGTCAAAGGTGGAGTCAAGGTGCCCATTGTGTAAACGGCGATTCAACACAATTACCAAGTCATCAATGGCAGATCTAGGGTTGGGGTTGAGGAAAGCTGTTATTAGGGTAGAAAAACGTGATCAGGTAACAGTTTCCGCTTCTGATCATTATCAACTTACATATCTGCAGGGTATCAAACCTTTCCCATTGCTCACACACTTTTTATTTGGATGGGTGATGTATTTAGATGGGAATGCATTGATGTTCCAATATACTCTGACCACTAGTGATATGATAATCTTGTCCCTGTAGGAATAGCAGGCCTTAGATCCCATACTCTTACATTTGGCTCTTACTCTACTTAGTAAGCGTGCTGGGTTGTCACTTGTAACCATCCAAAATGTTGGTTTGTGCATAAAGGTTTCAGCAGATATGGCATGGAATGTTAGGGACAAGAACAACATATCCATAAATTTTAGTTCGCCATTCTAACGCAGGGTTCAATAATGTAAGCTGCTGATAATAGCGGGTCATGAATCTCTTGCAGCAGTCTTTCTTGGTACACTCATCTCTTTGGTAAATAAAAAGCTGTTCTTGTTACACTTGCAACCTTGATACCGAGGTGCATCTGTACATGTAGAGACCTAATTACCTTTCAGGCTTTCGCATTATGTTTTGTATGATCAACTTATAGAAATCCTTTTGATTGTTATGATGCCAACTGAAACTCGTGTGATGGTTAGTTCTAAAAATTATGTCAGCTAGAAAAGGGAAGTATTACCTTGCGACAATTTGCATGCTCCCCCGTTGGTACTCAGTATGCTGAATTTCATTTGCTCTACTTGTTGAACAGGTATACCAGCCCACTGAAGAAGAAATGAGGCGTTTGTTAGATCCATATGAAAATGTTGTGTGCATAGAGTGCAATCAAGGTGGTGACGACAATCTCATGTTACTGTGTGATATATGTGATTCCTCAGCACATACTTATTGTGTTGGTCTGGGAAGAGAAGTACCAGACGGGAACTGGTACTGTGGAGGGTGTAGATCCGGTGGGGAGGGGCCCTCTTATGCACAAACGCAGGATAGGGTGGTTCACCGTGGAGAAAGTAATACCAACCCTGCCGACACTAGTTCTGGATCGTTTGGCACAGCCATATCAGGTGGAGTGTTCCAGAGACCACCACCGATCAACATCCAGCCTTCTCTGCAAGAATTTGATCTAAATCTCTCTCCAAGAGAAACCCCTGAAGAAGATAAGCGAGCTGAGTCACATATTTCAGCAGATCCTATATCAACCCCTACTGGAAGGCACGCAACACTCGGTAGGAGGCGTGCCTTGAATCGACGTATTCGCATTCTCCTATTTAGACCAAGGATTGCAGATGAGTGGCAGAATGGTGTTCAGCGTGACAGAGCCATACCGGGAACTGAACAAAATCAACGGAGCACCTGCGCTTCAACAGAAGCGAACCCATCGTGTTCCAGGGCTGATTCTATGCAGACCCAGCAGAGTAGCTCACCATTTGTTCAGTCTGCAAGAAACCTTACTCAGTGCACCTACGAGGATGGAAACAATTTCCGACAAATAGAAGGTGCCAAGGACCAGCTGATTCCTATTGTCAAGAAGAGCCTCAAACGCATTTGTGCTCAGTCCCCATTGGGTATGTATAGCTGTTTGAGCAGACCACTGTTTTAATGTATCAATTTTGCAAGCACGTGTGTTTCCACTTATAACCATTATAACATTTGGGTGTAGTAGGTAGTTTTTCCTTAACTTTTCATTGATCACCCAGAGACTTAATATGTTCTGCTCAAAGATTTCTAGCTTAGCTTTGTGTTTTAATGGTTATAATGTTTGGCCAGAAAAATTTGTTTCGGTTGATTCTAGGCCAGTCCATTGTAGCAGCTCATTGGTCAAGTTTTAAGTGGCTACAGCAACAACAAATTCTTTTTTCTGTTGTAGCACCTGCTGACCTGGAAGTACTGGAAATGCTTTTCTGGTTGTTCTCATTGGCATTGGGTAAACATCAGTGTCATTATATTTTGAGGGAACCCTTTTTTGGGGACTTATGGTTACTAGTAGTATTGATGATCAACAATTTTGCTTGTTTTTGATGGTGCTTGTTTGTGCTATGATGTTGGCCATTGGGCACGAACTGAATGCAAAGTCAGCTTTGTTGGATTCCTTAAATTTTCTGAACTATGGCTGTTTAAATGGGACTAACATATCCTTCTTATATGTTTCAGATCAATCTGCTTTCAAGAATGTAGCACGGCGAGCAACACACACTATCTTAGCGTTGTCTGGGATTGTGCATAACAGGGATATGGTTGTTGCTACACCTTATCCTTTTCCTAGCGATTGTTATCATGCTTGTGATGGCCGAGAGCCAGCATTTCTCATGGGAACTTGCTGCTCATCATGCTTCAACTCCTTTGTTGGTGATGTCGTCAGTCACATCGCAAATATGTTTTGCTGAAGTTCCTGCCTTTTTATTAAATTGACATTTTTTCTCTGTTATTGTCATTCTTTCAATTATAAACATTTTAAAAGAGTATACGACCACAAATGTGTTACTGAATCTATGGATAGCTTAAAATATAACACGTTTTCTTCTAAATGATGCATTCTATTTTGGGAAGTAGTTTTTAATTGGTTGGTTATTAACCGTTCTTTGGTAATTTTCTAAGTCTTCCAACAAGCTTCTACAGTTATCCTGCTGGAAAAGGAACTTTTTTTTTGGATCTGGCTTGTCAGTGATCATGTCCTCCTATGAAATGTTTTTAGTTACATACTGTGCAACCTTTCCTTTTCTCATTTATTAATGTTCTCGGAATACAACATGGTCTTATAGTTTACTAGTACTGTAGTGTGAACAGTGTTTGTCTTTCTTCTTATTGAATGAAACGTAAATCTCCTGCATTTTCGAGAAAAACCTTTTTGGAATGATGGTTCGCTTCAACGAATGTGGAACATCTTTAGTTATACTGTGAGACAACTATATAGTTAATAGTCTTTAGCATACTAATAAACATAAGAATAGGTTATAGGAAAAAATTGTATATACCACTACAATTTTCCCCTTTTGTATTTCTTGACATCCTGAAAATTTTACTACTCTTAATTTGTCTTTGAACAAAGATTCGATTTTCTATTAAGAAAATCGCTACATATCATTTCATTATTATTTCTTGTTTAGGAAGGAATCATCTCTCTTAGTATTTGAATAGATCAACAGACATAACTTGTGTCCTTTTCTCTTAATGTTCCCGGTGTCCATAAGTATGATATGTGCAGTTCTGTTACCTTTCCAGTTTCTACCGTATTTTTTTTTCTGAGGACCGTACCGTTAGGTTCTCTACAGAGACTAATCCGATGTCGATACACAGCTGTTTAACTCATGCAATTCCTAACTTAGAATAGTTAATACACTGGTGTATTCATTAGTTCAACCCAACTTATAAGGTATGGTTATATTACAACAGCTTCTTTTGTGTGAGCCCTTGTAATTTCTGTCTGGTTTCTCCTTGGGCATGTCTTGCATTCAAAGATCCATTCTTGTTTTTCTATCTTTCTTATCTATATCTGTATGTGTGCTTCTTGGGTTGTGTCATGTGTTCTTTGCCCTCTATTGGAGTGAGCGGGAGATGCAAAGCGACAAGTTGTGGTCATGAAGATCGTGTTCAAAAATTGTTGCAATCCAGCCCTCGCCTAATAGCAGATATATTTGCAGTTCGGTAAGGAGGGACCGTAGTCGTTAGCTGATGATGCTGGACCGACTGGTTCCCAATGAGGAGTGTTTGAATGGCTGGTGATCTGTTGTGCTATGTGAATTGCCTTCAATTTTTGGGGGACAGGAATAGAGTCGTAGTTCTTAATTTGTTTCCGCGAGATCTCAATCTAAATTTTACTGGTATTCAGCATTGCAAGATCTGCATATAGTAACTGTCACCGGTAATCGAGCATTTATTCAGTATTGCGGGACAGATTTTTTTAAGGATGCATGGCCGATACCGATGGAGATGGATCAAGGCCATACCGATCGATTCATTGGGCTCCTTCCTTCCATCACCAGCACCAACTCAATGGGCCGGACGTAGCGTCATTAGCCAAAGGTTACAGCTAATTCTCTCTTCTTTGCGTTGCCCTTACACGAGTAGTCATGCACGCAGCTAATTCTCTGGAGCCATCGTAGCGCTCAAGCATTCGCTCAACCACGTGAACCTCTCAACAAAAGCAGGAACCCTACCATGCCAACATCGCTTCTCAAAAGGCGAACGTCCTCTCTGCACATGAGCCTAGTATTCCAACTCTGCAAAGAAATTGAAGCAGGGCTGGCTACACCACACACTACACTAGTGCAGAGCTTGTCCGTTTCAATTGTAATCCTGTGCCAGCGCACAGTCAGGGCCGGCCCTGGGGCGGCGGGCGGCCGCCCGGGCCCCAAAATCCAGGGGCCCCCATATACCCATATACTACCCATATACTGTTGGTAGCTGGGTCGATTTGCTGCGGTCCAATACGGCCCAAAACAATGAATGACCAATAAATGATGATCGGAACAGGGGACTGGATCTGGATCCGTAGAGCCGTAGAGGACTCACCTGTTGGGCGAGCGGTCGGCGCGCGACGCGAGGCGGAGTGGGGCCGGAGGGGGAGCGGCGCAGCCGCGCGAGGCCGGAGCCGGAGGGGAGGCGCCGAGGCGAGGACGGAAGCGGTCGCGCGCGCCCCTGAGGCGAAGGGGGTCGCCGGTCGCGTGGCGCGGTCGGCGAGCCTCGAGGCGAGGCCGGAGGGCCGGCGGCCGAGGGACGGGAGGCGGAGGGGCCGAGGGGTCGGCGCGAGCGCGAGGCGGAGGGGGTCGCCGGGTCGGCCGTCGGCGCAGAGGTGGAGGGGGTCGCGGGAGGCCGGACTGCCGGACTGCCGGAGGGGCCGAGGGGGACGCGGGAGGTGGAGGGGGTCGCCGGGTCGGCATAGAGCGGGAGCGGCGCCGGCGGAGGTGGATTGGCGCCTGGCGGAGCCGCCGAGCGGACTGTGGTCTGTGGGAGCAGGGCCTGTGTGGCCGTGTGGGGTTTCTTCTAGGAGCCGCCGACGGGATTTGGCCTCTCATTGATATTGATTTGGAGTCTGTGGGAAGCTTGGAGTTGGAGCCTGAGCCGACGGGATTAGTACTTTTTTATTTGTACTTTGGTGGTATTGGCCGACATAAGGTTTGTACTTTATTAATTTGTTTAGTAGTTGTCTAGTTGATTAGATAATTTATTTAATCAATAGATGACTGATTGCTGTTTAATTATTCTTATATTTTCAGTACCATGTCATCTAGAAAATATGCATCCGGCAGTGAAAAAAGAAAAAAAAGGAAACAAATAGATGAGTTGATAGAATCACAGAGGGGATCCATTGACAAATTTTTTAAAAGTAATACGAGCAGTTCAAAAAATCCTGATGAATTGGCGATAGTTGCTGTGGAGGAAGATGTTAATGTGAATCTAGAAGATGAGGGCCCTACGGAAGACCATGTCAATATCAACACAGATGATAACAATGTGAGTGATCATGAGCACATATTTAATTCATCTGCTACAGAATCTGCTAGTTTTGATGAACCAGTATTTACTATAAATATTTATGATCCGATAAATTGGGGTAATCTTGATAACAAAGCAAGAGACATATTAGTGGAGAAGGGGCCTATAAGAGAAGAAAATATTGAATTTCCTTTGGATGACAACTCAAGATATTTCTCGTACAGTCATTACTCTAGAAAAATGAGCAATGGAGAGGTATATGATAGAAAATGGTTAGTTTATTCAAAACACGTTGATAAGGTGTTTTGCTTTTGTTGCAAGCTTTTCAATTCTGATAATTGCAAGAGTTCATTGGGACATGATGGGTTTAGAGATTGGAGGCATATCAATGAGAGGCTGAAAGAACATGAAGCTAGTGTCGAGCATATTTCCAACATGAATTCTTGGAATGAACTAAGAGTTAGATTGAGCAAACATGAAACAATCGATAAAGAGCTACAACAGCAAATTACAAAGGAGAAAGAACGTATAAGGCAGGTTTTATTAAGAATAATTGCCATTGTGAAATTTCTTGGCAAACGTAATTTGGCTTTTAGAGGATCCAACGAGCAACTTTACAATGATGTTAATGGTAATTTCTTAGCTTGTGTTGAGATGGTTGCTGAATTTGACTTGGTAATGCAAGACCACCTTAGACGTATTCAAAGCAAAGAGATTCATTATCATTATCTTAGTCATAAAATTCAGAATGAGTTGGTTTCTCTTTTGGCTTCTGAAATTACAAATTCAATCATAAAGACTATTAAAGAGGCCAAATATTTTTCTATTATCCTTGATTGTACACCAGATGTGAGTCACCAAGAACAAATGAGCTTGTTGGTTCGATGTGTTGATATTTCTGATGGCAAAATAAAAGTTGAGGAGTACTTTCTTGGTTTCTTGAAAGTGGATGACACATCTGGTTCAGGGCTTTTCAATGTATTGCTTGATGCAATCAAGTCTTTTGATTTAAATGTTGATGATATTAGGGGTCAAGGTTATGATAATGGCTCTAATATGAAAGGGAAAAACAAGGGGGTGCAAAGACGGTTGCTTGATATAAATCAAAGAGCTTTGTATATGCCATGTGCTTGTCATAGTCTTAATCTTACCCTTTGTGATATAGCTAAATCCTGTGCTAAAGCTATTTCATTCTTTGGAATTGTGCAAAGGATATATGTATTATTTTCTGGTTCTACTAAAAGATGGAAAGTTTTGCTTAACCATATAGAAAGTTTAACTGTGAAATCATTGAGCAATACTCGTTGGGAGAGTAGAATCAAAAGTGTCAAAGCAATTAGATATCAAGCTCCTCAGTTAAGGTCAGCTCTACTTGAGTTAATGGAAGATGGGGATATCGAACCCAAGGATAGGAGTGATGCAAAAAATTTATATGAAGTGCTTGGTAGATTTGAGTTTATAATTGGTATGGTTATTTGGCATGATATTTTATTTGCTGTAAATACTGTGAGCAAGAAGTTGCAATCACCATCCATGTGCATTGAGTCTACCTTGCAACAAATAGAAGGCATGGTGAAATACTTTAATACTTATAGAAATGAAGGGTTTGCTTCGAGTATGATCATTGCCAAAGATATTGCAGCTCAAATGAATATAGAGCCATCATTCCCAGTTAAGCGGCGTGTTCTTAGGAAGAAACAGTTTGATGAAATTGATTGTGATGAAGCAGTTTTGCAAGCTGAGAAGGAATTTGAAGTTAATTATTTTTTGTTATGGTTGATATGGCAATCAATTCATTGAAAAGTAGATTTCAAGAACTCCAAACATTCAGAAGTATATTTGGATTTTTAATGAGTTCAACAACATTGAAGTCATTGGATCGAATCAATTAAAAGAATGTTGTACAAAATTTGCGTAAACTTTCTCTCTAGATGGTTCATCGATGTTGAGTTAAATGATCTAATTTCGAGTTACGTGTTATGCAATTGACTTTATCAGATAAACCAATGTCTGCTATGGAGATCTTTGAGTTTGTCAGAGAAGCGGATTGTTATCCTAATATTTCTATTGCTTATCGGATTTTATTTACTATGCCTGTGACTGTGGCATCAGCTGAAAGAAGCTTTTCAAAGTTGAAATTGTTGAAGAATCATTTAAGGTCAACAATGTCTCAAGAGAGGTTAAACGGATTGGCAACTTTATGTATTGAGAAGAAATTATTGGATGAGATTGATATCAATACCATCATCAATGACTTCGCATCTAGAAATGTAAGAAGAAATTTTTAAGGTAATATCTATAAACTCTTTGATATGAACTTTTCTTTAATACATAACGCATTTTAAGTGTTTGTTGATAAAATTAGATATATATATGTGTGTGTATGTATGTAGATTTATATTTATATATTTATACTAGGGCTCCTATTTCTAGTTTCGCCCCGGGCCCCTAAAATCTCAGGACCGACCCTGCGCACAGTCACCATGGCTCAAGTAAAAAAAGCTCAGAGCGCTGCGACTCTGCGGCTGCATGCAAAAGCACGAGTGGACATGGACACCACCGCGCAGAGCGCTGCGGGGGACGACGACGACGAGCTGCGACTGCGAGATGAGATCTGCTGCCTGTCGATCTCACATCATCCTCCGTCACAAAAGCTTATGGCTGCCTGCCATGCCATCACTCGCATCCATCACAGTTCGGACTTATCCATATCCACATGCTTTGCAGCTTTACCTTACCCCTCTGAATTCTGAACACCTGCTCGATGCCATTTCTTGCATCGCAGACACGGTTCATCAGCTTGCAGCCATGCACGGATGGAAACAAAGGGGAAAACTGCAGGGCATACATAATAGAGGAGAGTTGGAGGTATGTTACAGGTCGAGTACATGCAGGAAAAGAATAAGAAAGAAATTGAAAACTGTACAGAATTTGCAGTACCAAGGAGAGGGGAGGAGAGGTAGCATCTACAGGAGCATATTTCAGAAGAAAACCGACTAGAGAGACTTACAACAAACTCGCCAAGGACATGATAAAAACAATACGAAACCAGGATTTCCCTCCACTGCTTCCATCCTATTTTTGGTGGTCGTTTTCTCCACTGGAATGCACCTTCCCAAACTGTACAGTAGTAGTACTAGAGCTACAGCAATTTCTTCAACCTGACACTTCACGCTTCCACTTCGTTTTCTCGCCACCTCTTGGGCCTGCTGCTGCTGCTGCATCCATTGCTGTGCATGTTCCTAAGCTTGAGACGGATCAGCAGCTCATCGCCTCGCACTTCACCGGAATCGGCCGGTCGAACCCGGCGCGAGACAGCAGGGTCCCGAC
Source organism: Melocanna baccifera (assembly GCA_036346265.1). Taxonomy (NCBI): domain Eukaryota; kingdom Viridiplantae; phylum Streptophyta; class Magnoliopsida; order Poales; family Poaceae; genus Melocanna; species Melocanna baccifera. The sequence goes on along the minus strand of CM070694.1, from coordinate 25,051,079 downwards.
CACCGCCATGTCGCGGCAGAACACGCCTTGGAACGCCGGGCTAATTGTTGTCACCGCGGTCCTAGGCGTTGGCATTGCTGGCGCCTTCGTTTCCGGCTTGGTAACAACCACATTGCCACCATTTGCGCTAGGGACACTCTCCGACTTGGGCTTCTCCGGCACAATCGCTTCTTCCTGCTTGGGCGCTGAAGCTGCGGCGGCAGCCAAGGCAGCTGCCACGGCGGCGTCCTTGGCCCTCTGCCTCTCCGTCGCCTCCTCGTCCAACACGGCTGACATGATGTAGGAATAGCCCTTCTGCAGCATCCGGTACAAGAACAGCGCCGACATGCGCGCCTGGTCGCGCACGGCCTCCAGGTCACGGTGCTCGTCCACGAGCTCCAGCCGCTCGGCGAACGACGCGGATCGGTCTGGCTTGAGCTTGAGCGTCAGCAGGAGATGCGCGCGCTCCAGCTCGGAACGCGTGCACCCACGCCGCACCCCCAGAAGGGCGTAGTAGTCCACGTTGCACCCCTCGCCGGCGGCCACACGGCCGCGAAGCTGCTGGATGCGGGAGGTCAGCGCGCGGTGCGCGCCGGCGATTTCACGGTAGCGAATGCCGCCCTGTGGCCGCCAACTTGGCCCGGGCAGCTTGCCGTCACGGAGCGCGGCGTCGTAGAGAAGTTTTAGGTGGTCGAGGTCGCGGAGGCAATCGGGGAATGCCCCTACCGACTCGAGCAGGTCCGCGCGTGCACGCAGCGCTGGGATGAAGGCCGGGTCAAGAGCGAGCGCGCGGTTGCAGTCCGCGATGGCGTCGGCAGGTCGCCCGGCAGAGCGGAACGCGGCGGCGCGGCCTACTAGGCAGGAGGTGGCGAAGGGGTGCGGCAGCACGCCGCGGCGCGCGTCGAGCACCTTGGAGAAATGGCGCACGGCCTCGGCCGGGAGACCGGCGTCTAGCGCCGCCACCGCGGCGGCGCGTCGACGGAGCAGGAGCTTCACGTGGGCTAGGAGCTGCAACACCGACTCCGCCTCGCTTGTTGGCATCCCTGACGCCGAGCCGGAATTGGACGCTCTTCTGCTGGCAGGCACGGAGACAACGTTGGCCGTCAAGTCCGACGGGGAGAAGCTGTCCTCCGACCAGCACACGCTCTCGCGGCGGAACGCCGCCGAGGCGAGGCGGCGCCCGGTTTGGAGTAGCACCACGGCGTCCTCCATTAAGCCGAGGTGGAAGCACGCTTGGCCCAAGACCATGTACCTGTACGCGCATTGGCATTGGCAATTAGTACTTACGGTTGCAGCGCGCCATTAGCCATCTTTATGTGCGATTTGGTCATCGGTGAGTTGTTACCTCCACTGGGTTTCGGTGTTGGAGCTCTTAGAGAGGCCGGCGACGACGCGGCGCTTCAGTTCGGAGACGTCGAGGCAGCACAGGAAGCGGGTGGCGCCGGCGTCGGAGCGGTCGCGGCCCGGGGAGAGCAGCTCGGCGCGAGAGGAGGCGCCGAGGTCGCCGGAACCGGACGACGACGACGAGGAGGTAGTGTCATCGGCGGAGCAGGACTTGCCGCAGCTGGGGATGTAGTCACGGAGCATGTCCGCGACGTCGCGGTAGCGCCGGAGCGCGAAGAGCGCGCGCGCCCGGAGCTCCAGTGCTGTCTCCATGCGCGGAGACATTTCCAGCGCCGCGCCCACCAGGCCGAGCGCCGCCGCCGCCGCGTCGTCCCCGCCGTCGGCTTCCTGCGCCGCCGCGGCGAGAGCTGCCCGCGCCTCACCGAGGTACCTGTCGATCACCTGTCGCACATTGCAATGAGCAGATCATCATCAGATTTGGGCCGGGCATCAAGATCAGATTTTTTTCCCCCACTCAAACCATTGTGCGAAAAGAAGAGGCTCAAACAATCCGCAGAAAGGCAAGCAAGCAGTTCTTTGAACATCACAAACAAAATGCAGCAGAAGAGTCGTGAGGCGACAAGACGACGGTTCATCTATCACGCATGCCATGCATCTCGCCATTTGGACATCGAACGCAAACACTTGGCGAATGAATCAAACGAAGAAACCATCTTAGATTCTTGGGATTGCTGCGCCAAAAGCCATTCTACTTGAATTTGGTTGGGCATCAAGAAAGAAACCGGATGAACCGAGAAGAGAAACGCGGCAGCACACGAACGCAAACACCAACCTTCTTGTTGCCGCGCAGCCACTTCCTCCGCTTCTCCGGAGCGGAGGAAGGCGAAGACACTGCCATTGCATCAACTGGCCCAAAGAATAGGCAGCAAGGCAGGAAGAGAAGGAGGCGATATATATATGGGGGAAGGGGATCCTATATTTCCTTCTGGTGCTGCTCCCTAAAATCGATTTGAATATATGGGAATTGGGGAGAAATGCCAGCTCTGTGGCTTGCTTGTGCTGAGTGCTTTCTTTCCCTTTAGAGAGAGAAAGCTTCGATCCTTCAACCTCCTAGCTGGACAAGATGCCTGTGCTGTGCCGCAACACCTCCGCGCTGGTAGTGCCCCCTACGCCTATGCCTGTGCTGCCGAGCAGTGAGCTTTTTAAAGAGTAGTAATGCTGCCATTGCCATGCCCCCACTACTTTCTCTCTCTCGCCTCAGCAGCCACCCAAAGGAATTGAGATCTCCTTTCTTTTCTTTTTACTTCTGTTTTACTGCATGTGATCATTGTGATGGTCGCAGTATTACCCCGTTTAGTAGCAAAGCTCCTCACATGGGAAAAGTGAGAAACCACTGCACACAATATTAAAACTAAGCTGCCGTAGCGCACGCAGACACGGATTCGATCCTTTATCAATAAAACTAAGCAGTAGTCAACTCACCGAACCATTTGTTTACCACATGCGTGAGTAGTAATGTAGTGAGTACCACTAGTAGAATACCAGCTTTAGCAGCATTTGTACATCAAAGTGTAGTCAGTCACATGTTGAGGCACTGTCAGCGTGCTACAGCTGCATCTATCAGCAGCATTATCCAGCCTAAGCCATGTTCCAGTTAGCCAGCAACCTCAACTCCTTTTGATTAAAAAAAAAAGTGTAACTACTGTGATCAGATCATCAAAAGCCAACACAAATTGAAGGGGACATCACCTGGACACAGTCGAACCCACCAGTTCTTAGGACCAGCTACAAATGCAGGCCTACCACCCAGGGTCAATAAAATCTCAATCACACAGCAAGCTAGGCTTAGTTAGAGATAGAACTTGATTACATATATCACAATTGTCCTGCTAAAACTTACATCATGCATAGTCTTGCTCTTGTGACGAAACAAGGAAAACCATGACAAAAAATGTCAACTCCTATTTGGTCGCCACAAAATGAGTTCCTTAAGTTCACTCTTTACCTGTCCTTGGTTGTGACAAAGTTAATAACGAATTAGCGGGCCTTGCTGTTTCGACGGCCATGTGAGCCAAACTGAATTAAAGGTGCGGTGAGTCTGTCATTGAGTTCCGCGACAAGCTAAAACCTATTCGGAATACATTGAATTCTTAACATAGTTTTTTTTTCTTTTTCATTTATATTACTTGTAAAGATATAACATTATTTTTTTCTTATTTTCTTATTGTTTATTGAATGACTCAGAAAAACTAACAGCCACTACATTGACATTTCAGTTAAAAGCTAAAAGAAAAAGGTGAATTAAACAGAGCCTTTATGGAATGCATGGATTGGTTGCATTGCATTGCAGGCGTGTCGCCGTAGCAAACGACATGGAGGCGGCGACTATCTCATGCTTTGGCGCCCATTATATCACCGCCTATCTTCGCATAGAGTCAAACATGGGAGTACTTCAGTATATTCTTGAACAACCATATGAGAAGGTCCGTAGATGATTAGTGATGAATAACTGATACATTTATGGAGTTGAAAATTTATTTTTGTAAAAGTTGGCAAAATTGAGTGTTGTTGTCAGTGTAACCGATTGACCAGTGTGCGGGACTGATCAGACCACTGGGCATATGCAGTCAGATTAGTCGTTGGTTGGCGATCTAACTAGAGTTGAGTTGGGCGATCTGATCGGCATTGGAGATATAGTCACATAGGTGTTTTGTTACCAGGAAAGATTTTAAGTCGATTTGGACCAGTCAAAGTGGTCAATTGTTGGTGGTTTTACTGTTGGGCGGTCCGACCACCACGGGAGGGTGGTCAGACTAGTGGCTATGGCTAGAGAATATTTAGAGATGTTCTTAAGTGGTTTGAGTGTGTGCACGACATGGGAGCCGCTAGTTGGTTGTGTTGTGTTGTACGATATATTGTTTAACTATCATGAGTCAAATGCATGGAACTTGTACTCGAGATGATTGCTCTTCTCTTGCTTTTCATGTTCTTGAGCAAGAAGTTCGAAATCATGATTTAGATGGTTTTAGCCCGAATCATTGATCAGATTATATTGCTAGGACATATGAGAGTATATCTGAAAGACCTCGTGTCTTAGATCCCCACAAGCAAGAAGTAATTTGGATTTTAAGATTGTTGGGTGTTCTTGATGCCTAAGATTGATTTTATTAAAATTGATAGAACTAAGTCCAAGAACCTTGTGTTTCTTGCCTTGATTTGGTTTTTATCATCCTACATAAGGTGTGTTCAAAAGTTTAAATCATTTGGAGCTGTGGATTAAAAGTTATGTCAATTTTTTGATTTAAAATCGTGCTGATTTTCATTTATGTGATGAGAGAGAGATCAGACCGTCCTGGCGAGAGGTTAGATCACCAACTAAGTACTAGTCAGACCACCTCCTAAAAGTCAAAGTTCAAAATCATGATTTAGGTGGTTTTAGCCCGAATAATTGATCAGATTATATTGCTAGGACATATGAGAGTATATCTGAAAGACCTCATGTCTTAGATCCTCACGAGCAAGAAGTAATTTGAATTTTAAGATTGTTGGGTGTTCTTGATGCCTAAGATTGATTTTATCAAAATTGATAGAACTAAGTCCAAGAACCTTGTGTTTCTTGCCTTGATTTGGTTTTTACCATCCTACATAAGGTGTGTTCAAAAGTTTTAATCATTTGGAGTTGTGGATTAAAAGTTATGTCAATTTTTGGATTTACAATTGTGCTGATTTTCATTTCTGTGATTAGAGAGAGATCAGACCGTCCTGGCGAGATGTTATATCACCAACTAAGTAGTAGTCAGACCACCTCCTAAAAGTCAAACCGCCCCTTAGTTACATGTCAAACTGTTCGGGCACATAAAATCTCGATTGGCTTGATTTTTCTTTGAGATTTCATTGTGAGTGTCTAGGTCTTAATTTGTATAGCTTTCTTTAGCTTTTGAGATCAAGTAGGTGGAGCAATATGATCTTATTGGCTTTCATAGACATTGGAGTGAAAGGTTAATAATACCTGAGAAAAAATTTAGAAACAATTATTTGCCCCTTTGATTAACTGCGACCCCACTCCTATTGGTTTATGGCTTAAACTTCTGGTTGTGGCATGTACAATAGTATAGACAACTGTTTATCTATAATATTATCTATGTCATCTATAGACGGCATTAAAGACAGCTCATGCAATAGGTTATCTTTTTATATGTCTTTATAGATAACTTCTTTATAACACAATATGTCTTGTCTATCGTGTTACAGTCGACTACTACATGAGAGATGACCCAATTCTCTATCCTCCACCTCTCTCCTCTACATTATTTTATGTCCTACGTGATAAATTTTATAGATAACTAATGGCCTAAAAAAATTGAGGGGGTAGTGATAAAGGATGATAGTATCAATTAATTATATGGTTACATATGTATTGCGTGCACATGCCATTTAGAGTGTAGTCATAAGTGCAACATTATTCATTCTGCCATTTTTAAAAGCATTATTGCAACTGTTGATTTGTCAAATGATCATGCATATATACATATATTTTGGGTGAATATATAAGAGAGTGCGGTACTAGTATATAAGTATCAATCATTTGTGCTAAGTACTCCAATACTGGTGCTAGCCTAACACAGGCGGTTAGCTAGCGATCGGACAAAATATATTGGAGCATGTATATATGTATATGGGGTGCGGTGGTTCTGTTCAATATCTATTGTAATTGAACAAAGCATACGGAGGAATCAGGGCTGGTATATATTCGGGAGAAAGAATAAGACATGTTTCTTGAGCCGGTGAGCTAACGTTGATGGATAAACCAACCAGTCTCCAAGCATGCAACCGATGCAAGTGTTATGTCAGTGTCATGTTGATGCGTGCTAGCTTACAACTGTGTCCAAACTGCCGCCGGCAATATTATAGTCGACATGATTTATATGTGTGTTAATTTTTTTCGAAGGATAAACTCTGATTCATTAAGGATCTTCTTGATTATAATGATGTCTCCTTGTTTCGTACTGTCAAATTAGACTCATCTATCATACTATACTACTAGTACTAAATCCAAATGGCTCTCTTGTTAGCGTTGTTATGGTCCAATTGATCTTATCAGCAGCTAATCGATCTAATCTAAAAATATTCCCACATTTTATTTAGAGTAAGATTAATCTGTCTAAACTCGAATTAGTCGATGTAGCACACCGCTTGGACTACGTATCCAAACGGTTGCAAAACACTGCGGCTCCTGCAAAGTGCCATCCACTCGATCTCTGCCAAAATGATGGAACGCAAAGGTAAGTTGGATATGTGTGTGCAATGATTGGCTGCTCCGATTTGCGAAAGCAGGTACCCTAAGCTTTGGCCCTTGTTCTTTTGGTTTTTTTTTTGTGATTTTTAGCTTAAGCAGAATAAACAGAATAGTTTCTCAAAATCGATTCTTCCCTATCTAAAAAACACAAATAGAAACCATGGATCGCAGTCTAGAGAAAGAGATGTACCACTATGCATCCAGAAGGTCGGTCAAGCAGGTAGTCCTTGATCACCTGGGGAATGGGCGAGGTGCTGCGTCAGGTGCTGATGAGAGGAAGGAGGGAGGGACGGACGGGTCCTCCAAAGCCATTGGAGCAGCCATAACTACCCCTTGCATTGATTACTTGTGCCGTGCACCGAACTCAAGGCAGTTGCCGCAACCCTCTTTGGATTCTGTGGAACGTGGGACTCACCAGCTACTTGGTATACCAGTATTTCTTTCTGCTCTGGTTTTACACTCGCATTTTCTTTCAGTTTTTTAAATTTTCCAAACTTTCATTATGCACCGTTTGACCTTCTGAATCGATCTCTGATGCCATCCAGGTACAGTCACTCGTAAGTTAGATTGACAGTTACAAGTGTAGTGGTACTAGCAAGTACGCACTTACTACGAGGAGGACCTAAGCATGCTGCAGGGTGCTCGTACCTATCAAGCGGAAATGCACGTGGAATCATGCACGGAACCAGGCTTCTAAAATCGATCTAAATAATTTCTAAACCACAAGCCTGTAACCCCTACCTGCAGGTACGTGTATATACCGACTGTACGTTCTCCGGGCAAATCGAAGCAAGACCACTTAAATCTCGCTTTCTGGAACCTTACTAGACTCTATGCTTGCTTAGCAGGAGCTGACCGCCGAACCAGCTAGGCAACATGGCCATTTGATTATAAAAGCAGCTATTCCTACGTGATTACTGCATTCTACGTTTCGCAAGAATAAATTAAGTTCAGATTCAGATACACAGTCCCTACAAATATAGTTAGCACCAGTCCTTTTTTCCATTCCTCTTTCAGTGCCCTGTCTTTGCCAGCCGAAACCTGAAAATTGAAAGGGACTCAAGCCCAGCCAACTTCACTGTTCCAAGTACCACATACTACATTGGTGCTCCATGCAAAAACAAGTAAGTCGATCCAAAACATGCAATTAAGCTCACACAGGAGTGCCTAGGCAAGAACAAGGGCTAGCAAACAACGACTCCCCCTGGTCCTCGCTTGGTTCCTGCCTGCCTGCCTTTCTGGCCGAGCAGTCAGCAGTGGTGGAAACAAGAACAAGGCCAAAAAGAGGAATAAATGGAGGCATAGTGCTTGCATCGGTGGCAGATGGCTACTAGCTAGGATCGGAGATGACAAGTCCTGATGCTTATATGCATGCCATGTATCTATTTTATTTTCTAATCTAACATGCATTGCAAATGATCGCTCGCTTGCAACAGTTCAGGTTTAATATTTTACCATAGGGCGGGGCAGGACATATATGTAGATGCAGCATGCATGAGCTTAGCATTGCGCACAGAGGTAAGACAAGTCATGCATGCACAGCGCATACATTGCTGATGGCAGTGAAAAAAAATAGCTGAGCTAGGTAGTGTCATCTCACTGTATATCCACAAGCAGTGAACTGGTGTGATCAGCTGGTTTGTCGCCTACAGATGCGGATGGAACCTCAAAACAAGATTAAATCAGTATGTTATCCGATCTTTCACGGTGGTAGAACAGCTAGCTAGATATAAATAATAGAGCACGAATTACTGTATGCTACTTGCACTAGGATAGATAATTTTAGTCCCATGCACAACACATCACATGATCGGGAAACAGAGATAAAAAATCATCAGACAAATAGATAATTTTAGTTCAGTTTGTTCCTACTAACCCACAAGAAAAGAGGAGGCCATGTCCGATACGATGGCGTGGGTGCTCTAGTCTTGTAGGCAGCAGCGACTATGTCGAGATCAGTAGAGTACGACTGTTTGAAATGTGAAAGGTGGGCGCCGGGGAGAAGAGAGGCTGATCGAGAGGGCTGCGCCTGTGCATCGCAATGCAATGCAGCATGCAGTACGTACGTAAAGCATAGGATTCTCAATCAACATCTACGTACGGGGTGTGGCAATCTCCTCCTGCCAACTGCTGTCTCACTGCACCCTGGGAAAACGGAAATGCACATCTATCGATCACGGCACCCTCGCTGCTTCATTTAATCTACTCCTCATTTCGCTGCCCTTGCCGCACGCCCAACAAGAAATCGACAAGGAGCAAGAATATAATTTACAGATTGTCGAGCATTTTCTTTCTTCTTTTGCAATACTAGAGCATGTAGGTAGCTAGGGTTCATCTTCATGCTGCCTGCGTCTACTGGATCCAAACTACACGTCGTACAGCTCGTTCAGCAACCAAAAAAAAAAAGTCATTACTTTTCGACGATGCAATCGCGGTCACATGTGTGATGATGAAAGCACGGGGCAGCATTATCGATCTGCATTTACCGGCTCCCTGGGCGAAGAGCGGACGACTGCTCCCTGCCGTCTCCTAGCTCACGAATTCAATTAGCCGGCGCGCTGTCTCACTGCCTCCTAGGCAGCTTATCTCCATCGATCATGGCGGCGTTAGCACCACAGGCCGGCGCATGTGGAGGCTGGAGGACCGCGACGTTTCGCGGTCTAGATGTTTTCTAGCCTAACTTAATTGTTGCACGTTATGGATCAAAATCCCAAAACCCATGGGTCGATCACGTACGATTCAAGGGCACGCCAGAAAGACGCCCCGTGATAAAAAAAGCTTCATGTTTCAATTAGTTTTGTTGGATTTCTCAGGACATTTAATTTGGGTAATTTCCTAATTTGAGAAAAAAAGAGAGAAGAAAATGTGATCCCACCTGTCGGTGAAACAAAGGAGGTGATAAGATCGAAGCTTTCTCCCGACTGGGAGGAGCCGGACTTGACTGCTTCTTTTGGCGGTCGAATCTCACAGCGATGGAGGCGTCACCGACCTATGCTCCTCGGCGCCAACCGTTGGCGGCAGCCCGCTAGCCACCTCCGTGTCTCCCTATATAAGTCGGCTCTTCTCTCTTCTCTGGGACACCGAAGAAATCCGTAAGTTCTCCTCTTCCTTGATCTCCTCCTCCTCCTCTCGGCTATGTCTCAGTTTGGGTTTTAGGGCATGTTGTCCCCCCGGGTTTCTCACCGGCGCCGACAATCGTGCGGTCTGAATTTGTCTTCTCCAATGTCCCCTATTGAGTTTCTTTTGCCATATATCTCTCTCTGAGATTGGACATTGAGAAACTTGGGGATTTTTGCCCGAGACGACAAATCTATTTGTGCCTCCACCGAGTTGAGGAAAGAACAAATTTAGGCTTTATTGGTTGTGTTCTTGAGTATACTCGGCTAGTGTGCTTGATGGTCTTGTACGGCATCCTCTCCAACCCTTGACTTCGTTCTTCACGGTGTGTTGAAGTTCGGAGGGCAGCATTGTATCTCCGTCAATCTCGTCTCCTTGCGCGGCATTGAGAGACGTTTGGTTTTCTGGGACGGCGCCTTAAGGCGTGCCTTGCCTAGATTTCTACTCGGTGGCTTTGAGTGCCATTGGTGTTGTGAGTATTTCGGCATTTTCATCACTTTGCTTCATCTGTTCTTATCAGATTACTATTCTAAAGATATTGCAAAAGTGATTCCATGGGTTAAGAGCCAATTGGTCGATGATGAATTGACTTTAAAACTGAAATTGTATATGAAGTTGAGTATAGATTAGTCTTGAGCTTTCGACAGACTTGCTTTTGTTATACTCTTATCATTGATTTTGTTTGGCAATACTTACTGTTCACTGTGTAGTTTCGGTTCTGTTCTCTATGATTCATTCCAGTCACTGTAGTTGACTTCAGAACACACTATTGCTGCTATAATCAATGATGTTCATATAAATTGAATGTTAGATTGATTATTGATGTCTTATATTGTTTTAGCAAGTGGTCTATTAGTTTATTCTATGAGTAAAGTGTGATTTAAGCTCAAGACCTAATCTGCAAGCATTCATATATAATTAAGATTACATTGTCATTGTTGTGATGGCCAAGTTTAAAACTTGTGCAATTAGCATTCTGAGAGCAATAAACAACACTTTGCACATTAGCATTATGCTGATTTTTTATGCTTACATGATAAGTATATTGGGCATAAAGTTCTATGACTTAAATAGTTTTTATATCTATATGTTGATTAAGTCATTTTTATACTTTTAGTCATGCTTGTGTCCTTATTAATTATGTTGGAGTTAATCCTAAATTTAGGCTGAAACCACATTATATACAACAAGTGTCACGAGTTTCTAAAAGGATTTCAAGCTAAAATTTTGATGAGTTTCAAATTTTGGAGCTCAAGTTTCAATTGAGAGTTTTAATAAGTTTCAACAGATTTCACTAGGTTTTTAACAAGTTTCAACCAAAATTTCAATAAATTCCGATGAGCTCACCAACATTGTCTGCCGCTGATGAGAGGAGGCAGAGTGTGGCTCGTAGCCGGAGGAGGGGGCGCGAGGCTCGCAGCGTTTCGTTGTGAGGTGTTTGGACCCGAAGCTGATGGGACTAGGTCGGGGTCGCCAGTGAGCATGCGTGAGAGAATGGAATGAGGAAGGCGACGATGGCGGCCCTGACGATTGGATCTGGGCCAGAGCGGCCAGATCCAGTGGGCGTCGTCTCCATCAGCTTTGACGGGCTAGCGACGAGCGGTGGCTCCGACGCTGGAGGGGAAAACCCCATTCCGATCTGAGCCACTAGCTCCGAGAAAGCGGCGGTAGAGGAAGGGTCGGCAACAGATGTGCGCAGGGAGGAGAGGGAGAGAGGATGGCATGCACCATGAATATAAATCAACGTACGGCGATGCCTCATATAATAGTATCTCTCTCTCTTTCTTTCTTTTTTTACCAAGGCACGGGAGCTCATGTGTTGCGGATCGACTAGCCATGCATTCCAAAGGGAAACACAACTGTCAAACCTGAGCACAGATCGAGCACGCGACAACTGCACCTGTTTGATCATGACACTGCAGCTAAGTAACATTTCAGCCACTTCAGATAAACTAAAAACAGCAGCGTATACATGAGAGCCAAACTCTCATACATCATCAGGGACGATTAACTGTTAAAGTTTGCCATTGTACAGTGACGTTGAGTGAGTACGTAGTTGCTGTCGTTGGTCGTTTTTAGTTGGTGCTCGTGCTTGCAGATGCAGAGGTAGCCAGATCTGATGGAATCATTGGCTGGGAGTCCCAGCCGCCGGGCCGGGTGGGGCGCCGTGTAACGTTCAATCATGCAGCGCAATGCAGCGCAGCTGATCGACGGATAAAAACAAGAAGATATATAGTTTGCTAATCGATCGGAGTGCAGTCCGATCGACTTCGACTTCGACTTCGATCGGCATGAACCAATCAATCGTTGAGATCGAAGGATCGAGATGCATGGCGCAGATCCGGCCAACAAGCAGTGCCTGCTCGTTCTATTATTACTGGATCATGCATCGGCTGCACGCAAGGCCATGTAGGCTGTAGCTGGAATATCTTGTTCCTGTGTGGCGTGCACTGCCAGTTTGAGATTTTCGCAACGCTCTACTAGCCTAGCCACATACATCTGCATTTCAAAGTCCTTTTTTTTAATTTCAGATCAAACCAACTGCATTTTTATTTTATTTTTCAGTGTTGATCTGAACACACTAGTGGTTTAATTTGGACTTTTGCAGATTAGTCGAGCTTTACAGGGGTTGATTACGTATCCTTGTAAAGTTGAAAGTTTAGGGCTGAAATTAATGGCTAAGCGGATGAGATTCTTCTTTGTAATCACCCTCACGTTCTAGCTTTCTTTCCCTCTACTACTCCTTTGAACTGGAAAGTTTCCTCCATAATGTTGGATCTCAATGCTTTATTGGGTTCTATTCCCACCTTTGATCAAGATTTAACTTTTATTCTGTGGATGTAGTTGGATCTTGCCAACCAATTTACCAGGGAAAAAGGAGCAAACCAAAATCTTATCCTAACAACCGTTGCAGCTTTACAGAGATTATCATGGTAGCTAGCCATCCCAAGAAACCTAATCGTCATCCGCCAGTACACTGCTACAGGAGGAATAAAAGTTTTCACTTGCATCAATAATCAAGGTCAATGTACAAATGATATTGCCTTCAGAAATGGTGCCAGATCAGAAATTGCCGAGGTGAACATAGATAAGAAACATGGTCTTGGACTCTCCAATACCGTCCAACTCATTTTTTTTTTAAAAAAAAACTAACTGTGCAATCAGCTCTAAATGGTTCAAAAGAGAAATTGGTTTTTGGCCACAAGATCCAACACTGAAGGCATCAGTATGTAAAAGAAGAGAAGTACTGGTCCAAGGACTCCACACTTTGATCTGGTTTGGTACGGCGGAATGACACCTGAAAGGCAGATTCCTACTTAGCAGGACATGGGAACAAAGAAGCAAAAGAGAGAGTGAAACGAGAGGCTGATATGGAACTGGCCATATTGGCAAGCATATGAAAAAGGTAAAAGCAAACCAAACAAAAAAAAATCCACCATTGTACTTGAAAATTGAAATTCCTATCCGACAAAATCTGAAAGATGAATGAGCATGCGTGTTACTACTATACTATCAAGTTTGTACTTTGTACGGTCCACATTTTAAGTCTTGAAGGCCATGTTCACAACAAGTGATTTATACGGTTCAGGTTTAAGGCTTTGCAGGCCATGGCCCAACCAGGGAGCCGCAACTACCAGAGTGACTATTCCCAAGGCCCAGTTCTGAATGCCATTTCTGGGCTCATTCTGCTTGGATTTGGATTGACGCGCACGCACATCATATATATAGTATGTCCTTTTTTATATATATTCTTCATCCCAAATTTGAAGTATTTTTTCAATTTCTTGTGAATGTAGGAAGAATTGAAGTAGAGAGGATACATTGAGTTGCTGACAGAAAATACCAAATAACATCTAACTTAGAGCATGGCAATATATGTCTAGCCTATTCTTTGGGCTGCAAGAACCAAGAAGCCCGTTGCAGGGTTTAATCCTGGCTTTTTCTCCTAACATATGCAACCAACTGAATCACTACTCCCAGCTTCCATCTTCTGTGAGCACTTCAGGTTCTCCAGTAAGCTCTACATGATCAGATAAGAATGACTGTTCAGATAAATTGTAGGGTTCAGAACATATAAGTTGCAGAGGTGCAAAGCTTTACTACTACCTTGTTGCACTCAGCTGGACGCGCAGGTCGGCTTGCGAGGGGGAAGCTGGTGATGAGGAGTTCTCTGCGTGCAAAGAGCAAAGCGATTTGCTTACATCACAATGCAACAATCTGTATGATAAAAACGTGCAGTGCAATGCAGTTGAACTGGAATCACTGGCCACTTTGTACTGACCTTTAACTTTGGCTTCAAGGATTCGATTGCAGCCCGTGCACTGCTGTTTGCAGCTTGCTGAAGCAAAGCATCAGAAAAAAAACAAGCTTCACAAAAGAGCTTTTCTACATAGCATATCTAACATGTGAAGGCAGAGAGATTCATTTTTGGATTAGAAGGATTGTGTACCTTGCCAAGGACCCAGTCTGCGGAATCAAAATAGGCGCGTTCATGGTCCTGCAGTAGAAAACAAGAAAATGAAGGAAAGCCACAAAAATGATCAAATGTTCTTGCAAAGAATTTTTATGTTGCTGGGTCATTTGCAGTTCCTACTTTCGATTCAGAAAACTAGTAATGTGCTGTTACTGGTCAAACCGATGAATATGATGATGAAAAAGCTCACAGTGAAACAAAGGTAAGAATTTTTCTGTGTGCATTACAAGTTAAGAGCATTTAGGGTCAATCAAACAGTAGTTAGTAGATGCCCCTTTTTTGGAATTGCATACCTTTGAAATCAGAGGTTTCTTAGTTGCAATTCCTCCATACTTCTTCTCAATGTAGGCCTGCAACTCAAGAGATTTTAAGAATTTCAGAGAATTGATAACCTCTATGCGCAATATGCTAGCTGCAAACATCAGACTAAACCCAAATTTGGCAGGTACTCTTACTTTCTAGACCACCGATTAGTCATGACAAGAAGATAATGCGTGAAAATTAATGTGGCTAGCACAAGCATATTCATTAAATCTGCACTCAAACCCCCATCTTTTCACTTAAAGTCACAACCATACATCATTCATTATTGCAGGATGCAAATATTGCATGATTACTTTGGAGAGCACTACAAGCATGTGAACTATAATAGATTGATTGCGATCCTCTAACAAAGCCGTCCTTGACAAGGACAGAATTCCAGAAACTAAATTTACTCAAAGGATTGAGGATTGCAGTGCAATAAAGTTCACTGTTTTTGCACAATCCATCCAGAAGGGTCTCCAAAGGTAAAACATTCCAAGATTGTCTCATTACTGAAAAGAGGTGAGTAAATGGCTTATACTCTTGTAGTCTATCATGAACACGATACGTATATACTCGCAATCTTCAGCTTTTCTTCAGGATCTCAGAAATCAACGCAAGAGATTCTTCGATTTTTTTTCTTTTTTGGTTTTTAATAGATCTTGTAAATTTCAGTTATTATATGGTTGGTATGCGTGGTCAACAAAAGCATTCTCCTATTGACACACAGGAAGTGACTGATTCTGTTATGTAGCTCTTGGGGATAAGTGGAAGAAAAAGCATTAGGTAATGTTAAACTGACTGGCTGCGGTGTGATTCGACGTTAGTTGTGATCTACAAGACACTTAGACGATAAGGCAACTCCAATTTCACATGTTAAAATCGTTTTTTACTGAAAAATTAGAGAGCATGAGTAGTTAGATGTCCCAATTGAGATCAAGCATAGATCGAAAAACATTAAGGGGCCTGAAATCTTCTGATAGTCAGTCCCTGACAATCTACATTGCATTGTTTTCCACCACATAGAAAAAGAGGAAGACAAGAACAACAGGGTCCTAGTGAAAACAGTTCCCTAAAAAAATTGGTTTTTCACATTGGATTGGCGTGTCATGTTAAACTTCTTGCAGAAGCAGTGAATTCACCGTTAACATCTCCAAACATGAAGAGACTGCAGTTCGGAAGGTTCAGGCAGGAAAACATCAAAACAAAAGCAGGAAAAGGGATGATACATATGCATACACATGATATAAAGTATATCGTTGTTTGAATCGGGAATTGGAACAACCGCAAGATAACTGATTAATTAGGAGCATTCTTGATCTCGTGAATTTTACAATTCAGAGAAATCATACCTCTTCTGCCATGGACGAGCCTGATGACTTGACACAGTCCGCCATCTCTCCTCCTCTCCCTACTCCACACAGCAAAGAACAATAAGCAAGTTTCAGCGACTCTGGAACAGATGGATATCGAGAACAAAAGGGGAGGCTATTTAGCGTGAAACATGTTCAAATTTGTGTGAATTATGGAAAGATTTGGGTAGGTGAGGGAGAACCTTGGCACTGTATTGAAAGACGGTGGGAACGAGAGACGGAAGACAGAATAGATGTGAATTGCGAAGAGAAGCGTGTGAATGCACACATATATATCGGGAGAGCATGCACTTGTGGTTGTGAGGAAGAAAGGCCGAAATGAGCTGAGCACTGGATTCATTGGATACACCCGGTTTACACTGGATTTGTACACCCACTGTACATGTACAATGGATTTGATTACCTGGCATGCACGGTCTATTATACGATTCAAAGAATACTAATCCAATTTGGTTCATCATAGTCTCATAGATTGTACGGATTACTGCATCATTGCATGGTTAAAAATGGATGTATACAGGAGAGGAACCTATTTATCTAGTATTTACTTGCTTTTCAGTTGCGCTTGCATCATGTTTTGTTAATATTTCATTTCTATTGTGTTTTGTCATGACAGTTGAGTGGTGCTTCGAAGATGAGTCCCTAGAGACTCCTAATTTGTACCTGTTCTCCAACCAAAAAGGTACGTCCTTCATACATACATGCAGCTACATTATACACACACACATTTTATATACATACGTACGTACGTACGTATGTATGTATATAAACATGATTGGGCGAGATGCACGTGACAATCTAATCATGCATGAAAAAAAAAGTTTTGATGGCAAGAAACAGTATGGGGAACAGTGGATGAGAATCTGGTGGCTCGAACTGTGGGAGCCCATGACAACCAACACAGTTCAAAATATATACACACTAGTACTGCTACTACGATTGCTTGGTAAATCACCCAATTAATCAACACAATCGATATACAATGACTAAGTTTGCAGGAGATCTTTTTTCACTAATGCGCCATCAAGGTACGAGTAAATAGGATTTCAGTCTGCAGAGTTTATAACATGTGCAGTGTGTGTGATATACTGAAGAAACTTTAGCAGTAGTTTGTTTCAGCGCGATGCGCATGCAGGAGGCAGCGGCCGACAGTCTGAAGGCTCCTCTCATCCATGGCCTGATGGCCTCTCCCTTTTTGTCCTTGTAGGCTCAATCTTTGCTTATTCCTGCCTTGGATTCTTACAGCAGTTTTCTTTTCTTGTGGTCTCTCTATTCTTGCCTTGGATCCTAGCGACTTGTCCCGATCCCTACCTTCCCTCTCTCCAAATTCTCCTCCTCACTGGCTGACGACTTGGCATCTCTCTCTCTCTCTCCGTTTTTTTCCTTGGCTGCTGCTGCTTTCGAATCATCAATTGTTCTTCCATACCTCCATATTGCGTGGAATCCTTTCCCTTTTTCTTTTACGCATGCTTCGTGTGTTGTGTCTTTGCGCGGTTGGTTGGGGATTGCTTGGTTTGTGGACCAATGATGCTGTTGGGGTTCAGGTCAAGAATTGTGGTGAGCTCTAGCTAGCTGACTGTGCTTCTGTTGCATGCATGATCCTTTGATACTGCAATGTACATATGTACATTGATCTGATCTATTACATCCAATTAAAATACTTTATGTGAGATCACGTCGAGGTCACTCTATGATGTATGATACATATCTGACTTTGCTATGCAAATGTTATCGAAGTTTGAGTTTTATTTTGAGAGTTTGTAATTTCAAAGTTGCTGACCGCCATGGGATGGATGGCGGTCTGACCAACCAGTGGCCGACGGTCTGACCGCCATAGGACAAGCAGTCAGATCGGTTAAACACTAGTTGTCAGACCATTAGTGGTCTAACCGGCATGGTGGCATGGTAATGGCTGTCAGACCGGCTTTTGGTAAATTGTTGTTGAAATTATGCATCTTGGCTTGATGTTTGGTTTTAGAAGGTTAGGATCAGTGTATGAATATGGTTAAGTATGTGCATCACATTAGTTGCCAAGTGGGTTATGTCTACATGTTGTGTGATGCATGTGGAGGTTTTGTATGATATGGTTGAGCGAACCATGATGGCCTTGTGTTTGACTCATGGCTTGAGAATTATGAGGTATTTGTGATATGTTGCATGATGTATTGCTTTGATTAATGTGAGTCAAGTGCATAAAATTTGTGCTCGAGATGGTTAATTAGTCTTTAGATGTGCATGTGGCTTGGAGAGCATTAGCAATCAACGGTAAAGGACCGGGATTAGTTAGGAGAGATGAGATCCGTGCAGTCAAGTAAGTGTGGATGAGACTACATGGCTCAAGCGGGAAGCACAGAGAAATAAGGATCATGAAGAAACGAGTTAGTGCATGTACCGCGCCAAGTTACGAGGTCAATGCACTTAGATACGGTTCAAGGGAGTCCAAATATGTGAAAACGTGATGGTTAGTCATTGAGCACTACGGGCTGCATGTCAAAGCATGCGAAGAGGCTTTGTGGCAAAGGTAAGTTTCTGTCTCATTAATTATGTCAATTGATGATTTTGTGTCGCACGGTACTATATGATGGTTTGCTTGTTGGTGTTATTTGTAGGACCCTGGAGCTAGGTCATGGTTAGGCGGACAGAACTAGGAATAATTTAGAAGAGCTTAGATCTAGAGCAGTCAAGGGATCAAGAATAAGTTAGGAGGGTTGAGGTCTAGAACGATCGACATGCCATTGAAAGATGATTGAAGCTAGTAGAGTGGTTACAAACCAGGAAAACAAGGAATCAAAGCAATAGCTACTGGTGTTAAACATACCAGATAATGACTAGGGGAGCTAAGGCATGAACGGTCAGAGAAGCTGAGTGTCATCATGGTGTATAGAGAGGCATGTGGCGCACCAAGTGACTTAAGCCCGTTTGCAATCGAGGACAGTTTTGTAGGATTTAGACATGTGAGAGACTTGACGGCAAGTTATTGGGGTCATATAGAGTTGAAGATGAAGCATGGAGTTGCTTCAAGGCGAGGGAAGCGCTAAACTTCATGAAAGGACAGTAGAGGGGCATTTTGGTAACTTGTTAGGGGCAGGGTTTGAGAGTTGAGTGCTTATAGTGTACTCTCTGTCATCCAAGATGGAGTGGTTGTAAAGCTTTCCTTCTCAAGTAGTAAAGCATCAATCTTTGTTCATCTCTGTAATTATCTCTTGTGTTGATTGATTTTCTCTTGATTTGATTGATTTTTCTTCTCCTCTCACACTTCTTGATCTTGTTCTGCCAAGTACGTATAAGAGATGGAGATAAGCTCTGAGAATCAATCTCCACCTATTAAGGCTCTTTGATAGTAAGTTCATGAAGAAACTCAGTTTTGCATGTTTTTGACCTCTCAAGTGACTTCATGATCTGAGAATTTTTAGCTTGATATTTTCGGTGCTCTTACTTGCTGTGATATATGAAAATACATCTAAAGCAATCTTGGTCATCTCTTACTCACGAGCAAGTAGTATCCACTATTTTCGTAATTTGCCTATTTTGACACAATTTTGCTTCAATTTCAAAAAGATCTCAATTTTAACATGGATTTCTGTGACACGTAAATGGAATAGGTTTCTGAGACCTTGATTAAGGTGTGTATAAAGTTTCACGACTTCTGGATCATCGGATCAAAAGTATTATGAGTTTGAAGTTTCATAACCGTGCTAAAATCACTATTTACTTGTCTAATTTTACTGTTCACGGCAGTCAGACTGCCCTGAGAGAGGTCATACTGCTCCTCCTATGGAAGTTCGACCTCTAAGGATTGGGTTTCCACTGAGGTTGATTTATTTGTCAATTTGATTTGGGTTTTTGGCTGTGGATTCAATTCTTAGTAATTCTGTAGTTATTTGAGAAGATGATCAAGAATACTTGGGGGTGATTTGGACGACACCATTCACCCCCCTCTGTTGCCTTTCAGTCCAACAAGGGTTTTAGGTGTTCTTGAGATCTAGATTTGTTTTTTTTTTCAAATCAGTGAACCTGAGCCTAACAACCTTATGATTCTTTATTGGTTTAGGTTCCTAATGGATTGAACAATCTCAAGCAAAATTTAAGGATATATGAATGAGATTTGAGTTGACCCAAGTGGTTTTTAAGTCTAGGAATATGAAACCGGTCAGACTGGCATTAGACTAGTTGTTAGACCAGTCATAAGCCTGTGGTCAGACCGGCCTAGTGACAAGTTGGATCGTTATGTACTTCGATTATTCTCTTGATTATTTGACTTCTGTTTGAGGGTTGTTTCCGTTGTGTATATGATCTTCTTAGCTCTCTCTCTAACTATTGAAGTGAAGAAGCTTTTGTATTCAAAGGGGTTGATTTTATTAAAGCAGAAAGAAAGGCAAAGATCACTCACCCGCTCTGATCTCCGCCATCATTCCTATATTTTCAAAATTGAGATGCTTGTTTCTCGGCTATTATTCATTTGCAAAGATCTTTGATTGATATATTCGAGTTCGTTACTTATTCATCTGAACCATGAAGGCACGAAATGTCCAGAACAAGAATAGATTGTGGCAAAAAAAAAAAAAAAAAGGGCAGGACTCTGAACCCTTTTTTTTGCGAATCCATCTGAACTCTGAAAGGCACCAAACAACCAAAATCGGTACAGCAATCGACTGCACGGCACGTGTTCTGTATACAATCTTTTCCGAATGTGAAATTGGCCGTTTTAAGTGAAGTTGGAACACGCACGATTTAGGCAAAAAAAAAAAAAATCGGGCCATCTGGTGGTGAAACTTGGCTAGGCAAGCCATGCACATACTGAGAGACAAGTCATTTGTCCCAGACGCCAAGCAACCAGCTGATCGTGAACGCGAAGGCAAGGGCAGCTACATCAGTTGGTTGGATTGGATAACACAAGAAGCAACTTTGGTAGCACAACCTACTGAATCCAACGCATATTAGTATAAACGATCTTGGCTCTACCTTACACATGCGAACAAGCTTCTACCACAAATACTTCTACAGACAAGATCTACTAAAAGCATGATTGCTTGTCGGCACAGCGATGGTACGCTGATAAAACAAACAAGTTCATCAGTAGGAGTATATGGTTGGAGCTCCGGGCTTCCAATCTCCCGTGCGTGTAACGTGTGGCTTCATCAGATCGATTTGGCCAAGGGAAACCACAAGATACAAGAGTGGCGTGAGCGGAAAAGCCGTCACGTTTGTTTATAGCGATAATCCACTTCGAAATGATAGCAGAGAAGCTGTCACGTTTGTTTGTTCAAGAGAAGCTATAAACTAAAAAGAACATATCCATAATAACTCAGATTAAAAATAATAATCAGAACATAAACTAATGAGGTACTACTTGACGGATCTGGCACCGTCGACGGCGGTGCTAATGGCATGTGCTCCTTGTTTTTTTTTGCTATATCCGTATTGACTTTTGTTTCTATTTAAAAAGGTCAAAAATTAATACGAACAACTAATTTTTCGAAGCGGTTTCTGTACTCATCTCGCTACCGTCTCACTCCGAAGATAAGATAAGGGGTTATAGATACATCACACCCCTCACTACTCTCGGTCCTGTCAGATGCACGTATCCCTTCCTCACTTTTTTCACCATTCATCTCTCTTTTTAAAAACCATTTCTTTCTGTCATTCTTATTTATTTTCAACCAAAAACTATAAGCTACAGTTAAAAATCATCAACAAAAGGTAATACGAACGCCCGATTTATCTCTTCTATCGTTCTGTTTTGTTTTCGTCTGTTCTGTGTATGCCTATCTATGAACAGGAGATATTTATGGCAGATTAATTAACCAGTGTGCAAACGGTACGTTTCTGATCAGGAATCCAAGTGGAAAAACTTTTGTGCAACCATCTGGAATTAAAGGAGTTATTCTTTACCTACGCAGGGGGTTGTTCCATGATGATACAAAGGTTACATACATACTTACATAAGCGTAAGGTGTCAGGGGATTAGGCAAAAATAGCTCTGAAAATGGCATCTTATGTATGTGCGGTGCAATGATCTGGAACTCATGGAGTGATGCCTGCTTACCACAGAAGCAAGCAAGGGCGCCACACACTAGGTTTTCTTTGCAACCAAACCAGGCATCAAACAAACCAAAGCCCTGTCTTTTTTTTGCTTTCTGCTGCCTCTTTTAGGAGCACGCACCATCCAATCCATCCACCAAAACCATCAAAGATTCCAAAGATCATCATAGCATATTTTCGATTTTCCACGGGACAGGGGAATCTTAGTAGTAGTACTATGTAGGAGAGTGCACTGTTGGTGTGAGAGCTGAGACCTTTCGGTGTCCGTGAATTGACAAAAAGATTGCCAGCTTAGCTGCTAGCTGTTCTGAACTTGTGGTGAACCGAACGGAGGATACAAATTAACATTATAGGGTGGGGTTTTTTCGGTTGGGGGGGGGGGGGGGGCTTGATGCTTGTGGCTTTTAATTTTTGTTATAGTAACTAACTTTTAAACAGTGTATTTTTTTTACAGGATCTATAAATCAATTATAGTAGACAATATATTAACTTCAGCTATATCGGCTAAAATCGCAAACGACTGTCTCTCTCTTCGTACTCTCTCATAAACAATCAGAATTCAAAAATTATAAATCATAAATCATAGCCTAAAAGAATCCACTTTACAGCTTTTCATCAGTGATGCATCTTGGTACAACGACGTTACATGCCTGGCAATACGTGTAGGGCACATGCATCATATCTCTGCTCTAGGTACTCCGTAATGTATGGGTTGCATATGAATCAGATGGCTTATGATTATGAAGGACCATGTGAGAAAGTCCAGAGTTTTATTGTGATGAATCATAATTATTTTGGAGAAGTGAAAATTTGGATTTTGTAAATTTACGATTTTGCTTTGGCCAAATTTCATGATTTTTGGAACTAAGTCATGTGATAATTTTTTTGACCTAGGTCAGTGCATATGTATTGCATAATGCATGTTATAGCTAATGTAGGTCAAGTTATGAAGAACTTATATCCAAAAGCGATTCTTGGTCTTTGGATATGCAGGATCGTTTGGAGTCAACCATAGTCAACAGTGAGGATTAGAGCTATACTCATAGAGAAGCCAAGGCACAAAACGATCAAGTATGCCGTGTAAGATGGCTGAGCTCAAACATGACACAACGAAGGCACAATATATTGAAAGAAAGTTTGAGCAACGGGTTGGACCATGTGGTTTGGTCGATCCAAGTAAAACGCGGTCCGGTGAAACCAAAACGGAATAAATTTATCGACGCATGGCAAGCAAGTGATGTATTTACATATGACAAACATAGCAATTGCTCACAATGAAAGATAAAGACTGGGTTAAGAAAATGTATTTTGGTAAGTTAACCAAAATACCATAAACTACCTTGAAAGAAAACTGCTGCGTTTAAGAGAGCAAATTAAGTCAAAAAATAAATTGAGAAGATCCAGTTGGATCAAGGTTAGTGTGCTCCATCCACCTCCAATTCAGCAAATATGGCAATAAAGAAATTAAGAGAAATGTTCAAAGAAATAAAGGAGAAAGTGGACCATCAAGAGTTTGAGACACATTGCTTTTTCTGGACAACTATAGCAAAGAAAAATATAAGAGTAACCTTTTCCAGCTCCTGAGATGCGCCACCTTCTAAGAATATTACATCAAGTGTGCAAGCATCTAAATAGGCATGGGCATGCAATCCAATGCAGTAGAGGTACAAAAGAATCATACACTGACATATATAAATCATGTCATCCGGACAGCTACTATTCAGCAACTGGCAATAGCAGTATCAAACACAGAACAAAAGAGCAGAAGTCAATGCTAAGATGCTATAATATATAAAGAGTATCCAATCTTAAGGCTCAATCACCATATGCTGCTACAAAGTAAAGGATTTTTTTACTTCATCCCCCAGAATGTTTCAAGAATACACCAACAAACCTAGTCGTTCCAATTTCACAGCTCTTAACAGAAGAACATGACATAAATCCCAAGCTTGTAAGTCAAGGCGTGTAAAAGTAGTACAACAAGCAGAATAGCTTTAAACAAAAACATGACAGACACACATCATGAACATGTACTCGCTCTGCATGACACTCCAGAATTGTCAACAAACATAACAAAAATTAAGATGGATCACTTCCATTCTACAACATATGAAGGGGATCAAAATTAACAACATTGAACAAATTGCTTAAGGGCTATATGAATGTGCTCAGAGGGACTAACTACAAAAAAAACTCATATGATCAGCAGCTACACTAAAAATTTGCACGCACACACACAAAGGCACAAATGCAAAATTCCCAACCAATCACTTCACAGGTCCAGAGCCATCTTCACTACCCCACAGATATCATCCCCCAAAAAAAAAAAACACACACACACAAAGTTGAGATATAACGAGAACAGAAGCACCAAAAAATAGCTACAAGAACATAAATCAACTTCCTATCAACCAATAGGAAAAGTATAAATCCCATGCAAATTATTCCTTAACCATCGCCAAATTCCAACATAGTGAAAACTGTGGAGAATAACTCAATACACTGAGTTGTGTAAGTAATCAACGAAGCCACATGAATTAACCTAAAAATTTATCACTCTAGGCACGAAAGTAGCATAAAACAAGCAGAATACCATGGCTTTATACCACAATAGGGTATCAAAAACCAGAGTTAACTAAATTAAGAAATACTTAAATCCAATGTTTACTGGGTAGTAATTACAACCAGTGAAATGTACTTTACTAATCAAAAGTAACAACTCTAATCCCAGTAGCACTTAGTGAATCCAAACTCTGAATCAATGATTTACAACAAGCAAAAATCGGAGCATTTGAGCCTAATCACAAGTCAAATAAATTACGTAAAAGAACAACAACAAAAAAGATAGATCTTTCTTTTAAGGAGACAGGTGGGGGACAACTTCTAACCTGAGACCTTGAGGAGAAGTGTGTGGCAAAGAAGATGATTTCAAACACTGGACTGTTTAGCTCACCATGACTCTTTGTCAGCTTCTACTGGCATTTCTAATACAAAAGTCATGCCAAATTCATAAGAAATGAATTAACTTGATTGCTTCAGTAAAAATGAATAGAAAATTAACTATTCACATAGAATGACCAGCCAAGGTGATGCTAGCCATCACAATGCACCCTGAACAATCCAAATGAAGTAAACCAATTGATATTAAGATGTGAAGAATGCAAAGAATCCTCGATTGTTTGTTTTCCTTCACAGTGAATAGAAAGCTAAAGCTAGTAATTTTGCTCTCAGCCTTTTGTGCATCCCACAAAGAAATATAGGCCTTAAACACATTCAATGGACAAGATGAAGTTCACAGTGAGTAGAAAGCGAAGTCTAGTAATTCTGCTCTCAGCCTTTTGTGCATTCCCGAATGAAGTATAGAGTTTAAAGTTTTAAACACATTATATGGAGTATAGAGTTTAAACACATTATATGGAGAACATGAAGCTAGAACTAATCATCATATCAGAATTCAGAACAGCACTACTGGACAAAGGTGAAGGAAAAACAATAATGTATATATCACAGAAAATAACATACGTACAAAGCGAAGGCATCGAAATAAGCAAAGAAAGACAGAGCATCAACTATGCAACTAATTGTACGTGAAACATGGAATGTAGAAAGGCACCAAATACATAAATGTTACCTGCAGTAAATTGAGGCGCGCAGTACATATCAAAGAAGTCCAAACGCTCCTGAACAAAACTCAACCACCTTTGCATGTCCACAAGAATCTGACACAAGGACTTGGCTGCATAAATACTAAATGACATGAGGAAACATTGCTGCATTGGTGGGAAAACATGAAATCGTCAAACAGCCTTGTACATATCAAGAACGATAATGTTATGTGACCCCTACGCCTAGTGGCACCACCCGGCCGGTACCCGTGAGGTAAGGAGACCAGCCAGTAAGGTCAGCGCTCCTAGGTTGAAACGGCGAAGGGGAGGTGGCAGAAGCAGGCCAGCACGCGAGGCGTAGGGTAACGTCGGTGGAATGGGCGGCGGCTCTCGGGGAAGGTAACAAGGGACGCGCCGCGCCGGGGGCATGGGAGATTCGGAGTGGCGGCAGCGCGCCACCACCGGGGCGACGCCGGCAAGCAGCGGGGTAGGGGTGGGAGCGATGAGGGTTTTTTTTAAGGGTTTTTGCTTCTGCGGTGGGGTGTTGTAGGAGGCTCGGAAGTTGCAGAGATTTGATCGGAACGGATCGGATCGCACCTTGTTAGGAGCCCCACCTCACCGGGCCTGCCGCACTCGCCGTCCATGCTGCAGGATCGGCGGCGGCGCCGCGATGGGCTGGCTCGACTGGCCGCGAGGAGGGAGGAGAGGAGAAGAGAGACGGAGACGGCCCCGCAGGAAGGGGAGAGGGGGAGGCAGAGCAACAGATGGAAGTGGCTGGATTGGATCGTAACCGTTGTTTCCGATCGGACGGTTTTGGAATGATCTAATTCACCCTTCTTGTTAATCCGAGACTAGCATGAGATGCCTGGTCGCCTGGATCTCTCTGTGTATGTATGTATGTATCATTTGGAATCAAATACGTACATTTTATTTGAGACGGAATTTGGAACCAAATACTACTATTGTGCTATATATACTCCATTTCGCTCTTTATTCCACTCCCATGTTCCGGATCAACTCGCAGTAACGTCACATAGATATTACAGTGCAGTAGAGTACACCTGGGCGATCATGCAAGCAAGCAGTCGAGTCGAGATGGGATGAAGTGGGATGACATAATTATACCATCGAGTACATAGACAAAATGGAATGAAGTGGGTACTAAACACACACAAAATGGGATGACGGTCGCACTAAACACAGACAAAATGAGATTAAGTGGGTACTAAACACGTCTTAAGAGTTATCCGACACACACAAAAATGGAGTAAGCATATCAGCGAGCCTCCGGCTACCCGCTGCACTGTTCTACATATCAAAGAATGACAAAAACTCGTCCCCTCTAAAAACAAGTATAATAAAACAATGACAAAACTCGTACATCCTGGTTTTCTATATTGTGAATGTCAGAATTAGTTTACAGGCTCTTCTTTCCTTATTTCTGATACCTCCAGAGCTATATTGCTACAACATTCTCGGCAAAACTTTCTCAAAAATAATTGTCACATGGGACACTAAAAAGAAAAGATCATGACGACAATAAGTTACCCTGGTTCTTGCTAAGAATGGTCTATCTGCAAACTTCCTTGGGTACGCAGTCTTCCCCAAGTCTTCCAGCAATCTGAACACTGTTTGAATTGCTAGCTTGTTTCTGTCTCACTCAGGAAAGCTAAATCATATACTTCACTATATGTGTCAACAAAATGAACTTCGAGACCCTCCTTCACGTTGGGAGCAAGCTCATCGAAATCCCTTTTATTCGCTGATGGAAATATGATTGTCTTTACCGCGCTTCTCCTGGCAGCAATGGTCTTCTCTTTCACCTGTTTCAGGGGCAAATATAATACATGAGGGTGACGGTCCAGTGTTTGTCCGCATGAAATGAAATCATACAGAAAGATCAAGGATCATATTAGTAGCATCACGAAAAAATCAATATTTTCTGCAGACTGGCAAGTGCAAAATGCGTGCATGGTAATTTTGAGTAAGTAGGAAAACGCTCTTATTGCACGCTACAAAATTGATCAGAAATGGTATTATTTGTTAATCAAGCACTAATTGTAAATGTCAACCAGAACAATCAAAGATGAAATGCCTCGAGATGTAAACACCACACCAATCCCCAGGGTGTAAAAATGAAATCATTTGGTTTTCTGGTAAATATAAGTGAAATTCCCTTGTTTCAGATATAGAAGGCACGGGTTGCATTTGTGTAAACAATAAAGAACACCACCAAACCAAGATTGAGTAGGGAACACAAAGAAAACATACCCCGCTGATTGGGAGTATTCTGCCAGTTAATGTTACTTCACCGGTCATTGCAAGGTCCTTCTTGACAGGCCTTCCCATAGCTAAGGACAACATTGATGTAATCATGGTACATCCAGCACTAGGGCCATCCTTAGGGGTGGCCCCTGCAGGAACATGCAAGTGCACCTTTGAGTGTGCAAAAAACAGATTATCTGGCTCTTTATCTAGTAATATAGCTCTACCAACTGTGTGTGCAATCTGAGCACTCTCTTTCATGACATCTCCAAGCTGGCCTGTCAGCACGAGTGCACCTTTCCCTTCTCCTTCCTCCACTTTTGTTGTTTCGATGTACAAAGTAGAACCACCCATAGCAGTCCAAGCTAAACCCATCACCACTCCAACAGGAGTCTGCTCATATATACGCTCAGCTTGGAATACAGGTTTCCCAACAAAATCACCAAGGTTTGATGAATCAACTACTACCTTCTCCACCACCTTGTCTGCTGCCTCTTCTTTTGCTCCCTCTCTGTCCTTGTTGCCCTACAGAGTACAGAATACAGCAATTAGTGTAACTTCCATAAAAGGTGAGCCATAACCCGGTAATATACTATCATTCTTAGCTCTCCTGAGCAATAGAATGTCTTTATATATTATTAAGTTAGCTAGAAATTTGTACATTTGTTAAGTCAGCTAACATTTGCGTCCAGGGTTTTTAGAAGCCAACACAATAGCCAGGGCATGGGAAACAACAGTTGCATCCAGTAGTTTACCAAATGGAATTTGACTAACCATCAATAGGTTCAAGAGTCATACGAGTTTGATTCTGCTGCCTGTTTGTCTCATAGCTAATCTAGGCCAAGTGTCAGCATGTCTGTTAGTCAGCAGCACAGAAACCACTTTTAGGATTGGGTTTGCACATTAACAGTGGAACGCCATGTTCAAGATCAATATTTATCTAATAGAAACACACAACATAATACATGACAGTTACACTACCTCCGGTGTGCTCAATTTGTCCATTGATAGAGATGGCTCGGTCACAACAGCTTCTTTGGGAGGTTCAGTAGGATGCACATCATGAACTACTGTTTCTTTCATTAAATCTACTTCATTAGCTTCCTCAGAGGCAGGATCAGTTATATTGTTGGCATTGGAAGCAACTTCTATAGCAGGATCATTCAACTTCTCATCTGTCGCTATTGTTGCGCTAGCACCAACAGTAGATTCTTCGCTTGCTGTGACAACTACAGCCTTTTGGGCTGGCCCATTTGATACCCCTTGTCGAACAAGCTGCAGAGCTATCTGCAAAAAGGGTAACAAGGTAGGTAAAGTGTAAAAAGACAAAGACATGCTCATTACTGAAGAGAGAAGGACATGAATGGAGGCACTGACTCTCAACCTAACTGTAGTGTTTCAAACCAAATGACTTGAAGTTGCTTAAACACTGTCAACAGTCAGCTAACATATACATTACTTTTTGAGAGGAACTACAAGATATAGATTGTTTGCTTGCCATTCCAGTGTGCCAGGAATGTGGGTAAAAGATAATCTTCATCAAGACTACCCGCCAAAAAACAATGCATGATGTCATAGTGTTCAAATTTAATATTACTAACAAAAACTAATGCTATGTGTATAAGAGTATTAGGAAAATAGCAAGAATTGTTATCAGGTAATTCAAACAAGATAGAAGTGTCGACCTCCTCTTTCTTTATACAGTATTGAGTATAGTAGTTAACCTCTCCTTGCTCCAAAGTAGAATGGTTGAAACATCATTCGGTGGAAGTTTTGTTGCATACCTTACGGTAAATTTTCTCAATCTGCTTTTGAAGGTTCCGCACTCCTGCTTCTCGGCAGTAATTTTCAATCAGGGAAAGAAGAGCAGCATCTGTAACTTCAACCTGTACATGTTTGTAGGTAGTTAAGCTGAAACTAACAATAAAATGTAGTCACAAAGAAGAGGCAAGGCATATAAGTATGTTTTCACATAACATTGATACTTTATTACTGTATAAGCAAGTGGCACAACCGTACACCTTGTACAAGCTTTGGAGCTTGTACTCTGTGTTATGAATATCTAACACTCTGGAAGCAATTCCAAGGTTACTTTTAGAAACAGATGGTCCAAGAATTTGTAAGTCCTTAATCCCAAACAGAGACTTGCCATATTTATTTGTTGGAGCCTTATGGTGAAAAAAGGGAATTGGTAAGTTAACGAAACTTGCCAATATATATATATTTTTCAACAATATTACAAGAAAAATTGTTTATGAGAAATAATAATGTGAAAACTGGCCATTAGTGAGACGTACATAACAAAGCATAAATTGGTGAAATTTGAGCTATCTTCACCAAATCCCACCCAAATTACAGGTATTTCCAAGAACCACTAGTATTCTTATATGTCATGTTGAGAACTTTCATTTGGTAGAAAAACTAAAATTTTATGTCATAACAACACCAGAAAAAGGAAATAGATCGAATGAGTAGTCTACTTAAAGATCCATAGATACCTGTTCAGGTTGAATGCCACATGCCTCTCTAGTGTTCTTCTCCAGATAGTCCCGGGCAATATGCATTTTCTCATCAGTTATATAACCAGCTATCGCAATGATCTCCATCCTATCCAGTAATGGATTTGGTATCATCTCAATAACATTTGCTGTGCAAACAAACAGAACCTGATTTTCATAAACAAAATGTCAGAGGATGTATTGCAACAATTAAGTTAAATAGCCCATTCATTAGAACAAGAATATCAGAAGCAATAAATAGCAAGATATGTCATTTGGCCTTTTACCACGGGGACCCCGAAAGCGATGTCTCCTCTCAGCTACACGCCGACGTCCACTCCGGACTCGGCGGCCACCTCCTCGGCATCGCCACCCCTTGCACCGGCCACTGCTCCCACTCCTCAGTCGCCCTCCTCCCCCGTGGTAGGGCGCTCGAAGCTGGAGCGTTGGAAGGAGGTGTCCCCCGCCTCCCTGTTGTCTCGGGCTGCCTCGCTCCCTTCATACCGCGACGTGGTGCTGGCGTCTCCAAGGTCGGCCGGCGAGGTGTCGGCGGTGCCGGAGCGTCAGCATGCGGTCCGCCAGCGTGCATGCACGCAGCCTGAAGTCCGCCTTCGGGCAGGCCTGGAGCGTATCCCTGCCGACCGCGCTAAGCCTCTTCGTGGCCGGGGGCTGTCTCCAGCGCCGGTCGAGGATGGCTGGCAAAAGGTGGTCGGCCGCCGCCGTCCTCGGACCTCGTCACCCTTCTGGCGGCCCTCGGTTTCCGGTCCCGGCGCACCTCCGCGGAAAATGCTTCAATTGCTTCTCTGCATCGCATCGCGCTGCGGATTGTCGTCGCAGGTGCGATGCTTTCGATGCTTGGGTTTTGGCCACCGTTCCCCTGCCTGCCCTGGAGCTCCCCAGTTGCGGGAACGCGTTTCGATGTGGCGCGTATCTCCCCCCTTGCGGAAGCTTCCTCGTCTTTGTCGCCGGCGGCGGATGTCGGCGCTGGCTCTGGACGGCGCCACTCCTCTGGAAGTCGGGGAAGGCTGGCGGTAGCCGATGCTATGGAGTCCCTCCGCCAGGCGCTCTCCGTCTCCTCCTTTGACCAGGCGGCGGTCATCATCGGCCAAGTCGCGTCCGTCATCGGCAAGGTTGCGGTCAGGCTTGGGCAGCCGAGGTGCTCCGTTTCTCTGCTGCGTCCCCGGGGCGGTTCTCCGACGAGGGGTCGCCAAGCAGGTCGCGTCTCTGTCAAGGATCACCTTGGGCCCGCTCGGTCGCTTGCTAGTCACGTCGCTGTCCACGTGGCGTCCCCTAAGCCTGCCGCTAGTATCCGCCATAATGGAGAAGATCTCCAGCCGGGGGAGGGAGCAGCCATGAGCTCATCTTCTTCTGCTCTGCCCGAGGTGGCCTCTCCGTTGGGAATAGGCGCAGGCGCAGAGGCCACTCCGTGGCTCTCTCCTGAGCTGGCGTGTGGCTCAGCTGCTGATACCTTGCGCCTCGGTCGCCCTCTCGCGGTGGAGCCGGACCCGATGGTTGCTGATATTTCACGCGAGCACGTGCAGAACCGCCCCGATCCGGTTGTTGGGCCAAGGGATGTTGGGCGGGCAGTTCTTTCGGCCCCCAGGCCCATTTCGACCGGCAGCTGTGCCGATCCAGTGGCGGACGCCCGAAGCTCTCCGCGATTACCCGCACGCGAGCACGTGCAGGAGCGCCAGCGATTCTTTGGCGGAATGTCTTCGGCCGCTCGAGGCGCGCCAGAGTCTTTGTGAGTAGTCGAGGCACGTGCTCCGATGCGAGCACCGGATCATTCCGCTCGTTTACGTCAGGTGTCGGCAACGCCAGTCCCAGTGGCAGCAAGCCAGGCCGACCCTTTCTACACCGGCAAAATCCTTCTTCGCTCAGGTGACCCAAGCCACTGATGGCATGCTCCCCTTGCCGGCATTTCACAAACGGCGGGCCGCTCAGCTTCCATCAGACTTTAACTTGCGTCGAAGAAGTAGATTGAATAAGGTCGGGATGGCTATGAAGACAGCCAATCAAACTCAAGCAACTTTGGTGCGTCGCTTGGGTCTAGTAGCAGATCATGAAGCCATAGGCGAACAAGAGTTGGAACGGTACAGCCGTGTTTTCCACAAGCCCCTCACTCAAGCTCATATCGCGGCACTAGCGGCGCTTTTTGGTTGGCAGCCTCCTTCACCAGGTGAAGCGCCACGTGATGTTGCTATTTTCCCAAGTGTGGCCACGGGGATTTGTGACCAGCTTATGTGATTTGAAAGGTCGTGGTGGTGTTTCAGCATTAATGGTATCAAACTTTCTCATTTGGGATGTGAGAGGCCTCAACTGCAAGGCAAAGCGGGACAACATCAGAAGCCTGGTAAACTCTACTCGGTCAGATGTTGTGTGTCTTCAGGAAACTAAGATGGAGGCTATTTCTGGTCACTTCATCATGTCAATGCTGGGAAGTGAGTTTGATCATTCCGTGGTGTTGCCAGCATGCAGATCTAGGGGGGAGTGTTGCTAGCTTGGAAAAGTGGTGTTTGTCGTGCTTTATCAACTTGAGTCGACACTTATTCAGTCTCAGTGCAGTTTGTTTCTCAGGAGGGGCTGCCCTGGTGGTTCACAGGAGTTTATGGCCCCCAAGCCGATGATCAGAAGTTGCAATTTCTGCAGGAGCTACGTGACGTTCGGCAAGCTTGTCAAGGTCTGTGGGCAATTGGAGGGGATTTCAACCTCATTTATATGGCGGAGGATAAGAATAACACTAATGTAAATAGAGCAATGATGGGTCGTTTCCGACGGTTTTTGGATGACTTGGAACTGAAAGAAATTTCTCTTCTTGGCCGTAAGTTTACTTGGTCAAATGAGCGGGAGGTTCCCACCTTGGTCCGGCTGGACCGGGTATTCATGACATCTGGCTGGGACCAATTGTTTCCTAACTGCATCCTTCAGAGTTCGGCTTCTTTGATTTCTGACCACTGCCCATTAATCCTTGATTTGAAGGCTAATGTTCAGGGAAAGCGGCATTTTCACTTTGAGAGCTATTGGCCAAAGCTTGAGGGATTCTTGCTTGAGGTGCAAAGCTCCTGGTGCAAACCAGTGGTAGCTTCTTGCCCACTACGAATCCTTTCCCTGAAGCTGAGAAGACTTGCAAGGGAATTGCAATCTTGGAGCCAAAAGAGAATAGGAAATGTTAAGCTACAGCTCAGAATTGCCACGGAAATCTTACACCAACTTGAGATGGCCCAAGATGCCCGAGTGCTGTCCAACGAGGAGGTTTGGTTGCGGCGGTAGCTGAAACGACATACACTCGGTTTAGCGTCTCTAGAGCGCACAATTGCTCGCCTTCGCTCCAGGGTGGTTTGGTTGAAAGAGGGAGATGCTAATACTTCCTTTTTTCATCAGCACACGAGGTACAGAAAGAGAAAGAATTTCTTGGCAAAAATCGAAGTGGGAGATAAGCTTGTTACCGGGCATAAAGATAAACAGCAGGTTGCTTATGAGTTCTATTCAAGCTTACTTGGCACCGTGGCTCAAAGACAATGCTCTTTGAACCTGCAGGCATTCTACCAAGAAGCTCATGATCTGTCAGCTCTAGAGCAGTGTTTCATGGAAGATGAGGTATGGGCAACGATTAAATCACTTCCTTCAGATAAGGCATCGGGCCCGGATGGATACATTGGGCGTTTCTTCGAAACTTGTTGGAGTATAGTGAAGGATGATCTTATGGCGGCGCTTAACAGGTTGTTACAGGGGGATGTTAGTAATCTGTTCCTTCTTAACTCGGTGTACATCATTTTGCTTCCAAAAACACCAGAAGCGTTGCAAATCAAATATTACAGACCTATAAGCTTGGTTCATAGTTTTGCAAAGCTTGTCACCAAAATACTAGCCAATAGGTTGGCTCCTAAACTAAAGGACATGGTGTCACCAAATCAGAGTGCTTTTATCCAAAGAAGATGCATCCTTGATAATTTTATTCTGGTCCAACAAACAGCTAAAATATTGCAGAGACAAAGGGAACCAAGAGTCCTACTCAAGCTGGATATTTCAAAAGCCTTCGACTCGGTGTCATGGTCTTTCTTACTCCAAGTATTAAGCCATTTGGGTTTTGGTTCAACTTGGTGTAACTTATTATCCATGCTCCTGAGGTCTTCAACAACTCGGGTGTTGGTAAATGGAGATCCGGGAGAGTTAATTCAATATCAGCGGGGGCTTCGGCAAGGTGACCCCTTATCCCCGAGGCTGTTCATTTTGGTCATGGATGTGCTTAACTCACTAATTAATACGGCAAGTGAGAATGGTCTATTGCAGCCCCTTCTTTTGAGAGGACCTAGTCAGCGGGTCTCTCTATATGGTGATGATGTGGTTCTTTTCTTGCGGCCCTGTTTGGAGGAGTTCGAGGTGATAAAAGAGATTCTTCGGGTTTTTGGAGCAGTGTCGGGGCTGATCACCAATTTAAGCAAGTGTTCGGTGACCCCAATTCGATGCCACCAACAGGACATGGAAATAGTGCAAGGATCCATTACTTGCACGGTCCAAGAATTTCCTTGCAAGTATCTTGGGCTCCCATTGTCAACCAAGAAACTCTCCAAATCTGTTTTTTACATGATGATTGAGAAGATAGCTGACAAGCTACCCGGATGGAAAGCTGCCATGATGCACCCAACTGGAAGAGCCACACTTATTCGAGCGGTACTCTCGGCAATTCCTATTTATCCACTCTTTGCGCTAGATTTTCCTAAGTGGGCACTTAAAACAATTGATAAGATACGGAGAGCTTTCCTATGGAAAGGTTGAAAGAGTGTGAATGGAGGACATTGCCTTGTCTCTTGGGGCCGGGTCAAGAGACCTTTTGAACTTGGCGGATTGGGAATCCTTGATTTGGAAATTCTCGAATGGGCACTGCGCATGAGGTGGTTGTGGCTCAAAAAAACCCAACCTGATCGCCCATGGGAAGGTTTGGATATTCAGGTGCACCCTAATTCAGCAGCTATGTTCTCTATTTCGATTATCTCTATTGTGGGAGATGGCTGCACGACCCTCTTTTGGAATGATAAATGGCTACATGACAAATCCCTAACGGAGCTTGCCCCCTCTCTTTGTGCGCGTGTACCAAAGAGAAGTGTCAGTCAAAGGACGGTCCAAGAAGCTCTAACAGGTCATACTTGGGTTCAGGATATTAGAGACAGTTTACCTACTTCAGTGTTAGAGGAGTTTCTTGTCCTCTGGGAGGTCATCGCACAAGTGAGGCTCACCCCTGGCGTGGAGGATCAGCATGTGTGGAAGCCATCTGCCTCAGGCCGGTTCTCAACTAAATCAACGTACCGCCGTTTTTTTGTGGGAGCGGTGGATTTCGAGCCATGGAGGGAGATTTGGAGAACCTGGGCTCCTCCTCGTTGCAAATACTTTGTATGGCTAGCCTCACTTAATTGTTGCTGGACTGTTGATCGTTTGGCCCGTCGTGGTCTTGTTCACCCTGAGCGTTGCCCACTGTGTGATCAGGTTGATAAAAATATTCAGCACTTACTCACTTCTTGCGTATTCACAAGAAGTGTTTGGTTCTCAGTGCTTACTCTGGTGGGCTTGCAGCGGCTAACTTCAGGTCCAGATGATATGGTCTTCACCTTATGGTGGCGTCAAGCCTTGCACCAAGTCTCTAAGCAGCAGCGCAAGGGCTTCAATTCTCTGGTCGTGTTGGTGGTTTGGCGAGTGTGGAAACATAGGAACAGTTGTATTTTTGACAGTATCTCACCCAATGTCAGCATTGTTTTGCAAGATATTAGAGATGAGGCCAAATTGTGGTGTTTGGCGGGGGCCAAAGGCCTTTGTATCATTTTGCCATAGGTGCTGTGTTTGTTGTTTGTGATCGGTGGCGTTTCTCTAGTGTTGGTGTTTTGTTGTTAACCTCGCCTATGTGGTGAGGATTGTACGAGTCTTCTTAGACTCCTTTTTTCCTTCTTAATATAATGATGCGCAGTTCTCCTGCGCGTTCGAGAAAAAGAAGAAGCAATAAATAGCTTGACAGAGGAGTTGCGAAGCGCAACCAAATACACTTTAAACAACAATAACGAGAGAAGAAAAGGGAAGAGGAAAATGAGCAAAGTGGTATTATGACAAAATAGTCACGCACTCACCAACCGTGTGCTATGGGCCATCATATTTTCTGTAATTTAATCACATTAACTGAACTAAAATACTCAGAAATGTTGTTCTATTGCAACTTAGGGCCTGTTTGGATGTTGTAGTTTTTAAAGACCACAGTATTTGAAAACCATAGTTGTTGAAGTACTAGACATGAAAAAACCACAGTCTGCGAATACTACAGTTTTGAGAAAAACCAAGATGTGTTTGGTAATTGCAGTATTCAATATAGTATTTATTAAAAAAAACTAGCTGTTAGGTTAATCATATGTGTTATTATGCAGATCTGACAAAGTTATATACATGCATAATAGCTACTTGATCCTCAGATGCACAGTTTTACACAGATTAATAATACATATCACTAGAAGCTTGGATTGATCACATCTCGTGAAGGCCCTGAAGCCATTTTCTTCAACGTTAAGCAATACTTCCATAGAAGCACAAGGAAAGAGAGAAATTAAAAGTATGCATGCAGGTGCAAAGGTGACTGTGCGACGCGGCTATA
Organism: Melocanna baccifera; assembly: GCA_036346265.1. NCBI lineage: Eukaryota > Viridiplantae > Streptophyta > Magnoliopsida > Poales > Poaceae > Melocanna > Melocanna baccifera. Next base: position 25,014,155 of record CM070694.1, on the reverse strand, counting down.
GGAGAGGCATGAGTTGTGTGAGCGTGTGACTTCGGTTTTGAAAAAAAGAGGTTGGGAGTGGATTTTTAAAAAATCCAAAAATACTATGGGGATACTATGGTTTTTAAAACCACAAAATCTGCTGTACCCAAATATGTCAAAGTTTTTGATACCATAGTATTTCTTAGAAACCATTGTATTCTATTAAAACTCCAAAAACACTTTGTATCCAAACAGGCCCTTATCAATTACAGTAGCATAAACATTGCATGTGATAGCACAATAACCAGCAATTGTACACACCTAATGTAACAACCGGCTGTACAAACATGCCAAGAGATGCAAAGTTATGATATGGTGATTATGATTATTCATCTTTTGATAAGCTTGTTCCGCATACTAAAAATAAAATAAAATGTTGCTTCAGTAATTTTAAATCAACATTCAACAAGGTTAAACTGTGAAATCAACCACAGGTACATAGGTAAAAAAAAGTTAAATAGCCTTGAGAGAGCAACTGCCTAACCTTGGATAGGTCAATAGGAACATCAAGGTAATGGTCAAGAAAATTAACATTTTGCTCAGGGTCCAGAAGTTCCAATAATGCACTAGCTGGATCACCAGAGTGCCCTCTCCCAAGCTGCCAACCAACAAAGATAAACAGTTAGAATTTATAAAAGCATGCACATGAATCAAAACTGTCATATAGGCTAACAACATAATTGCTGTTAAAATTGTGGTTGGTCTCCAAACGCATCAGAATCCATTATGCAAGAAAAATACAGGCTACAATTAGCATCTCAAATGAAATAAAACCCATCAGCCCATAACTATTTCTATTTGTTACAATACCTTGTCAATCTCATCTATCAAAACAAGAGGATTTGCTGTTCCAACTGATTTAAGACATTGCACCATCTTCCCTGGCATTGCACCAACATAGGTACGCCGATGCCCCTAAGATTGTTGAAATGTTATTCATACAACCACAGCATATGGTTTTTAAAAATATCAATAATGGATACAAGAGTACAAGACATGCCACGAATATTTGTAGTGTACCTTGATTTCTGCCACATCAGCCAGACCTCCAACAGAAAATCTGTAAAACTTCCGGTTCAGTGCACGTGCAATTGAGTGACCAATACTTGTTTTACCAACTCCTGGCGGCCCAGACAGACATATGATCTTTCCTGTTGCAAATGATTGATGAACAAAGTTATTGGTAGAATAACTATGGATGGGCAGTGAAGCATCAATTAAGTCATCAAATTTAGTGAGCATTAACGGAAGAAATTCAGATGCTACAGTTGTCTAACAGGAGCCATCTGCATACAGCCTTTGTGATCCAGCTTTACCAAATTGTGAGTTATAATGCAGAAGAATTGAAGAAACAGAACCGGAACTACTAGATGTCATTTTTTCATGAATACAATAAAATTGAGGATGCAAATAGAATAATTGAACTTACATAAAAGCTCTACACCATTATATAAATGGCGTAAATCAATCACAAAAAAGAAAGGGAAACAATTGGGAGAAATCAAACCTTGTGATGTCCCTCTTAGCTTCCCAACTGCTATGAATTCCAATATTCTCTCTTTAACGTCACTCAGACCATAATGATCTTCATCAAGGATTTGTTGAGCATGATGGACATCAAAGTTTTCATCACTGCAACAGAAGGGTAAACACTACATAAGGCACAGACATCTGATAGATTTCTCACAAAATCTTTCTTCCTTAATTCATTAATCCATAAAATGGATTATTCCATGAATTCCTCAAAACGAGGCTCATCAAAATGAAGAACGGCAGATAAATACAAACCTATAATTTCCCCATGGTAATACTGTCAGCCAGTCCAAATAATTACGAGTTACATTGAACTCACTAGAACTGGCTTCTAACAGCTGAAGCTTGGTGAGCTCTTCTTCAATGACTTGCAAAACATGAGGAGGACACTTGTCCTTCTTTGCTTCAATCCTTTCCCGAAATTTTGCTGCAACACATAAATAATAAATCAATTTTGAATGGTCCATGACAAGTGTGAAGCCCTATAGGTACTAAACGCATCCATGGGCAATATGAAGTGTCATAGTTCAAGAACAAACCAGATAATGCTGTTTTGTCATCAGTCTCCAACCCTAGCTCCTGCAAACATGACATACAGAGTACTATAAAGAACCAACAAAATCAGATTGACCTAAAAGGCAACAATGCTTCTATTTCACATTGTGCATACACATATGGTTCAAGAAAAAGACACCAAATGTTAGCATTGGGCAATTCGCAGTTCTAGCGTGGGCAGGTGATCATTGGCCATTCCAACATTGTTTGAAAAAAAAAAGGCATCACGAAGCATTAAAGAGGACCGAGTTCTACAAAACTAATTATTCTACAATCACAATGTAAGGAACATAGGTAACTTGTAAGGAGAAACAGCAAATAATGATAAATAATGAAGTACCTTCTTGATTGCTTTTAGTTGCTCATTCAATAAATAACGTCGCTGATCCCCACTAATTTTTTCTTCAATTGCTTTTGCAATGGATTGCTGGAACATAAGTATATTAGATATGAAGAAGGCTCGAGCAAACAATGATAAATAAAGACTGGAGGCTAAGACAATGAGTTACCTGCAACTTACTAATCTCCATCTCCTTCTTTACTAACTCAAGAGTTAACTTTAAACGCTTATATACCTGTTCCAGAAATGCAAATTTTGATATGAAGCAGAACAAGAAAGTTAACACATGATCTTTTAGAAAATATAGTTGAGTGCTGGTGCAAAGAAGCTGTACTGATGTATTCCATAATCGATTTTACGCAATACTCACGTACTCATGTTTTTTGGTGGGTTTCAAACAAGATTTTGCTAGTTCAGGGACCACTAAGTATTATTGTGCTTTGTATTTTAATTTTAAAAAGCCCATTGAGTATGAGCGGACAAAACGCAAAATAAAATAATCTTTTGCTGAGTTTTATGGCAACGAGAATTCTGCTCATTTGAGGATTTTGGTAAATCATATTGTGAAGTTAGTGCCATATACATTAATCTTCTGCTGAGCTTTATAACAATCAACTATGTTCAACAATTTGGTGATTGAGAAAGAAGAAAGTAAAGTCTTTAGAGTGTGAGCAAAACTATAGCACAAATAAGGACAACCAGGACAGACAGTACATGGCAATGCACAATTTCAATGGCCTCTAGATTGCTTAAGGTGTTGCGTCAGAATGGAAAAGAGAAAGTAAAAGGAGAGGATTTAAGCAAAGCTTCTTACATCTAATTCCTCAAGCACTTCCTGGCAAAGCAACTTGTTGGCACCAGAAATAGCAGCACCGAAGTCTGCTAACCGTGGGTAGTTGAAATCACCCATGTGCTGAATCAAGGGAAAGGAGTAGAACATTCAGCATGTTAGTGTGTGACCCAACAGCATCCAAGAAAAAGAAAAAATGCATATTATCAAGGAATCTAAAAAGTACATTGGATTTATGATCAGGGATTTCTATGGCAACTCTTACAAGCTGCTGCTTACAATCTCTATTATATTGGCATTACTACCTGAAATCACTGACAGGTATAGGTAATAGGAAGGCCCATATTGGATGATCACACACAACATACCAACAATAAATATATCAACCACATCACAAGTTTGAAAAATTCTGTGATGCCAAAGAATAACCACCTTCAAATATATGATAAAAGATACAGACGTGTATAAAAAAAGTTAGGGAAGTAAGTCAGACCTGTGTGTAGGTTTGCACATGATCCTTCCAAAGGGAACTTGTCCTGAGAACCTCCCTCAAAGTTGATATAACTTCAAATGAGGTTGCTTTTATAACATCATCATCCTTGTTGTAGGGCATTTCCTGCAAAGGACAAGTTAACTGATCCAACATTGCAAGGTATCTCCCGACATACTGATAGCAATCTCACACTTAGTTCATGGTGAAATCAGGGTTAGATAAGCAAAAAATACTTTACCACAGATTCAATTAATCTCATTTATGCCATCTATACACAATACAGAACTGGTAAGTGCACATTTACATCACTAAAAAAACCCCACAGTGGTGCAAGAGCAAACACGAAATAAGATATGCAAAACAGGGGAGATAAAAAAAAGTAGTACCTTAGAGAACCAGGTTATGCCAATAAACAGACAGAAAATGCAGACATTCTGAATTTTGGTGTGTCATATTCATATACTTGTATTCACAAGATGCAGCAAGAATTTTCAGCTATGACAAATCAGAATCACAAAAGATTTTCCTTCAGCTTCTGAAAACAAAACTATAGTTTGGAGATTCTTTTTTGAGTGAGCATGTACTTTTCACGTGGGTGTGGGTAGGAGGCATTAGATGTCTATAATGGCAAATATGAAATACAAAAGAAAACATGAGAACTGCTGATACCATCGTAGAGTTACCTTCAGATGGTCAACTTTAACTGTAAGTGGATCCTCCTGAACCTGCAGTTTTTGGTATCTTGATGAAACAAAGTTACCAACTTAAACCCGCAGAAATTGAATGGCAGGCAATCTAATGTATCTCACCGTCTCGGTTATCCGTAAACGTCGGTGACCAAGTAGCACTACCTGATCCCCTTGAATACTAGTTATCTACAGAAACAACAAAAACTAGTTACAGAGCTAAACTAGTTACAGAGCTCATCTTAATGCAAGACTGTGGAAGCATAAGTCATTGTTCAGGGTCCATAGAAAATAGTCGATTACCTGAGCAAGCGTGCCAACTTCATGAAGACGCCTCAGCAGTTCTTTCCCTTTGAGATCATCAATGCTCTTCTCAGAATCTGAACTGGTCACAATATTAGGGTCGGTACCTTCTTCATCCTTCACAAGAAAGGCACCGGCATATGGGACTGATCTTTTGCGATTTTCTATTAAGGCTTGCAACAGCTTTTGGTCCTGAGGGATTTTTAAGGAGAGAAAAAATACCTCATCATTAAGATGGGAAAGGAGGAAACTATACAGTAAGGAAGATGCGAAATTGATTTTACCAATTGCAGATAGCACAGCAATGTACCTTTACATAGATCGGCATGTAAAATCCTGGAAAGAGTGGTCGATGCGGAAGAGGCAATGCTATGACCTGCTTGAACAAGTTATCATAATAAAGTGAGAGAAGGAAATGACTACCAGAATCACATCATTAAAAAAATAATCACAGTATCACACAGGAACTGTTCACTCAAGTTATTGTACTATCACTTTTAAGTTTGATACAAAGCTAATATGAAGTGATGAACATATATCCACCTTAAGAGAAAACATAACAATAGTCTCAAGGGTGATACAAAGATCTAAAAAAAGAAAGGCAACACGGTGTAACCCTTAATGGGAGAGCAAGGCCCCTGTTTGGTTTAAAATGTCACTGCAAAATCAATGGGCTACTTAAAAACTACAATCAAGTAATCAAGTTAAAAAATGTATTTTGATCCTTCAGTATACAACTCAAATGAATTGATCACATTAGTACCAAAATAAACACTCACTTCCTTCATCACTACATGTAAGTCGTTTTTTAGCCATTCGCCCATTTTCATTTATCACTAGATGTAGGTCATTCTACAATTTGGAGGCACTTTTTTCCTCAATACTTCCTACTATATTAGACTATTACTCCCATTAATGAATAAGCTCTCCTTCCCAATCCTCTCCCTCAGTCCCTCTCATGGACATAAGTAGAATCAGTGCACCTAGGAATGAGATAAGGACACAATATTTATGTCATGTTGTTCCTTAATTCTTATGCCCATTGCTACCCTACATCTCTTGTCGGAGGGAGTATTTATTCAATTGAACAACCCCTACAAACTCGGTGCCAGCTTTCCTAACCATGGCCTTATAACAGTGGCTTTCTTTCAAATTGTAAGAGAGAGCTAAACAAAACTACAATTGAAGACAATATTTCAATCCCTGCAATGAGCTTCATATTAAATTACATGGAACAAAGCCTAGTTGATTCAGACCAAAAGAACTGTGGTGTTTCTCACGGTGCCCTTAGAAAACATGTTGTTTTTGTAATGTTTAAGTGCGAACTTTTAATACAAAGTACTTCCATGCTCAATTTAAGCCACAAACTTTGCGATATCAATTCCAGCGAGTTGCATTGCACGCTGACTCACATGTTCGTTTATCAATAAGCTACTCCCGAGTTCAAACCAAATTACACATTCACCTTCTACTTAGCACACAATCCCATCGAGCGGCTGCTGCAAGCAACTAAACAAAGCGATTATGATCCAAACGAAGAGAGAGCACACCGTGAGGCAGTCCTCGGGGCGGGGGGTGGTGGGCACAATAGCGGAGGACGCCTTGCCGTCCTCCTCGCCCTCCGCAGCAACCGCATCCTCGGCCTTCGCCTCCGCCGCCGCCGCCTCAGAGTCGCTCCCGGAGTTGGAGCAGAAGCGCGCCCTCCTCCCCAGCATCGAGCCCCGGCCGCCTCTTAGCGGCCCCAAAACCCTGAGCAGCGGCGATCTCGCCTCCTCCACCGCCGCCACGAGCGGCGCGGCTGCGAATCGCGTCGGGAAGACGGCGGCCGCCGCCGCCGCCGCGGCGCGCAGCATGTTGGGTCCGGATGATTCCGCGGTGTGATTCTAGGGATTCGAGGAGCAGCTATGGATGCGTGCCTTGTGAAGTATTTTCCTTCTCTGAGGTTTTGGTTTGCGGAGGAAGAAACGGCGAAGGAAGGAAACTACAAACCCTTCTAAAACCCTACATGATTTATGGGAGAAGATAAACATCATTTAGATGTTTTTTCCTAGATTATTATCTAGAGCTCTAACCATTAGATCAAATATTTAACGGTTACAAATTTCTCCCCTCTCCAGGAAAAAAGAGGTCTATTGGATCTCTGACAGTCAGAAATTTAGATGATTGTTTGAAAGAAAATATCCAAGTGATAGCTAGACATTTCTATAATTTATTTCAAGACTCATTGGACACGACTAATGAGCATCTAGGTGTGCATTAATCTTATAGCACACCTCCTTGGGCCTTTTTTTTTTGCACGCACGGCCACCTTGTCCGTTTGGTCCCTTCATTCTTACTAGGCCACTAGCTACATATGGTCCGATCATGCTCAGCCACTCGGCAACCTGCACAAAATACAAATACAAATACTTGTACCCATGCATATAGATGGTCGGCGATGCAAGAAAAATGGGTTTCTTCACCAGAAAATAAGTGGCATAGTTTTTGCATGGAGGCATTGGTTCGTAGAGATCAGCTAATTTTTCACTAAAATTTTGAAGACATTTGTCTCCTTGGACTAGCTGAAAGTTGAGGGACATGTAGACATGGTGAGACCCATCTTATCCCTATACATGAGACATCTATGTTTTGCTGCACAATCCTCACCTCCTTTGAATGATGCTAGGATCAGACACCCTTACCCTATCTTCTCATATACCTAAGGTTCAACTGATGGTAAGTTTTGAACTTTTTCTCAAATTCATGCATGGTGATTGTTTCTTAATTTAAGGTGGTAATTTGTCAAAATGGTATATGTCATAGTTGAGAGTTGTAAAGTAAACCATTGAAGCTAAACCACTGCCACGTCAGATCAAATCAGAGCGGTTTTGTGTGAAGGTTGTGTTATGAATGATTTTAATAGTTCAAAAGTGAAGAGTAAACAGTTTTAAAGCTAGGAGTAGAAATTGAATCAAGACCGTACTTAAGGTTTGTAAAGTAGACATGTTCCTAAATTCACCCACCTCTCCCTCTCTCTCCCCCTCACCCTCTCCCTTATCGACATTGGTTGGATCTGAGCCCCTCTTCCTCACTGGCACCAACCAGATCTAAGCCCCCCTCTCCTACTCCCTCACCTACGTCGACTGGATCCGAGCCCCCTCTCCCTCTCCCTCATCGGTGTTGGCCGGATTCAAGCCCTCTTCTCCCTCTCCCTCACCGATGTTGGCCGGATTCAAGCGCTCTTCTCCCTCTCCCTCATCGATGTTGGTCGGATTCGAGCCCCCCTCGCCCTCTCTCACTGGCATCGACCGAATCTAAGCCCTCCTCTCCCTCATCAATGCCGATTGGACCCAAACCCTCTCTCCCTTTCCCTTACCAACATCGTCTAGATCCAAGCCCCCCTCTCCCTCTCCCTTACCAACATCGGTTTTGCGAGTGGTGCTCTGAGGGCATGCCAACGGCAGCGAGGCGACAATTTGCAGCGACAGGTGAACATGTTGTCAGTGTTTAGGTAGTGAGGAGTAAAACTTAGCTAGGGGAGAAAGGAAAAATTGTTAACCATGGCACCCTGTGTCCCTCATCGACGAGCGCAACGTGGTGGCAAGCGTGTGGGCTTGAAGATTTTGTGCCCAAGAACTTGATGTGTCTTGAGAGTGGCGATGAAGTCTAGCAAGATGAGGAGATCGGCGTGTGGTAGCCAATGGCTCAGTCGTGCAGTGGCGACGTGGCGAGCATGATGGGTATCACGCGAGCAACAAGCTTCAACGTTGGGGGGAGTGGCCTGGCGGCGCGATGGGCCGACATGAAACCTTGCATGGCGGGACAGCGTGGAGTGGCGCGGCGGGCCGGAGTGGAGCAGGTAGGAACGTTAATGCTGCAAGGCGCACTAATTGTGTGTTAGATTATGTGCCAAAACAATGTCTCGCATAAGATATTGCTTCCCTCTCTCTTCTTTAATTTCACAAATTCTAGTTAACATGTTCATTAATGCTATGGACATTGCTGACTAGACTTATTGGGAGTGAGCACCGGCCGTTCTCATTAATTAGGCAATGATGGAGTATATAATAACTAGCCAATGACAAAAAGAGAAGATTTTTCATTGATTCAGATAAGATTAAGGTCATATTCGTATTAGTTTCTAAAAATTGTTTTTGTACAATGGATGTCTTTTTTATATAGTACCTAATTTTTAAACTTATTCTCTTTTCAAAGCGGGGTTTACCGGTCGATTGTAGTATACATTATAGTGACTTGATTTATATCGGTCAAAATCACACGCGACTATCTCTATTTATAAGCTTCTCTATAAACTGTTATTATTTAAATTAAAAATAAAAGCTAATATAAATGAACCCTAATTTACAAGAGCTACTACTAAGTTTCGGTGTCGATCGAATTGGGCAAGGTATTGATAGTTTTCGCATATGTATGTGTCGGAACGTATATAATCGCTCACGTACGTGTGGCCTGAATTAAAGTTTTCATGGTGTCAACTTATTAATCTGGACGCCATTTGGTTTTTGTCAGTTAGCCGCCGTCGATTTCACTAGAATCGAAATCAAAGGTGCGTGAAGTCCTAATACGAATATCTATATAAATAAATCGAATATCAATAAAATATTTTGATAAAATTATTTCAATAAATCATTCCGAACTTTAGCCGGAGGCCTAGCTCGTACATATGTACTGTACTAGCGAAATCAACTGTCCTCGACGAACCCTTGGTCCATTCTCCGCATCCTGACCGTTCAGCACGTGGTCCGTGCACGTACCCCTACCCGCTGGCACGTGGGCCCCAACAACTCAGACGGCCTCGCCGCCTACCTATAGCTATAAATGTGAAGAGACATTCGAAAGCAGCAGCTCCTGCGCCTCGCCTCCATCGCTCGCTCCTCAGCTACGTCGTGGGCCTTTAATTCCGGGCTCGAGCTCGGGATTGGGAGCTCGCCGACGAATAAGTGATGGACATGGAAGCCCAGCCCAAGCCCTGGAGAGGAGCACTGTAGAGTCACTGCAATAACTGTCAGCATGCTCTGCTTGGCATAATTTTGATTCGAGCCTTAACGAGTTTTTTTGCGTGGGCAACCCTGTTTCGAGATTTGTTATCTGTCGTCTTCAGTTTCAAGAACGTTCTCCTCGCAAAAATAAAAAGGTTTCAAGATCGTTGATTGGTTTCAGACATAACTGTCAGCATGCTCTGCTTGGCATAATTTAACTTGGGTCATTTGCGTCTGGCTAAACCTTGTTGCGCTTCTGATAGCCCGCCAATGCAACTGGGATTGAGCTCTTCATTTCGGAGTGTTGTGTCACCTGCAATGTGCCAGAAAGGTTTTCCTGTTACTTGGCTAACTTTATTCTTTCCTAAGTTCCTATGTTTTTCATTCTTTGCTTGATTGATTTCAGTATGTTTATATTTCCATATTATCATATCATAATTGCGAGGCGCACATAACAACCCCATATTATAGTTGACACGAAATCTGCTAGTCTAAGATACAGCTGATTGCCCCATTAATTTACTAATTCGTAGGACCTAACATTGCAAATGCAGTGCGCTGCATGTGTAAGACATATATGTGTTCTTGACTTTGCAGCGCCAAATGTCATACCCAGATTAAAAATGTGTATCGTCTCACTAACTAGCTTGCACATGCGTGCACCAAGAATCTAAACTGAAGCAATTATTTGAACAGCTCTCCGATTAGTGAGGGCTGTTGGGATACGAGTAAGTTACGTTAGTGCAAATTAAAAAATTTTACTATGTAAACTAGAAAATTATATAAGTAAGAAATTATAAATCGTTACCACTAGACGCGCAGTGCAGCGAAAGTAAAGTTAAAGCAACCGATTCAACAAAGTACACGTCGATGTACTGGAAGTAGTAGATTGTCCTCCGGCCAACCGTCTCCTCCTTACGATCGTCCCGATCAACATCGCAGTCGTAGCAGTGTCTCTACCGAAATCCATATATCCAAGGATGAAACACCATGCGTCGTGTGCTAACACCAGCGAGCATAGCAGGGATTATGAGAGGTGGTAGCTAGAGTTTTGATAGGTGTGTTGAAGATACCTCTCTCAGCCCCCACCTCTCTTTATATAGCCTCCAATCGGATCTTTATCCGATACGAATAGAGATCAAATCTCACTTGAAAACTTTCATCCGGATCCTTATCGTTCCAACCCATTAAGTGTGTGACTCTGTAGATTCATGTATATTTGGCTATAGACCAAAAATTTCTTTCCAATCCATAAGTCGGTAGCAGTCCTTAGTAAGACATAACGACTCTTAAACATACATAAAGATCCTATCGAACGAACCTATATAGCGATTATGTATCGATCTCTTTCCTTTATGATACCAGATCAAACTTAAGGTGAAAAATGTGTCATCCTATGATAGTTCAATCATTCACTCAAACATGTAGTGGATTACTCAGTTGTGATTGACTCCTCAACCACATTTGGCATAGTCATGTACTTTCTTAATTCAACTATATCGAGAGATCCAAAGATATCTTTTCTGTTATACAAAAGGGGTAAATTCCATCTTGATCACTCATATTCCTCCATATATTTTATAGTAAATTCAAAAGTTATCTTTATGACAACCCAGTCATGGAGAATTGTTTGATAACCTCTAAATAAATTATTACACATATAGAAAACAATGATGATTTCAATTCTAAGGATCATACATATACTATGTATGAGATCAACTGATGATACTTAAGAATATAACAATTCCCTAATATCTCATGAAAGGTCGATCTAACACATATTCTCTAACATATGTCCACATTATTGATTTGATATACTATATCTATGATTCATGAAATATAATCATCAACTAATAATATATTGATATGTAAATTATAATTATTCTGTATAATAATATAAGATGAGAAATAATTTAGAATACCCTCAAGCACGAGATCTACCGGTACGTCACCGCTGGCGGTGGCGCTGGCGGTGGCGCTGATTAATTTAACCCGCGCTAGGAAGAAACAGGTGTTCGTTTGTTGCTGCTTCTTTTACTTCATTTCTTTTTCCTCGGGATTTTTGTAGATTCTGATTGGTGTTTTGTTTCGCCTTTGGTAGATGCGTAAAACTATAACTTATATGTATTACTATTTTAGCATAACTCTCAGAACACACATGCTCTCATATAAAGCTATCAGACTTCTATTAGCACACTGCCATACATTGAGTTACAAGCCTTTTATTTGCATCAAACCAACCGACTTCAACAAAATATTGTTCTTTAGTGCTTACAGCTAGCAAACGAAACAAAGACACCTCACGCAAAAACTAGAAACTTCATGCACCACACATAGCTAGTACTCTACCTTGTTTTATACCACACATAGCTAGTATACTACCTTGTTTTATACGTAAGAATGCCTCTATGATAATAACCACTCGACGGTTATTATAGGGAGGATATCTCACTGACAGCAAATCGATAACATGTGTGGACTCATGATCAATCAGATATCCCTAGATTGAGTCTTGGAAGCGAAGATGTCTTGTAGCGAGCAGCAATTACCTTCCCTTCAGATGCTATTTAAGACAAAGCGGAGGTGACAAACATACTGACAATCAGAAGCAGAATCCAATTTCATTATCTTTGTAGTCAAGGCTCCTTAAGCACCATTATAAACATTCCTTCGCTGATAATGCGGAATAATAAACTGAACACAGATATAGGAGGAGAAGAACTCCTGCATTTCTTTATTACTTTCTTTTTCCCAATAGTAGCATAGCAGCATGGCCTGGCCTACGTACTCGTGGTCGTGGCGCTTCCTTGAGTCGTGAGATTGTGAGCCAAGGGCCCAACCGCCCCGAGCAAACGCCATGGCAATGGCAGAGCTCAACGCGTCCAGCTCTGAATTCCCATTGTGTTGAGCTGACCATCAGTTCGTCTTCACGTACCTTGCTTCTGCTTGTGCCAGCGGTTTGACCGGTGGCGGCTCCACATCAGTTCGACCAGGAAGGAGGCAAAAAAGAAAACAACTATACAAAGTAGCAGTGGTGCGTTTGCCGGGAGTCGAACCCGGGTCTATTGCTTGGAAGGCAATTATCCTAACCGTTGGACTACAAACGCAACTCGCTTTTGCTTCTGTCGGTCAGCCTGTACTGGCCACTACGAAACAGACCAAATATACGTTTGCTCCTCGGTCCGGATTGCAGGCCTGTATTTTTTGACTTCTAAAAATAACTTAATACGCAACTTTTAAATAAAGTATTTTTTAAGACGAAGTCTATAAGTTAATTGTAGTATATAATTAAAAGCCCAACATCTGTATAATCCAAAATCACAAACGATTATCTCTCTGTCTGTAAGCTTTGTCGCAAACAGTTAAAATTCAAAAAATTTAACCAAAAACCAAAAGCCACAGCCATATCAAACAAGCCCTGTATTTGTTGGAGCAAACTATATATGAAAGTGAATAAGTTCAACTAATACATCTTTGGGAATCATCCCATTGCCAAAAAAAAGTTCCGATTCCAAACGACGATAGTTTCTAATTTTTAGAAACCAAAAATCGTTGAAACGTATTAGCTTCTTAGTGTGGCTTTTCCAATTTTTCTTTTGCATTATCCGTGAGATATAACGATGTTTTCATTTTTCCTTTTTTTTCCTCTATTTTCTTTTAACTATATGGGTGGGTTATTCTGAGCTAAGGTTTATAACTGTGATTTTTAAACTTTAATCTGTTTTCAATGCTTAGGGTTTTCTCTCCTTCTGCTTGAGTGTTTTCAAATTGCCCGTTCTGAGCAAGTACAATTTGCCACCTGGCATTTGAAATTCAGGCGATGAATTATAGTTCATGCATGCAAGTTGAGACTTTTTTGTAATACTAGTGTTTGAAGCCACCGATAATGTGCAAAAGAAAATTCGTGCAGTTTTTCCACCAAAAAAACCTCTCAGAAACTTGTCATTGGCTCAACGCACTCACAAGGTGGATGTTGGCAAAGTTATATGCGGCTGCTTTTGAAAATGTGAACCGTAAAGGACCCATTCCATGTGAACCGTAAATGGTGGACAAAAAAGTCTGGTCAGGTGGAAGCCTCAGTCCAGTTCAGGAAACTTCTTTCAGACGGTACTTGACATGTTTAATGTGAGATGTAGGCCGCGCTTAGGGCCGCTGCGCGTTACGTGGCAGCGGTCCGCGTCAGCGTTGGTAGATACTGTTTATTTTTTTATCTTTTTTTTAGAATTTTTAAGTTTTGTTTTTTTTGTATTTCTTTGTATTATTTGTGATAAGCAAGCATGTTATTTTTATTTTTATATTTTTAAATTTTAATTATACCTAATAAGCTAACTTAACTACAGTGAAAATACAATAATAACAAATTCTGAAGAACCGTCTGCGATGAGTTACCCAGTATAGCTTTCTCTGTACCGGTGCCTGCAAGATACATATGCATGATCAGCTTATGACTTGCCGATAAGAGAACGCATGACATGTTTGCCCGTTGTTTGGATAAGAGATGCATGCAGCACAAGCATTATTTTGTGGTGGTTTGCATGCTCTCAGGAGAAGTCACCGTAGAGAGAGATGCGTACGTCTGCTATCTATATATCATCTTCCGAAAGCTAAGCCATGATATATACCCATTAGCACATTCTGAGGATCGATATGATATGTAGCATCGTTTTTCTTGCGAATGTTTTCTTAGCACGCAAGAATCTGGATATATACATGCATGCAGGCTATCTCCTGAAGAGACGAGCTGAGAGAGGAAGAAAATTTCAGGCGAGCACGGCACGACTCGATCGAATGGAACATATATATATATGCACGTTTTGAAGTCGTCGAGCTACTTGCGAATGCATGCACCTTTTTCTTTGTAATCTCGATTTGATGGGCAGGCTCGCTAGCTAGGTAGCAGTAGTGAAGGATGAGGGAGGTACGATCGCGAGATGGCAGAGAAGCAGCACTAGCCAGCCGCAGGATGAAAGGTTTTCGTACATATCGGCGATCTTTCCAGTACACGCATGACCCGAAATTCCACTAGCTATAGTACACGCATGACTGGGCCAGGTGATAGGGATTCCGTGGCCGGTCGGATTGTTCTTTTTTATTTCCTTCTCTTGTCTCGCTCATTATCGATAAAATCATTGTAATCTTGAATGTGGATTTCGCGGACATCCGCCGAAAATAAAAGCATTTAAATTCTTGCCTCTCAAACATTGCGCGGAGCCACGCATGTATGTATACATACATCCCAAAAGCCCAACATATGTGTGTTGGATTAACATGCATGTATAGCCAACAGAATCAACGGCCGGCCCTCGTGACAAGTTGCGTGCCGTGAGGGTTCTGACAGAATCTAGAGGGCGACAATAATGTGCAGTCGTGTGTAACTCGACGACATAGCGAGGGTTCTATAATCCTTTATAAATTGAATCAATAAGTTATATAGCGTGATAGTCCTAAATATTTTAAGCTCATATGTTATGCCAATCGCTGTTGCCACCAACGCGCACACACTTCTGAATGCAGATCGAACGTCCGTCTGCCTTGCTAGTTGCTAATAGTAAAATTCTGCTCCCAAAACAATGCTCGGTTTGTCCGTGACTGAGACCTCGGGTGTAGTCGTCGTCGTCGTCGTCGTCGTATTGTGGCTGTAGCTGCCAAGCTGCTTCTAAGCTAAAGACTCCCTATCCTCTGCTGGGGGAAATTTCCGGAATCTGTCCTCTTTGTAACTATCTCTGTACTCCTTCAGTTTTCTTCCTGAACTTAACCTTTTTTTTTTAAAAAAAGGTTGAGTTTAATTTGATTGCTCCAAATCAAGAAAGCTAACTAATGTAGCTGTGCACGTACGTGTGTAAAGGTGAGAAGATTAGCACGACAATTAACCAGATGGAAACGCATCATGCATGCATAGTCGGCTAATGCGCTTCGCCATCGAAGGAACTGCAACTGCATGCCGTGGCACGAAATTTTGGACTTGTGCATCTCGCCGATCCAGAAAAGGAGGAGAAAAGGAACGCAGTGTTGAGTACACATAATCATTGTTAAGTTGACAGTTCCGGGAGCTTATGTCGGCCCAGCCACGGAAATCGCGAGGGAATGAATCGAGTTGGATTGATATCGCATCTAGATGGTGCGCTTTCCTCAGGTGACGCCTGATCTGCATCGATCGAGCACTTGCATCTGGACGGGAAGAGAATACGTGTGGAAATCATCGTTTCTGATCCCCCCCTCTCTCTCTCTCTCTGTTCTGGCAGAAACAAAAAAAAAAAGTTCGATCCACATTCAGCAGAAGTTCGATCTATCTCCTTTTTCCTTCCCTTTTCTCCTCCCTTTTCCCACTGCTAGCCATGCTAAACCGATCCACATTTAGCCCCACTTCCGTTGTTGTTGCTAATCATGCACACGCGTGCCGTGTTAATTGTTAGTGCTGCTCCTGCTGCAATTGGATCACTTTTGAGCATATACAAGTAGTACTTAGCAGTACTACTTAATTCTATGATGAGTTGTAAGGAGTATGACGAGTAGAGAGGGTGAATATGAGCCTAAATTTAATTTGACACTTTTTATAATTTTTTTCCTTTAAGTAAAAGCAAAACTCTTCACTTCAACAGTTATGAAAGCTATAAAGATTATAGACAAATAATTGTAAGGAAAATTATGATCAAAACGGAGTAAAATATACTTTGACAACCACTGGCGATCTGACCTCTACATATATGGCGGTCTGACCTTCAGGCCGGTCAGACATCTGTTTTAATGGCGGTCAGATCGCTATGGATAGTAAAATTAGAGAATGCTACAATAACCTCGATCAGACTGTTGCTATAGTGAATTCAGGAATGAACAGTTATTTTAGCATTATTTCAAATCCGAAAATATATATAACTTTTGATCAGTTGATCTAAATGATTTGAAACTTTACATGCACCTTCTCTAGAATGCCATGAACCTATTCCAATCAACGATTAAGAAAATCGTTACCAAAGTTTTAAACTTTTTACGTTCGAAGGAAAGGTGTATCAAAATAGGTCAAAAGAGGGAAATCTTGATTTGCTTTTCCTTATGAGTTCTTGAAGATCTAGATGATCTTAGATGGGTTTTTACATATCATAGAAAGTTAGATCATAACATAAACTCAAGCCAAAATGTTCACAACATGAAAACTCCAAAATCACTCCTTGAGCTAAAACTGGGCAAACACAAAAACTTATAACCTAAATGGATGAGATCTAGTCTTCAAGACACATCTTCATTACTTACATATTCTTGGCACATGGCAAGATCAATGGGAGAAGAGAAAACACCAAAAATCAAGCCAAATCAAGATTTTATCACTTGAGCACAAGAGAAAAAATACTTGGATAAATTTTAATCTCTATTAATACTTATAGATGAATGTTTACAGCCACTCTCTAACTACATACAAATCCTAAGGATGACAAAACGCTCAGCCATAAGAACCTTTCACATCTCTCACAAAGTTCTCTTCAAGAACCTTAACTACTCTCTCTACTTGGCATAGATCGCTTAACTCTGAATCACCCTCTCCACCCTTTTATAGTGGATGTATATAAGAAATCCTAACCAGCCCCTCTAGTTAGGTTCCATCCACTTACATGGGCTAACTCATTAACCCAACACAATTTTAAGTTTTGCATTTACACAAGCACGCTTTTCAAAACACACACACCCATTAACCCATCAGTGAATCAATATTTGATCCACTTAATATTTTCAGCACAACCAAGATCTAAACAACTTAGGCCACGCCGCGGTTTTGCGCACTACCACTTTTTCAGTATTGAGCAATTTATCAAAATGTCCATCTACCATCTTCTATGAAGTTTCCCACTTCTTTTACTACGAAACACCGCTCATGCTTCACCATCTGTCATGTGGCCCCAATGACTTGCCGCCAAGCCTTTCACGCATCTGAATCCCACTGAACCGTTCTTGCTTGCAAACGACCCAAATCACTTGGCTCGCGCCGTGACTAACACTCAAAACATAGAACCAACAGACCAACTCAGTGGGGCCGGTCTGACCGTGGCTCACACGCTGGTCAGACCGCCCATAAGGCAACCGGTCAGACCGCCCATAAGGCAACTGGTCAGACCGCACCGTCCTAACGATTAGACCGCCTGGCCAAGCCGATATGACCGGGAATTCTAGAAAAACAGATGCTGAAATTCAACTTCACAAAAATCAAACTCAAGTAATGAAATCAATACAAGATCAATGTCAAATATTCATCATTGACATCGGGTTGCCACCACATAGCCCTCCATGAGTCACACTCATCAGGACAAACAAGCTAGTTTGCATCATTGGATATTTGTATTGGCCGGAGAGATCAACACTGACCGGTGCATGATGAATTAGAACATCCATTAGTGCAGATAATACGTACAGATTAATCAAGAGTGTTTGACGTAAGTTTTATTACAGCCTCGGCTAGATCATCAAAGTACACAAGTTACAAACCAATCAGTCCGTATTTACCCAGGAAAGAATGGAGTAAAGCAGTAAAAACGAACCAACGACACCAATACTATCGGTACTCCTCCGTGCTAAAGCTAGTGTAGAATTATACTTGAGATCGTTAGGCAAGAACTGGAGAAGAAATTATTGGAGGGCTAAGTAAACGGAAGATTAAAAAAACCCCCCAATAATAACCCTCTCCTTAATTCTTGTAATCCATCGTCCTCCCTCTGGTCTTTCGCTGCCCGTCCCCCACGTCCAGTCCGGTCAATGCTAGCGGCGGACTCCGTTCTTCCTTTCACAACCCCAGCATCTGCGTGTACCATAGGTCGTCCGCGCCGGCGCCCCACATGGTCTCGCCGAGGCCGGCGCCGCCGCAGATCTCCAAGTCCGGCAAGCCGATGTCGGCGTACAGTCCGGTGAGACCGGGAAGCGACTCGGACCAGCTGCACGTCTCGGCGCCGAACTGGCTCTCTGGTTGTTGGTATTGGGTCATGAGGCCGCTGTGTGGTCGTTGTTGGCACACCGTGTCGTACATGGTGGTAGTGTTGTAACTGTACGACGAGCCGTCGTTTCTACCGGGTGCGCTCTCGGCGGCGGCCACCAGCGGCGGCGGGGACACGAGCCGCATTCCGGCTTCGGTTGACACCGACGACGATGATACGGCGGTGGTGCAGGAGAGCTCCACGTCGGCGGCCGGGCTGAGGTCGATGACTTCGTCGACGGGCGCCGCGGGGAGCAGCGACGAGAGCTGCGTCGACTGGTGGAGCATGGCGTCGTCGCTGGCGGAGGAGTGGATGCGCTCGAGGAGGCGTGGCATCCAGAGGTAGCGCATGAGGTCCTTGAACTCCTGGCTGTTGACGTCGCACTTGAGCTGCTTGGCGTGCTTCTGCACCCGCGTCCGCCAGTAGTTCTTGATCTCGTTGTCGGTGCGCCCCGGGAGGTGCTGCGCGATCTTGGACCACCGGTTGCCCCACCGCGAGTGCAGCTCCAGGATCAGCAGCTGCTCCTGCGCCGTGATGTTGCCGCGCCGCAGGTCAGGCCGCAGGTAGTTGAGCCACCGCAGCCGGCAGCTCTTGCCCGTCCGCTTCAGGCCTGCAACCATCAGTTCATCAGCATCCATCACATATCCAGCAGCTTAATTACTATACTATTATGCAGGCAGTAGGCTACTGCAAAGTACATAGTTTACTGCTCAATCCGTCATACAGCAGCAGCAGCTGGTTGGTAGGCAAAATCAAGCGATACACACACACACACGTCTCTTGCTGCTGTTTTTCTCCAGTTAATTGCTAGCTTATGTAGATGAACAGGTAGGTAGATATGTATTCCAATTAAGCTAGGTATAGCTAGTCTATGCCTTGCCCACCCATGCAAAGGAACACTGATGCTGCTGGATTACATCTGTCTCCTCACTCGTGCAGAATGCTCTGCTAGATTTGGCTAAAAAAGAAAAGGAAAAAGGCTGGAAAAAGCAAAGACTATTATTCTCTGTTCTTAATTCCTACCTGCGCAGCGTGCAAGCGCGTTCCACCGGCCCTCGCCGTGCGCGGCGATGTAGTTGACGAGCAGCAGGTCTTCCTCCGCCGTCCACGGCCCGCGCCGGAGGTCCCCTGCCACCGCCTCCTCCTCGCTGCTCAGCTCCCGCTGATCATGCGCCATCTCCATCTCCATCGTGTCTGCTAGCTCTGACGGCACGATCGAGCTAGCTAGCTGTATATGCAAGTAGAGCTACCAGCTAGCTTAGATACAACTCAAGAGCAAGTGGTGGATTTGGAGACAGAAATATGGGTAGTTAGATAGGTAGCCAAGAATAGAATATGTAGGGGAGAGAGAGAGAGAGGTCGAGAAGAAAGAGAGTGGTATTGGTATGGTCGTCTGGACGGCGATGAGGTGAGGTGATGAAAAGGGCGGGAGAGCAGGGGTTAGGCAGCTAGGCTTATATATAGGGGGAGATGGATGGCTCGTGGCTTGGTTTGTGCTGTGCCGTGGATCTGAAAAGAATTGGGCATGCATGACATGATCCAAGGCAAGCTAGCAGCATGTGGTGGAGCACGACGCAACTGTGCAGGGTTAGTTTGAGCATGCTGCCCGTCTGGTTATGATTAATCTGAGTTCTAAAGTGCTATAGTTTTAATCTAAAATGATATTGTAGCGACTATTAGCTTTTATAAGATATTTAATTAAAAAATATGAATAAAAAAATAGAAAACGCCGTTATAATAATACAAAGAAAAAAGAGAGAGAAAAAAGCCAAGTTAAGAAGTCAAATGTATTTCTAGCAATTTTTAGCTTCTAAAATCAAAAGTTGTTTAGAATAGAGCCCCTTAGGTAACGCTCAGTTTAGCGTTCGTTTATGGTTTTTTTACTGAAGCTGGTTTATTTTTTACTGTATCTGAGTTGATTTATTTGGCATAATTAAATTTGAAAAAATAGAAAAATAGAAAAAATATGTTAACCCATCACGGATAATACAAAGGAATACAGGGAAAAAAGAAAAAAAATAAAAAAAATCAGAAAAAAATAAAATACTAAATAGTGAAAAAAACAGAAGTTAGAAATAGAAACTGACTTAAAGTTAAAATGAGCAGGTTTGGGCTGATTAGTTAGACTTGTGCTGATTTCAAAAGCCAAAAGTATAGGTGGGCTGATTAGTTTATCTTTTGGAATTAGAGCATCGGATTAACGATGCTAATCCGCACGCATACGTCAAGTTTGACAGGTGCTTT
Source organism: Melocanna baccifera (assembly GCA_036346265.1). NCBI lineage: Eukaryota > Viridiplantae > Streptophyta > Magnoliopsida > Poales > Poaceae > Melocanna > Melocanna baccifera. Next base: position 24,993,257 of record CM070694.1, on the reverse strand, counting down.
GACTAGTCCTGCCTACTTGCCCGACAGCCACGCGCTCCCCTCCCCCCCTCTATAAACACACGTTAGCTTTTTAAAGTAATTTTTTATTTTTTTATATTATCTTTAAAGATATAACAGTATTTTTTATTTTTCTTTAATTGAATAACTCGGGAAAAAAGTTAATAGTCGCTGCGATACTATTTTAGCTAAAAGCTAAAATAAAAGACCGAATTGAACGAGATCAGTGTGTTACATAAATAAGCTTTTTTCAGATATTATTGATTTGTACTCGAGTAAACACATAATTTTATCATATTTCTCTACACTATCTACAGAACATAATTTTACCTCTTCTTTTGGCATTAAAACACAGTCTTCTTCTTATGCTTTGTTTGGATGAGGAGGATTGGGCTATGATATGATTTGGCTTTACATTTTGTCAGCCTTTTGTCCTGCAGAGATGAATACATCCAGCAAGTTTGTCAATACACTACTAAAAATAAGCACTCTGTATAACAGCATGTTGATTCTATATCTGAAAATAATCTTCACATATAAAAATACAGCAGAGGTATGCTCAGGTTCCACACCGGGAGTTGAAATTCGGGCATGCAGCATACTTCGGATTGGATTTTTTTTAGGTGCCCGTTTTGTCAAACACGCAGACTGTTTTTTAAAGAAGATCCTTTTTTGCATAGAAATATTCAATCTCTGGTCTCCCTTGTGACACAGATCCATCTCTGGCTAGTAGTCCAAGCTAAGTAGTGCTGTCCTTCAGAATTTTGAGCGGCTTAGCCTGACCTGGATCCGTCCCTGGTATTGGATCCAACCCGGTGCCGTTGTCTGATCGACAGCTTGTCCCTGCCATTGTTCGTCAATCCTTTCAGCTGGCTAGACGTAGAGTTTGTACATATTAGCTTCTGTTTTTATTATTCTATTTGAAAAAAAAAATCAAAAATCAATATAAATATCTAGTTTCTCAAAGAGGTTTCTTCGCTCCTCTCGTTCCCGTTTCATTCCGAGGAAAAGTGAGGGAGTCACGGGCACATCACGTACCTTATTCCTCTCGCTCCAGTCGTGCAAACACATCTCTCTCACACTTTTTGTACCACTTGCCCCGTTATTCTAAAAGTCACTTCTTTCAGCCGTTACTATTTATTTTCAATCAAAAGCTTTTAGTCATAACTAAAAACCATCAGTAAAAACCAATATGAATGCCCCCGTAGATGGAGCTGCTTGATGCATATGTAGGGTGTATTCGAATTGGCTGAAAAAAAGTGGCTTTTCGAAGGAGGGGACGAACGATGGAAAAAAATGAGAAGGATGTATATGCTCGTAACGGGAGTGAGAGAAGTGAAGAAATCACTTCAAGAAACCGGTTATTCATATTAACTTTTAATTTTTTTAAATAAAAATTAAAAATAGAAGCTAATACAAACAGTACTGAAATATGCTTGCTAAGATCAAATTATTCCCCGAATTGTATACCGTACGGGAATCGCAGATTTTCTATTTGGTATGGTCACTTGTCAAGCCCAAGCCTGTACGTACTGCTGGTACCAGTAGATGCTCAATGAAGGGTGAATTAATTAGCGCAAGCATATAGTAGTTACAAAAAAATGTGTACGCAGAGTAGAAGTTGGGCCACCAGCAACGACTTGAGAGTTTGGAGAAAATTCGGCCTTAAAATGTACGGCAACCCAAGCTCCGACCAGACAACGTACCGTCCTGGTTCGAGCCGAGCCGTGACGGCAAGTGCGTCTTTCGTCCACCAGCAAGATGGCAAGCTTGGCCTCATCCCGGTCGTGAGGCGATGCTTTGACACCACAGCTTGGCCTCATCCAGAAAGAGAGAGACGAGGAGCAGCACAGCAACCGGCCATCATGAGATCAGAGATCAGACTAGAAAGCCAAAGTTGCTAATCAAGTTGTTTCTTCTTCTAGTGTTAAATTGTAAAGCTGTGTATAAATAGTTGTGAAAATCAAAAAAATAGTACAGCGATTTAAGCACCACCAAAAGATTTGTATCTATTCTATCACTCAATTGTTCTCGTGTTATCATCACCGTACTCGAAAAACAGAGTACCAAAGGAGTCTCCAGTACTTGGAGGGACTACGAGTACTATAGCACTCGTCACCACTGTAACACTCGAAAGTAATCTAGCAATTTTATGCAAAGACCAACCGTACAACATAAGCAAGCATTAAAATATGTGCTTAAATATCTAGCAGGAACATTTGATCATGTCAGGCATGACAATACTCCATTGCTTGAAGGATTTTGCGATAGTAATCTAGCCGGTGATCTAGTTGATTGTAAGAGTATGATTGGTATGATGTTTTATCTATATGGAAATGTGATTATATGGTGCTCATAGAAGCAAAGAAGTATAGCTTTAGCATTATGTGAAGCAGAGTTCATGGCATCAACTTTAGCTATATGTTAAGATATTTGGTTGATGAGATTGCTTCATGAATTGACTAAATAGACCAGAGGAGTCTCGAGTACTCGGAGGGACTACGATTTCTATTTACGAATACTGTAGTACCTGAAAAATACTGTAGCACTCATGACTACTGTAGTAAATAAAGGTTACGACTACTACTCAAATTCAAAGTTAATATCAACTAAGATATAATCAAAATCATTTTCGTGGTTGTAACCATCAACTTGCACGTGTGGGTCAGTGTTTGTAGGCTTCAAAGGGCTCAGCGGCGCATGCGGATGCTACAGCTAACTCCGGCGCCGCTTTTACGTGCTCCAATTCTGGAGGCTTCTACATAGATCGACACGCAGAGAGTCGCTAGGAGACGTCAATTGTTTGATCGATTCTCTCTTCAGACCTGCGCAAAGATAAACAGCTTGTTGCTGCATACAAGCTGAACCTTTTTGACACGGAAAACGCCAACATCTGAGACACGAGGGGGGCTTAGCAAAGCTCATTGATGAAAGGAACTTGTCCCGAGCTTAAGGACATGCTCAAGAGAGTGTCCATTAAAGCGGAAACAACATGTTTGATATGAATATCACTAGCCATGTCAATGTGTTAGCTCTTGTTCCTACATTTATCATACTCAGGCATAGAATAACAATAGAGTTGCTTTCCTTTGTCCCATTCTTTCCTTTCTTCGTTTCGTTTTGAGTGAAAGTAGGGAAGACTTTTCTCATAATTCAGCTGAAGATCCTCGCGTTCCAAAGCTGCCAGACAGTAAGCAGTCCAAACCAGCCCTGGACTGCTTTCGGATACTTTTCCGACTGTGTAGCCACCAATAATCTGCAAAAGCGCCGCTGAAGTGAAGTTTGCAAGCAACTTCCTGCTCCTCCTTTTCACCACCAGCGTTCTAGTTTCCATACTAAAGCAATGTAAGGCTTCTACAAGACGGTTAGGCTTTACATAAATAAAAAGTTTTACAACATGTGACTGTAATGTTGATCTATACTTTGGATCAAAGCATCTTAATGACTCTTGTTGCAAGAAATGAAGAACTGAAGGTTACATGATTGGGATTCCATATTCTGATTAAATCAAAAGGAAACTAATCTTCTATGTCAGAAAGTTTTAGCATCAACGTGGGTCAATTATTCTAGTGGCTTACACTGTCTGAAAAGCCATGCTAATTGCGGCGAAACTTAACAAGCATTAACCAGCTGTTTATGCTCAAGTATGATTAATGAAAGTGGTAGCACAGCCAACAAATATACTACTACTAAGTTCTTTCGTGAACTCCCTACCTTTACATTATGATGAATTCACAAACTAACCATGTTTTAGGCATCGACAGAAAATATCCATTCACAAATAGACCAATCTGCTTTAGCTTCTAGCTTCCGGCTGTGACTGTTGGCTGAAATTGCAATATAGCAGCTGTTGGTTTTTTCTAGTCATTTGATAAAAAATACAAAATAAGAAGAAAAAAAATACCGATATATCTTCACAGATAACGCAAATGAATAAGGCGAAAAAAGCAAAAAAGCCAAAATAAGAAACCAACGTGTTATAAGTGATTTCTAACTTCTAGAAACTAGAAGCATAAGACCCCGCTCGTTTCAGCTTTTTTCATTTTCAGCTTTTTTTTCACTATTCAGTAATTTATCTTTTTCTAAATTTTTTTAGATTTTTTAAGCTTTTTTGCATTTTTCTTTTTTTCCCGTGTTCCTTTGCATTGTCCGTGATGGGCTAACATATTTTTTCTATTTTTATATTTTTTTAAATTTAATTATGCCCAAAAAGCTAACTCAGCTATAGTAAAAAAAGCTAGCTACAGTGAAATTTCAGCTAAAAGCTAAAAACTATCGCTAAAACGATCACCCCCTAAGCCACTTAGAGTGGCCCCTAAAGAAGCCCAACCATGTGCTGATTTTTCAGTTCACCCAGGTGAAAAGTATATTATATCCTGGTTCTGTTGCTTAGGTGAACGAAACCAAGTTGTTTAGTGGTGAAAAGAAATCATGCAAGTGAAAGGTTCTACCTATCTACATGTGCAATTTCGCCATCGTTCTGTCTGCACGATTGGCAATTTCAGGAAGCACATTCAAAGTTACAAGGGATAAGCGAGTGAGACCACCAATGATGGTTGTGAAGTTGATTATGGCACCAACAGCTAACATGTAGTATAGTTTAGCATCCTCTCCGGTCCTAAATGATTGCGATTATTGTTTATCTGATGGCTATCAGCTGTAGTCCAACCGATAATATCGCGCAGCCAAGAAGTTTTTGTTAATCAACACATTAGTCAAGTCAGTTACAGTTCAACTGGTAAGGCACCAAACTGCAATGGTACTGAAATGCTGATCCAAAGAAGCACCATTACCGCAGCATGAAAACGATGGGCATAGCCCTGTGGTCTGCTTCCAGGTTGAAGCGTCTTGGACTAGAATTGCTTTATAATCTTTGGACCCTTCAATGTTCAAATGCGTAGATAGCTAGTTGGGTCATGTCCAGCACGGTTTAATACTGGGCAACAAGCACCAGTCCGGTGCAGCTGTGGACCCCTTTGCCATGCCCATATCTCCTGCTTTCATAAATTTGTATTACAGCTCTGTATATTTAAAGAATTTTATTGTTATTTGTGCTATTTAGCTTCCTCATCAAATGTAACTATATTATACAGTTTATTTGACCATCCTTGTTTCTAAATTCTAGCCCCGCCCCTGTTCTCTAGTGACGATGATCACTGATGACAAGTGAATTCGGAAAAATAGGGTACCCAACACAATGTGCAGTCAACTGCAAGCAAAATTTTCAAACGTGCGCGGGTCAAAAATTAAGTGTTCCATGGCATGAGGGCATTTGTTCATGGAGACAAATGCTACGGCTGCATGGTGTGAGACGTTATTATTGATCATTGGTCACATGAACAATGCTTTCTCAAGGGGACAAAAAAATTCTGAAGGCCACATAATATTCGTTGTAGTACAGTATTTCAGGACAACGCCTTGACTTGTGTGATGTGCGAGTTAGGTGAGCCATGGTCTAAAAATGACACTGAGAGGCCGAGTTCGTTTCAGGACGCGCTTCTTCATGCGCAGATTGGCAGAAATTGGTCGTTGCAGGGTTGCCAGTTTCAACGCGAGGTCCTTGCAGAAAGGGACATGTTGGGGGATCAGCACGATCTATCCGTAGAAATAGATGGGGATCAGCATGACCTATCCGTATTTTTCGCTGCGATTTTGCGTCGAAAACTATTCTGACATTCTCAAATAATATTGCTCATGCTTATGCTGTCCGTATCTTAAGTTAGTTCATAGCTTGTCATATTCATCTTCATTATAGCCATATTCTTCGTGTTTTTCACTACTTGCGTGGAACCATTTCTCGTTATTTGTTTTTCTCTAACTCCACCTCAGTACAATTTCAGGCATATTCTGATGCGACTTGTACTAGTGATTCTTCTTATCGTCGTTCGCTTTCTGTTTACTGTGCTTTTCTTGACTCCTCCTTGATTGTCTGAAAGATAAAGAAGCAAACTGCAGTTTTTCGTTCGAGTGTAGATGCCAAGTTGAGAGCTTTGGCAGCAGTGACAACAGAGATTACTTGGTTGAGGTGGCTACTTGCAGACTCTGGAGTACCTGTGAGGGGACTTATGACTCTTGTGTCTGACTATACAGGTGCTATCAGTATTGCTCGAGATATAATGAAGCATGAGCTCACCAAGCACATTGGTGTGGATGCTTCATACACTCGCTCAGATGTGCAGATGGAAGTATTTGCTCTACAGTTTGTGTCTTTAGAATTACAGTTTACTGACTTCTTCACGAAGCCGCATGATATATTGTGGTGTTGATAACTACACAGTCACCTGGTCTTCGCAGCCCAAACTCATGAGAGTCTGACGCAATGCAATGGATTATTGAAGTGCAGTAGCTGGGGAGTTTGTTCATGGTTGAGCCCTACAAGGCTTGCTGGAGCTCCTGTGATGAGCATTTTATGGCCTGATATCTCCTGTGCTGCTATGTTCGTAACTGTACAGATTCTGGAACTAGACGATGGTCCTGTTCTTTGTGGTTTCTAAAAGTCGCTTTTGACTTTTGTTACAGTAACTAACTTTTAAACGGAGTATTTTTTTAAGATAGGGTCTACAAGTTAATTATAGGACACATTAAAAAACTAATATTTGTACTATAAAAAATCGAAAGCGAGTATCTATTTTTCTACAATCTCTGTCACAAACAGCCAAAAAACCATCAGCCACAGCCAAAATCTATCAACCGCAGCAAAAAAAAAAAAAAACAGACCCGATATATGATACCAGATGTCCGAAGATGGCCCAATTGTGCCCCTATCCCTATACCAGATGCGGACGAGTAGGATTCTGAACTGGGCTATGCATATTCTGAACTAGGCCTGGCCTGTCAGGTAAGCTGGCAATAGGGTCTGGCACTGCTCCTCCGAGTTGGGCCAAGGTGCTCACAACACAGCTAGGAGAAGGAATTCCTCTAAAAAAAAACGGTTAGCAAAGGGTCGGTATCCAAACCGACATTTGCTGAAGTGGACTGACACGGGCATGCCGACCAAAACGGTAACTACCGAGCGTGGCCGTCCAGATCTCTGGTCACTCGAGACAGAGACGTTGGCACCTCTCACCTTGCTCCAAATCAGCTTCACTCACCTTCAGTAAATCGCCAGACCTTTTTTTTTTTGGGTTGCTGGTCACGTAATCGCTCATGCACCGACAGCCAAACCGCGTCAGGAGATTATTTCTTGATCATGCACCTAACAATCGACATAGTAGGAAATCATCGATAGGGTCGTATTACAAACCGACAGCATGGATAATAATCCTCAGAATTACCATTTCGGTTTCTCAATCCGTTTCTCGGAGACGGCAGGAGACATCGGCGTGACTTCGAATCCCAGCAAATCCGCACAAGAGTAAAGACGGAAGCTGCATTAAGAAACTCAATCGAGCTATCTGTTACATTCCATAGGTCCCGCTTTTTTACCCTTTCCGTTTCGATCCACCTCGCGGAGCTAGCCTTCACCGGAATTTTCGTCAGCCTCACCTGCACTAAACTGATAGGCCAAGTGAGAAGGTCCAAAAATATCTATGATTAATATACGTAGTTTAAATATAAATTTATGAAAGATTTAGATTTTTAGTCTACAAGCTTTAACCCTTGGTGGTTTGATCGGCTTTGATGAGCGTTCAGACCGGTGCAACCGGTCAGATCGATCGTGCACAACGGTCTAATTGGGTGTGTTCTGATTTTCGGGTGGTTGCTCTGCCATTTGGGAATTTGGTTGAGGATTTGGTATTTTGGCCCAAAGTATATGTTTTCGTATGCATGAAATATGTTTAAGCTATCTTTGTGTTAAATTATGAAGAACTTATACCTGAAATGATTCTTTGTTTTTGAATGTACATAGAAGCTTGAAGTTAACTATAGTCAACGATAAGAATCGGGACTACGTTCGTATAGGAGCTGAGGTCTAGAATGATTAAGAATGCTAGAAGAGATGGTTAAGCTCAAGCGTAGCACAAAGAAAACAAGGAATGTTAAAAGAAAGGTTCAAACAACGGGTTGCACTAAGTGGTTTAGTTGGTCCAAATAAGACATGGTTCAGTGAAATCGGAGTGAGAGAGACTTACTAATGTGTAGTAAGCTATTGGTGCACCTACACATGTTAAATATGATAATTGCTTGTAAAATAAGGTAAAAATTATATCAATATAAATATATTTTAATAGTTTGTTAAGTACTAAAAACTTCATAGGATTAAAATAGATAGGGCTATCCCCATGGATCCTGATCTCCATCTCGTTAGCCATCAATTCATCCTGGGATATTTTCTTTCCTTTCCACGTCGATCGTCCGGCGGCTTCGTGCAGGCTTCCGAGATTGCCTGCTCCGAAGGCCTCCGTCCTTTCCACCCACACCCTCCGATCGCCCGACAATGACACGCGTACGGCTAAGATCACGCGGGGCAACCGACACAACGGCCGAGCTGACCCTGACCCGGACCCGGACCCGTTGCCTATTTAAACCGAGCGCCTCGTCACCAGAGAGCACCGCACGAGCAAGCAGCTTTCTCTCGAGACTCACCGTTGAAACCCGGAGCAGTGCGCGAGTTCGAGCAGCGATATAATATATGGGGCCGAACCTTTCGACGTACAAGGCGGCGGCGGCGGCGCCGAGGAGGGCGTACGTGACTTTCCTGGCCGGCGACGGCGACTACTGGAAGGGCGTGGTGGGGCTGGCCAAGGGCCTGCGCCGCGTGCGCTCGGCCTACCCGCTGGTGGTGGCCATGCTCCCCGACGTTCCCGAGACGCACCGCCGCACGCTTCTCGACCAGGGCTGCGTCCTCCGCGAGATCCAGCCCGTGTACCCGCCCGAGAGCCAGACCCAGTTCGCCATGGCCTACTACGTCATCAACTACTCCAAGCTCCGCATCTGGGAGGTAACTGACCAGCCATGCATTCTCAACCATCAAGTTGATCGATCGCAACATGGTTTATATGTTCTTATATGCATTGATGATCTTTTCGATCTCGATCTGCTGTTGATATGAGCAGTTTGTGGAGTACGAGAGGATGGTGTACTTGGACGCTGACATCGAGGTGTACGAGAACATCGACCACCTGTTCGAGCTGGAAAAGGGGCACTTCTACGCCGTCAAGGACTGCTTCTGCGAGAAGACGTGGAGCCACACGCCACAGTACAAGATCGGCTACTGCCAGCAGCGCCCCGACAAGGTGGCCTGGCCTGAGCACGAGCTCGGTCCGCCGCCGCCGCTCTACTTCAACGCCGGCATGTTCGTGCACGAGCCCAGCCTCGCCACCGCCAAGGACCTCCTCGACGCGCTCGTCGTCACGCCTCCCACCCCGTTCGCCGAACAAGTAAGTCGATTTACTTCCAAGTACGTTACGTGCGACTGTGCAAGTTGTCGTGATCCCCATGATCTTTAATTTTTTTTTTGCAGGACTTTCTGAACATGTTCTTCCGGGACATATACAAGCCGATCCCGCCGGTGTACAACCTGGTGCTGGCCATGCTCTGGAGGCATCCTGAAAACATCGAGCTCGACAAGGTCAAGGTCGTGCACTACTGCGCCGCGGTACGCATCAACTACTCGATCCATTGTCATCTGGCACAGCTACTGTACTTGCATGTTCTGATCGATCATGGCGGGCAATTAATCGACCATGCATGCAGGGGTCGAAGCCGTGGAGGTACACTGGGAAGGAGGCGAACATGGACAGGGACGACATCAAGATGCTGGTGAAGAAGTGGTGGGATATCTTCAACGACGAGAGCCTGGACTACAAGGGCCCGCCGCTGGACGACGGCCACGAGGTGGACGAAGCGAGGCAGCCGCTGCGGACGGCTCTGGCCGAGGCTGGCGCCGTCAAGCACTTCCCCGCGCCCTCCGCCGCGTAGGCGTGCAGGGAGCCTGGGACGTTTCGTACGTCCCCGGTGGTCGTCCGGCCTTGCCGCATCAAACGGCCACCTTCTACCGTATTTTGGCGCTTAATGAGGCCTTTTGCGGTTAATTGGGGGTCTACATGCATTTTAGTATTGTAGATCAATCAGTACTGTCCAGCACTTTTGGTTTACATTTTGGGTGTGTTTTTTGTTTTGCAGTACCGTATTTTGGCAGTCTGTAGATAGGGTTGATCGAAGTCTGTAGATACGGTTGCTGTAAGTATATATAGATCTGCCTTCTACGTAATCACCGAAACATTTTGATATTAATAATTAATAAAGTTTTTCATACTTATGTATCTCTGAATGTCATGCGTGATGATTGTAGGTCTTGTGCACTGGGCTAATCTGTCATGCAGCCTTTTGGATTCATGTACACTGTGTTTGTTCTTGTGTCCCGAAACTTCGGGACAGTGAACTTTCCATCGACAGACACATTTTTTTCCTCGAAAGAACCAAGCGTTGCTTCTTACGTTTCACCATGAACTATTGAGTTATGAGCCATCAATCTAGTGTTATTTCACTTGATCTGCCGGACGGAAGTTTAATTAGTTTGTTCTCCCAGCGTTCAGTTCAGTTTGTAGTATGTACACCAGTGATTTGCAGTACCAGCTAACAATTAAGCACGTAGCCATGTGCTACTAGTAAACACTAGCTAGGCAATGTGTTATAATTCGGAAGACGTACGTGTGGTGCGCCAGCGTCAGTTCGTCCCCCAAACTCCCCAGGTAAACCTTGGCACAAAAAGAAATTAAAGGAAGCCCATGACTAAACTAGCACGAACTCACGGCAGAGCTTGACCATGCGGTGCTCGACTCACTGGCTCCTGCACTTCCCAGCGCAGCAGGCAAAAGATTGGATGCAAAGAATTCGTCAGCACATGCAGTATGGTCAATTGCTAGTTACGTCGAGCCACGCGGCTTATCCAAACCGGATAGTCATAGAGCTATTAATTTTACAAAAGATCAGATGTTACATGACAGAATAAAGCAAAATTGATGTCTGATATCACTTTATTCGAGGGGTTATTGCTCATGAAGATATTCATAGTAATCCAACTGATACGTTGATAAAGCTAGTTTATACCGCTAAGTCTATGCTCTGCTCAGACTTAGTCGGTGTTGTTCATTGGTTCGATCGAACGATCGACGCATCAGGTGTGTTCTACGATTTCTTCGGTTCTTTTCCGATACAAGAGAAATTCGACTTAAGGTAGTGATTGTTGTATTTTATGATCGAATCTTATTGGATCTGATCACTTGAAGAGTCCGATCAAATTTCTCAAAATAGTAAAAGCAATTAGGCCAACAAGTCCTACTAGAACGTATTACCTAACTAGTATATGATTCTGAACTAGTCAGGATTTTCAAATTAGTTGTGGTCGGATATATTCTGACATACTGGTCGTGAGTAATGCGGACTGGTCGACTATTATGATTAGTGTCATTTTTATGTCTTTGATATAGTCTACACGGATCAACATTAGATGTAATGTCCAAAGGTGTTTATACCATCTAGATTTAGATGCGGCTACTTGAGGCACCTGTGATGGAACTGCTTCGTGCCCAGCTGGGACTATGCTTCATCTTTGAGGAGGACAATGTTGGCTTTGTTATACCCCTGTAAGTCTGCAACTTGTTATACCCCTGTAAGTCTTTTGATAGGTAACATATTGCAAGGCATATGTCGCATAGACGCATATACATGGTTACATCACAAGCGCTTCAAAACTTTTTCTCTGCATAATAATTCCATCGATTGTACATACATGATCTTTTTTTCTCGCGAGAATTTTTTCAGCTCGTGGTCCTGATTATTTTTTTTGTGTTGTTTCGTATATGGTACCGTCGTTTTTGCAACAGGTCTGGTTTTGATACGCGCTCGTCCGTCGGGAAATTTTGACGCATCTAGCTCCATCACGCGAACAAATTCCACCGATAGCCCCATGCGCCAAAAAATTCCATATCTGGCCCCCGGACGCACCGCACGATCAACATCCGAGCGCACGTTTCACCCGGAGCCGACACCTGGCCGGTCGTGCGGTACCGGACCGCACGACCGGTGCTACAGTCCGGTCGTGCGGTACCGGACCGCACGATCGCATCGTTTCACCGGTTGCGTGCGGTCGATACCGCACGACCGATCGTGCCCAACGCCCCGACCGTATGTACCAGATTACATGTATAAAATTAAATTTTACAAAAGATAAAGTTGTATTTGTGAAGTTTGTATGTAGAAAATATTTACATGTATATAATAAATTTTTTGAATGAATAAAATTTTAGATATGTATAGAATTAATTTTACATATCATATATGTAAAGTTATATTTACAAGCGTATAGAATTTTGATGTATTTGTAAGGTTATATTTAGAATAAAAATAATTTTGGATATATAAAATGATGTTTGAAACATATGAATTTTTGTACATTCCAGTTTCTTCGCTTGTATAATTTTGTTGTAACAACTATCTGAAAAATATTTGGAACATATTGAACACATGAAGTTTGATAGTAATTCTTTCATCTTAATGTAGTTATAAAAATGTGAAAACTGATACATATGATTAGTTGTAGAGTTTGATTACGTACTTAAAAGTATATGTAAAACATTTGTAAAAATCATACTTGATTTTTTTCGTTGTAGGCATTGCAATATAATTAGGAGTTTGAGAGGTTTTGCATTCCAATTGAGCTTGAAAAGATATGTGAAAAATGACTTAGAAAAGTGCAATAATTGGGAGAAAATTTGTCCATCTGGAGCAATATGTGAGGATCAAAAGTCATAATTATTCGTACCTCAGATTATGAACACATTAAAAGATATGAAAATCAGAAAAGTGCTTAAAATTATGCGAAAGTTTGTGCATTCCAATTGAGCTTCAAAAACTAGCTGAAAAAATGACTTATAAGACTGCAATAATTCTGGAAAAATTTTCACATATAGACCAATATGTGAGGATGAAAAGTCATAATTATGAATACCTCAGATTATTAGTGCATTAAAATATATGAAAATCAGAAAAGTGCTCAAAACTATGTGAAAGTTTGTGCATTCCAATTGAGCTTCAAAAGTTCCTTAAAAAAGTGCCTTAAAAGAGTCCAATAATTCTGAAAAAATTTGTGAACATAGACCAATATGTGAGGATGCAAAGTCATAATTATGACTACCTCAGATTATGAGCACATTAAAATATATGAAAATCACAAATGGACCTAAAACTATGAAAAGTTCTGAAATTTTAGCAATTTGTCAAAATGAGGAAAGTACAGATTGATGTCTTTTCACTTAGTTCTTTTTTTGTACATTTAGATATCGAAGTCCTCATATGGCATATTATGTAATCCGTCCGAACATGCTATTTATATTGCTAAAAGAAGAATATTGAAATGACAAGATGAACATACGATTAGCGTAGAAACGGCTGGTAAATAAGAACATAAGCGATATTGAGGAAAACAAACTTACACACACAACGTTACAGACATAAGCGATTACATGAAGAATTGAATGCAAAGGTAAACATGAAAATAACATAGCGCACAAAGTTACACGATAGAAAACAAACCGACACACTCCTACGATACATGTGCGCGTAGTTATGCGGACGAAAACAAACACGAACACACACAACCTAATAACCGGGGCCATTCACGGGACCAGCGCGGAACAAGCCCACCTATTGCGTGGACCGGGCCATTTTCCCTTCCCGACGACATCTGCGTCGAACTCCTCGGCTGCCTCTTTTGCCTTGGCGCTAGCTCCCTTTTCCTTCGCGTTCTCTTTCGCGAAGCCGTGCTCCTCTGCGTGCGCGCCGTGATGAGCTTGCGTCTCCGACGATATCGTTCGGCTGCTCGTCGTTCGACGCTCCGCCTCGCGAATCTCGGAGTTCCTTCTTTCATTCCACTCGTGGAAGTCGAGAGTCCATCGTCGATTCGTGGATCTCTTGGTCAATCCACTTGCGATACCCGCACAGGGGTTCTGGGGACTGCGAGTACAAAAGAAATGTTAGTGCGGACAGGAAACGAGAAGTAGTAGGGAGGAACACGCTGTCAGTGGTTCTTACAGGCTGCCGATAGGTGCGTGTGTCCCAACGTCGGTCCGGATAGTCACTGGAGTAGTTTGCGCAACCCCAGTAGCGCATACCCAGGCTAAGCCGCTGCTTCGACTTGACAAACTTACATGGATCTTGACACCAACAGAGGGGAGGCCTCTCCCCCTCGGGCGGGTCTTGCGGTGAACGCGTCGTTGGAACCGCCGGGATAGGGTCGGTGCAACGCGGGATATCTTCTCGGGGAGCCGTCCTCCTCGCACGCACCGCTTCTTGGGCCCGCTCCGCAGCTGCCTTCGCCCGTTCGTCGCGGGCCGCCGCAGCTCTTGCTATGTCGCGAGTCTCCTCCCATTGCTTCTGCATCTTCTCCCATTGTGCCTTCTGCCGCTTGTCCATCTTGAAGGTGTGGGGTTTGGATTCTGTAGTGACTTATCGCAAATACCTTTCACCTCCTTATGTACGCTGAGGGGTTGGAATGGTGTGGGTAATTTCGAACCATGAAAAGGTGCCCCGTGACTTAATGAAAGAGTGAAGGGTTGGCCCATATGAACTGTGCACAAAGCAATGCACAGGCTTGTGCTGTCACTGCGTAAAGTAAAGCCGGCCCGACTCGTCTTGTCAATGCGTAAAGCAGGACACTCTTTCCCCTCACTGCGTAAAGCTGCCAAGTCTTGCGCTGTCACTGCCAAAAGATGACTCGTCTCGCCTCGTCTTGTCAATGCGAAAAGCAGGACACTCTTTCCGTCATCGCAGCGTAAAGCTGCCAAGTCTTGTGCAGTCACTGCCCAAAGATGACTTGTCTCGTCTCGTCTTGTCACTGCGTAAAGCAGGCCACTTGTCCCGTCTCGTCTTGATATGTCACTGTGTACTCACTGCGTAACGCTTACCTCTCTATCCCCGCAGTGCAGAAAGCTGTGCAGTCCCGTCTTTGCAGTCTTTGGTCATGTCGACGCACAAAGCTGGCCCCGTCTAGTCTTTGCAGTGGGTGACCCTCACCCGCTTAGGTGGGCACGCGTAGAAGAAATGAGCAAGCCATAAAATGACATGATGACTCCCGCTTTGAGGGGCCCCCGTGACTACCCTACCCTTGTGAACACGTGTCAGCTGCGTCGTTTTCTTGGTCGCCCGGTCCCTACGTAGAGAACTCTTTAAATTGATCGAAGCCACAGCCTCTTCTCCGTCGTGCAGAAACATACCATGTCGGAAGTAGAGGGTCCATCGGATGTGGGTCACCGGGAAGATCTTCCCTTGGAAAGGAGGGGAACTTGGTCCACGATGCGCTGGTACCAAGCCGCCGCGCTCAACCCGCGTGGCGAAAATGCAGCACAATGAGGACTCGGTTGTGCGGTCTATGATGGCCCAATCGATGGCGGCGACGTTTCTTCCGTTGCCCACACTTAGGGTAGAAATTGCTAATAGTATAATTTTCATTACTACTTATGGTTCTTCCTTGGTAACTGTTTTTTCCCGCAGATGGCGAAATGCGACTTCTCACGTTGGATCGACCCTCCTAATGAACGGTATATTGCCATCTACGTGACTACAATATGGGAACGAATATTGGAGTTGGAGGAGCGAATCGAGACTCTCAACGAGGAGAACAACGACCTCCGCCAACAGATGCAACGCGAGAGGCAACGAGGAGGTCGTGAACATAGGAAGCTCGTACGATCCCGGATGTTGCTGCGCGAACCCTAGCTGCATATGTGCGTGCCACTACAACGACGGCCAGCCACGTCCGAGGCGTCCCCCTCAGCAATACTCAATGTGGGTGCCACGAGGTTCTTTTGGCATGTAGGCAACGCGGTGTATGCTTGTACCTTGTATCAGTACGTTTTCTACGATGTGGAGTAGAGAGTGGTTACGTTAGTAGTGTGTCGTAATTTATTTGTTGTGTTTGTCGATCTGTCGCTGCCAATAACTGCTAGTGTTTTAATGTCACTGCTAGTGTTCGTAATTTATTTGGATCTAGTGAGGGTTTGAAGAAGCATTTGGAATCGCAAGAAAATGTTATTTGAGTCAACTGCTATTGCATGCATAGCTTAATGTCCAAGTGAAAATGTTAGTAGTAAGTAGATTCTTTCCCGGCTATTGCATGCGAAAAATCGAGATAATAAGCTTATAAAGGTGGGACGAACATGGCGCTTACATTTTTATTACATGCATAGCATATAGCATGATATCGGACTGACCGACCCAACTGCTCTCACGACCTCTCGTGCGGACTGGGTCTATTACATATTGTCTACTGGGTGTAGCGTGGTTGTTTCCCCTTTTTGTCGCGCCTGCAGATGGCTCACCGCATCCTTCTTCTGTCACTCTTGCTCTTGAGAGCGCCTCCGAGCTTGAAGCTCTTCCTCCCGACGCTTGATGGTCGCTTCACGCAGAATCAATGCGATGCCTCATTTGCAGCCCATCTTCCTTGCCCTTGACGGTTTGGCCCACCCTCACGCGGCGCTCTTGCTCAAGCCGCATCCGCTGCTCCACCTCGCGAGCTGAGTCATCCCGGCAAAGTATTGTCCTTTGTTTTCCACTTGGATGGCGGTTCCGTGGCCATGACGGCGGCACCGATCCACCCATTCGATGAGCGTGCAAGCCTATGTGTGGCGTGGTAGATGTCATGGATCAAGTTGACAAGCGATGCGAGAAACAAATGATGTAGTTGTCGTTGTTACCACAAAGTCGTCATCCGGTCGGGACACTTGAAGAACCTCGGCGTAGTTGGATCGTTGTCTCATGCGTCGTCGATCGCACAACATCGTCCGAAGCCGCAATGGCACTTCGGCGCTCATGCCACTCGGCACTCCAAATGGGTCGGACCTCCAGGAAGACATTGTTGTGTACTAGTATTGTGATGTCTTGAGGAGAAGATGTGGTATGGAAGACATAGGTGGCCTTTATGTAGGCTTTTCGGAGACTATAGTGTCGTAATAAATTCCAGGGTAGGCTTCCAGCTGT
Source organism: Melocanna baccifera (assembly GCA_036346265.1). Taxonomy (NCBI): domain Eukaryota; kingdom Viridiplantae; phylum Streptophyta; class Magnoliopsida; order Poales; family Poaceae; genus Melocanna; species Melocanna baccifera. Next base: position 24,976,343 of record CM070694.1, on the reverse strand, counting down.
GCAGTGTAGCAATAAATGGCTCTATGTAGGCTTTACAGAGACTATAGTGTCGTAATAAATTCCAGGTAGGCTTCGGTGTCCAAAGGTAGCAATAAATGGCTCTATTTAGGCTTTTCAGAGACTACAGTGTCACAATAAATGGCTCTATGTAGGCTTTGCAGAGACTACAGTGTCGCAAAAAATTACAGGGTAGGCTTCTAGCTGTCCAGTGTAGCAATAAATGGCTCTATGTAGGCTTTTCAGAGACTATAGTGTAGCAATAAAGCGGGATCGTGTCGTCTTGTCACCGCGTAAAGTGACCTCTTTGCAAAGTGGCCTCTTTCGTGTTGTCACTTTGCGTGTTAGTTTCATATTCTCGTGGCCTCTGTTAGTGAAGCCCCCCAGCGAGCCTATAAGAGGGAGGCATTCCTCACCTAAACCCATGCATTGCTCTCCCTCCTCTCCTGAATTTGTTGTAGCTTTCTTTCCTGCTCACTCCCCCGAACGCCGAAATGAGTCATCTCAGCACCTCTTCATCGGCACCCACGGTGATTTGCCCACAATGCAACACGGTAGTTAGACGTAAGACCTCACACACCGCTGCAAATCCTGGTCGGCACTACTACAAGTGTCCGTATCACTCGGTGAGTACGATTGTTTCGGATTCGGTTAAATCGTGTAGGTACGTTTTAAAATCTTCTTATCATGAAACGCAGGAAGCCCTCGGCGGTTGCCGATTCTGGGTGTGGGAGGATGAACTGGGCACTAGGACGGACACTGTTCGGCAAGACAGAGGTGTCATGGGGGGTAGTGAACTCGTCGAGATGCGGCATCGTTTGGATAGACTGGAGTGGAAGATAAATGTAATGTTGTGTGCTATTTTCTATCTTGTGTTATGTTCATTCTTACCGTGAGTATGTAGCGCTGTAGGTTGTGCTCGTCTATGGTCGCATTGTTTTATGCTATGTTGTACCTTCCATTTGTTGTTATCGTATGTTCTCCTCGCCGCGAGTTAATCTATGTACGTGTAATGCATTGAAGAAGCTGCGATGTCCACCCTACAATGATCTTTGTAATTGTAGGTAAAATAATTTCACAAGCCCTTGACAAGATGAACATGATAATTGCATAAATGCTTGCGGAACCATGCGACATTACAACAACAATTACAAAAACTCATTCGAATCTTCTCGTCGCCGCCTCAGGCCCGCATGTGGTCCTCGAGAAGGTGAACACGGGGCGAGTGCGGTTCATCGCGAAGGTCATCTCGCGGCTGCGACCATTGTTGTCCTGCGTATGGCCCGTGGGGACTTGTGTTGGATGGGCGAATATGTTGCTCACCATTCGATTGCCGATGGATCTATGTCCCGCTAACAATGTATAGCACAATTAGATAATGGACAGCAACATTAATAATAAATAGTAGTACCACATGGTAATTACCTGGGTCGTCTGGAATGTGTCTGACCCACCGTGAAATTGATGGACCTGTTGCTCCGTATAAACCTGTAATTTTTTGGGCAATGCGATGAGATGGCATTGAAATAGGCGTGGTTAGCTTAGTGCGTTAGTGCGTCATCGGGTATGAGGCTCTCGAAATGATGATGCCGTAGGGAAGTCGCGCATGTACTCTGCTACTGTGTACCCTTGATAGGTTTGCCCATGCCACCTATCCGGTCTTCTCTCTTTGGATCGCACGCCAGGTGAAAGGGGGCAACTGCACCTCCGGTTGGTGCGCCGAGTCACGGTCGCTCCCTGGCGTGAGGGACCGTCGGCCTGGAGAGCACGCTGTCTCCTCCGTCGCCCTCCGTGAAGACGATGGCTGTAGCAACGTGCTATCCTGTCGCAAATGCTGCGAGAAGAACATGTGGTTACACATACATGGCAATCAAGTCGACGAACAAATAGTTTGCAATTATCCAACCGACGGTCCGAAGCGCGTGGAGGACGATGGTGTAACAACGTCTGTCCTGCGGGAATCTGCGAGAAAAAGATGTTGTTAGAGATAAAAGGCAATCGAGTGGACGACTACAAAATTGACAATTGTCCAACCGAAGGTGCGAAGCGCGTGGAGGACGAGCGACCGAAGCTGGGCCGACTACTCGACTGCGATGGACGTGACGACGATGGCCGTGAGGACGATGGACGTGCTGATGGTGCTGGTGCATCACGTCCACGGTGACCGCGTCGTACAACAGCATCGTCTCTGTGGCGACCACAACTGAGGGTCCGTATCGCAGACATGGCTTCTTCATAGATATTGCGCATTGAAGTGGTCCAGCGGGCATTTGAATTTGCACTCCCACGGTTAAGTGCCTGAGCAGACTCGTCCCGGATACGATGTAACCGCTGCAACTGCAGTGAAACAAAGAATGAGTTAAAACGTAATGCTTCACAGGTTAATTACATATCAATGTCGTACCGTCTCGTCGTTACGTGCCGCTCGATGCCGGCCCGACTGCTGTCAGACTTCCTCGTGTATGACCTCGACTGGACGATGTGGCGGTTGCCCAGTAAGCCTACTACGGGTGCGTGAAAGGTACCACCGAAGGTATGAAGTATACGTGTCGAGGTCGTACTCCCGTGTCTCCTCCAGAACCATCGTGTGCGCCTGGTCACGCCACATGTCCGCCCACATTGTATGAATGTCCGATCTTCGTTGGCTCGGCCTCGCCTCGATTGCCTGCAAGTTAATCGAGACAATACACAGTTAGTAGGGGCACAAAGTAATGCATTAATTAAATTTACCGTATCTTGACATACCGGTGGGTCTTTGGGTGCAAGAGGCGTCTGCTAGGGGTGGGATATCTTTGGTACAGCCGAATCGCCTCATGACTCGTGTGGGTTGTATGGCTCGACACATCGCGAGAACACCAAGTGACATGTCGTCAACCAGTACATGTGATCCAGCCCGCACTGAGATGATAATCCATGGGGGGCCGTGTCCATAATAAACCGTGGAGTCCATGGCCACCACACTCGGGGGCTCCTAAGGATGAAGCATGGAGGCCCGTCTCCTGAGGTCCATGACAGACATCGGTGCCCCTCATCCCAACGGGGGTCTAGCAACTCGTCGCCATCTCCTCGCCAACGAAGGAAAACAAGTTAGTCCACATTGTTAATAAAATGTGCAAGCAATGACAACAAAATTAACACCAAACGTAACGACAGGGAAACATACGTGACGTACCAAACATACATAAAATGTGCACACCAATATGACCCACACAACAGGGACACATATGAAACGTAGCAAAACATACATAAAATACGCGACGCGGTAAAATGTTGCGAGCTAATGTTCGCAACATAGAGACATAGAACCATCAAAGTGTACACATGGAAGCAATAATGAGTACAACAAAATATTATGCTTGCTACTACGGGCGTTGCTTGATGATGGCTGTTTGGGCACCGGGCCGAGGAGTGTCCAATCGTCTTGCATAGTCTACACTTCGGACGCCGAACTCGATCCCCACGCTGGCTATCATCCATGTCATTACGGATCCGACGGCTTTGTCGTCTTCCACGACCGACATGCTTCAATGCATCATTAGGCACCCATTTTACCTCCCCTGGCCATAATTCCCTGTAGTGCATGTCTACCCCGTATGAATGAAACTCTGCACTCCAGGTTGCATATAAGTCTTGCATGTCGTAGTACTTTGAGATGTATCGCCGACGCCGCTTCCATACCGCGCATGCAGCTGCACACATGCGAGCATGGCTTGTGCGGCGGGGTTTGTTGCGGTGCAATATGCTTTCTCATCAATCGTACATACCTGCTTGCGATCCCCTCTAATGTGACCCATGACGTACTTCTGTCTGAGGCGGATCTCGAACTTCTTCCTTAAGCCATCTATGGTTTGAGGAATGTGGGAACGACCCTTCTCTATCTTCTTATCCATGTAGGCCTGCATTACCTCAGAGTATTGTTTGTTTTCGTCCATGTGCTTCTTCGCCATCATGGCTCTATTCACAAAGTACCCAACAGTCCGGTTCCAAGTCTCGTCCACAATAGCCGTGATCGGTAGGGATCTGACGCCCTTCAAAACACCGTTGTAAACCTCGGACATATTGGTCGTCATGATTCCATACCTTGCCCCCCCGGTGTCATGTAACAAAGACCACATCTCCAGGTCAGGCGCATTGGATTGAACCCACTGTGTGAACGCCCCAACTCTTGTGGAGCCTCCCTCTATGGACCCAGCTTCTGTCTGCACATGCTTGCTAGCCTCCTGATCGAGTTGCCTCCACAAGGTCTCGAACTTCCGCTTCTGGTTCTGCATACATAGCTTCTTGAACATCTTCATTAGGTCCTTGCTACGGAATCTTCTATGGAAGTTCGCGCGAGATGCCTCATGCACCAACGATTCTTCGATCATTCCACCGAAGGGGGTGCGTCCCATTCGCATCGTTCGCAATGCAGACAACAGACCTGCATTGCGGTCCGAGATGACACACACTTCGGTGCGATCTTGCACTATGGCTTGCTTCACATTTGCTAGGAACCAAAGCCAGCTCTCCGTACTCTCATTCTCCACAATTGCAAATGCCACAGGGAGTAACTGGTCATTTGCATCAGCTGCAACTGCGGTAAGGATAGTACCCTTGTACTTGCCCGATAGGAACGTCCCATCCATCGTTAGCACCGACGGCACCACCGAACCCTTCAATCGCTGATGGAATGCCCAGAACACTCTATCAAGAATGAAACAATTCGGGCCCTCCGTAGGATGCACTCTCTCTGCTCGTTAATGTACGTGCTCGGTTTGATTCGCAATTTGTCGTAGCATTCTTGGAACCAGTCGTCGCGCCTTCTCATAAGTCCCAAACATACGGTGCAAAACCTTTCGCTTCGCCCGCCATACCTTCTTGTAGCTGACTTGAAATCCCACCATATTCGCTACCTCGCCATTAGAACCTTTGGAGAAATGGACACATCCGCCACGATGAGGTGGCTCACCACCCGCAACATAAGATGATGTCATGTTGCGGTGCCTATGTAATGGCCCCTCAAGCTCGCAATCGTGATCATGTAGCACGCTTATCCGAAACACCGTGCAGCGCCCTTGTACCGCTGTACACGAACTTTGCCAGACAGACTCGTTGACACACTTCACAATGTACGTGTCCGGTTTGACTCAATGCACCCGATCGTCCGGCTAATGTTCACGGCATATCTAGTAATAGCTCTTTGGCAAAGACTCTTATTACTAAAGCATCGCCCCAAAATGAGTGTGGCCTCGCGAACCCCATTCGCCTCCTCCGCTGTGGCAAAGACTAGGATGCCGCCGCATTGTCATCCATCCGACGACACGTGACGCAACGCCGGTGGTCACAACACCACCCACCACCCCTCCATTCGCACCTTCGCCTCCGCCATCGCCATCCTCTCCGAATCGCTCTGCTTCACATTCTCGTCCTCCTCGCTCCCCACTTCTTCCACGATCCGCAAGGTACTCATGATACCAATACGGCGGCCCACCACCTCTCCCCACACCTTCGTTGGCACGAAAATTGTCCGCACGCCTCCGAGGTCTTCATCACCCACTTCCTCGCCCACATGTTCTCCCGCAGTACTACATCTTCACCAAAGAAGATCATATCCAACCCGTCCGGATGATTCTCGCCTCTCCACGAACTCCACATACACCATTGGCTTGGCATATATCTCAAGATCGTGGTTGCACACGACCTCCATGTAGTTGGCCCATGATGCATCATTGGTCACCTTCAGAAGTTGCCACTTGCTCTCCCCTGCATCACCCACCATTGCGGCATAGAATGCCTCGATCCGTAACTTCTTTCTTGCGGTATACCGATCGAACGCCGAACGGACATTCCGCCGTAGCTCAGACAAGCTCATGGCGTTCAGACCGGGTGCCGGATCATGGTCCGGCGACAATTTGACAGGTCCGCCCCATACGGCCCGTCACGTACGAGACCACTGCCGTAGAATATGAACAAATCTTGAATCTCAGCCATGGCGTACCTAACATAAGTGCATAATAAACCATCTTAGTACACAACATGCAATAATCGTACCATCAAACCCCACTACCGTACTTTCAGATTTACATGTTAATTTTGTACCCTTCCTATAATCTACAATATCGATTAATAAAATTTTTAGCTCAGTTTTTATTGCATGTTTTCTAGATTACTGCAAAAAATCAATTACTAATTTTATAACATTTGTTTTCTAACTTTTACTACATAAAGAATTTATTTAAATGTACTATACATTGTATTATGTTATTGTATTTTAATTCTACTGTGCCAAATTTATTTTTACCACCTACCGCAATGTATCTACTACTTCCCTAAGCGTACTAATTGTATATTTCTAATCCTGCTACTATTGTTATCACCTACAAATGCTCTAACATAAATATGTACTTTCTCAACGTCTACACATTTACAAGTTCATATTTTTTCACAAAATGAAACTACATTACATATGGAAGAATACATCATGCCTAATATACCGTATGTTCACAAAAAAAATATTAGAACTCAATACGTATGTTCACTACAAATAAAGCACAACATTACATATACTAAACAATACCTCATATGTAATATATGGAAGCTTTGCTACAAATATATAGTGTTTCAAAGATTAACATAAAATAACATTAAAGAAATACGGTTTGCTTAATTATGGACTAATGATATACATAAAAATAAATCACACGGGCACAAGACTTACCTCTACTTGAAGCTCACAAAACGATCTGCAACTTTTGTACTTGCCAAATCCCCTGATTCGAAACAAAAACAACTTAACAAAGGACGGTTTGCTTAATTATGGACTAATGACATACATAAAAATAAATTGCACGGGTACAAAACTTACCTCTTCTTGAAGCTCACCAGGCGATCTACAACTTTTGTACTTGCTAAATCTCTTGATTCTAAACGAAAACAACTTAAACTACGTGGTTTCACTAACTTCTCTTCACTGCCTCCCTCACTCTCGCTGAACTCCAACAACAACTGAGCCAAATGAAATGAACTTCTTCTCCCTCCCTCGCGCTATTGCTTTAGCCTTTATGCATGTGTGTTGAGAAAAAGGAGAGGGGCCATGCCATGCACATTTGCTGCACTTCTGACGCGTGTGCAAGCGGACGAGCGAGCAGCGGCTGCACGCAGTGACGCACGCCGTCGTCGGCCGGCGGCGAAGAAAACCCGAGCGCAACGCGAGCACAGTCGGTTGCGTGCGGTGCCGACCGCACGATCGGTGAATGGCGATGCGATCGTGCGGTACCGACCGCACGATCGCACTGTTTCACGGTCGTCGCGAACCGGTACCGCACGACCGGCCAGGTGTCGGCGCCGGGTGAAACGTGCGGTCGGATGTTGATCGTGCGGTGCGTCCGGGGGCCAGAGATGGAATTTTTTGGCGCATGGGGCTATCGGTGGAATTTGTTCGCGTGATGGAGCTAGATGCGTCAAAATTTCGTCCGTCGGTAGAGCGGTGTGCACCGGCCGTAGCGCGCGGTTGTCGTGTTGTGGCGCGCGGTTTGGGCGAGTCAAATCAGAGCTGGTCGGTGCACCGCCCACGCGCGATCGACCTACGCGTATCGCCGGCGTCGTCCTAGGCTACATTCACTGCTACGTACCTTCTTATCCAAAAAGAAAACAGTGACCTCAACGCTGACAGATTTTTTTTCTGCCGTTGATCGATCCGCGTGAGGAGGAACCACCACCTGTCCGACACGCGTGCAGGCTCTCTAGTGTGCCGGTTCTCGTTCTAAGCCACCTGTCGCGTACGTGGTAGGCTCAGCAAACACACTGCGCGCGCTACCGACCTCATCTACTCGCTGCTCATTTTTAATTTTAACAAATGAATCACTCGTGAGAACGAAAGTTGCAGGCTTTACATTGCAAATGCATGAAGCCATTGGTTGCCAGGCAGGTCGCTAATTCGATATCAAAAACTAGAGAATGGTACGAACGTGTATGCAGGCGAATATGCATCACTGCTCTCCTTCGTCCAATTTTTCCTTACGCAATTAATATGCATCACTGCTCACCCTCTCCACTTAGATTTCCGACGTGCAGCGGTGATGGCCGACGTGTCACCACCACGACAATCGAGCACACCGACCCCTCCTCCGCCCCGGTGACCGGCCGGTGTGCAGCTGTTATGACGAGAGCCACCGCAAAGCAGCTTCCTGACGCGCCTCCTCCATGGAGCAACACGCAACTAGTGAAAGTTGCAGGTTCCTACGGAGAGCTTGCACAGATTTATACTTCTTTTTAGCTGCCACATGGTAACCCGCTTCTACAATTGTAACATTTGAATTAAACCAATTGTGTAATGCTACTTGCAGGTTGATTAATTGATTAAAGAGGATGTCAATGACTGAGAGAAACCCATGCAAGATCAGAAACTCTTTTTTGGTATTCTCAGAGATGAATGAACAGAAAAAAAAGAGAAAATAGTTGCTTATCTTTTGTATACGTACATAGGTTGCTAAACATTAAAATATAGCGCCTTTTTGTAGTATGTAATTCATATAACGACAGTTTTAGCATATGCTACTGGCTTCTTTTGTTTTTACATAATGTTTTGGAGTTGTAGCTACAATATTTTTGAACATCTTGTTTGTATGGAAGTATATGGTCGTGGACGATGAATTGTTTAGCTGTAGTGATATAAAAATGTTTCTTATAGAATATTGTGATATATTGTTTGGCTAACTCCCAACTAGTTATGCAAGAGGATTGGTGTATTATTTTTACAACATTTGTGTTTCCTGTACACATGAAGCTTCATAAAAAATAGTTTTGAGAAGTTTTATTCAGGTTTCAAGATGTATCGATCTATTTCATGATGTTTCATTCTAGTTTCATCATTGAAGCTTCAGGTTTTTAGAGTTGAAACTCATATTTCAGAGATGTCCCACTTCACCATAGAAAACTAATGATTCATAGACGAAACATTTCTTGGTTTAACTTGATCTTCTCAGTTTCTCCTTGACCTAGATCGCTCTCTCAAACACTGCACAAACGCCACGGTTTTGATGCAAATTAGTTTTCGGTATTTTAGTCAACTTACCAAAATACCCTTCCTTATCTTCAATTGCAAACAATCGCTATGCTTGCCATTTAAAGGTGCACCGTTGGCTTGCCGCGCGTCAACAAGTCTCTCCCGTTTTGGTTCCATCGTACCATGCCTCACTTGGACCGAATAGGCCACATGGTACAACTAGCCACTTGAACCCCCCTTCAATATTTGTCTTTCTTGTGCTATGCTTGAGCTCAGAGATCTCATCCGACATCTTTGATCATTATGGGCCTCGGCTTCTCCATGAACGTAGACCCGATCTTCACTGTTGGCCATGGTTAACTCCAAATGACCATGCACATTCAAAGACAAAGAAACCCATTTTGGACATAAGTTCTTCGCAACTTGACCCACATTAGCTATTACATGTCCCATACAACACATAAACACTGATTTAAGTCGACAGAAAACATCATGAGAACAAAAACCCCCAAAAAACCAGTCGAGAGCTAACAAGCCAGCCGATCTAACTGGACCTCATAGTGGTTAGACCGCTGACAGGAGCAGATCTGACCGATATTGGCCGACGGTCAGACTGCTGACAGGGTCTGATCTAACCGCCCCCTATTGTCGGTTTGACTGGTTGAGCTGCAGATAGTCCCAAAATTTCATTAAATTTGCAATTCAACTTTCTTTAACTTTTTTTAAATTGCAATGATTTATCATAATATAATTCTGAATCTTCTCGCATGATTCTTCAATTCTCCATGCACACCAGATTGCATGAAAATGCCGGAATGATAGTGTGGCCGACAGGTCACCACACAAATACTGTACTGGTTCTTGGAATGAATGCTACTTAGGCACCGTTTAATTTAGCTTATGACTTTTGCTTTTTTTACTATTTATTAATTTTGTCTGTTTCTGATTTTTTCGGCTTTTTTGTCTTTTGTTCTTTTTTCCTTTGTATTGTCTGTGATGGGCTAACATATTTTTTATTTTATTTTATTTTAAATTTAATTATAGTAAATAAATCAACTTAGTTACAATAAAAAATAAATCAGCTATAATAAAAAAAAGCTATAATCCAACGCTACTTTGAACACCCTTTGAGTACTGTGTTATGAATGGTTTCATTATTAATTGCGGCCAGGAACTGTGGATCAAATTAGCGAAATGAGTTGTTTAAGGAAAAGAAAAAGGCGTTAGCTGGCTGAGGCAACGCCGGCCGCCGTACACAACGGAGAAAAGTGCGCTGCCGCAGGCAATGTGGCACGCGTACGAGGCCGGCCGGCTCCCTCGGAACCATGGCATGACCTGACCTGACCTGCGTTAGCCTCCGGACGAGGGCGAGCAGGTGAAGGATGCTTCCGGATCCATGTCTGACTCATTCCAGGACGGACGTGACAACGCGGAGGGTATAGCACGCGGAGTTTAGCAATTGGCACGCACTTCCGTGCATAGTTGAAGTGTTAATTCCTGTGATCGACGCTTGCCGTGATGGCTTCTTCTTGCCTTCACTGCAAGTAAAATCGGATGGAAGAAGTGGGGCAGGGCAGCAATATATGCATAAGGATTATATAGCAACTCTTTTCTTTTCTCTTCCCCCCCTTTGAGGTCCTGAGTTCTGTTGGTCTATTGTGTCTGCATCACCAGTCAGCTGTTTGCTTCTATTACCTCAGCAGCTGACATGTTCGTGCCCTTGCTTGACACGTCATTAACGCTTTTGTACTATTTCCCATTCAGTTGCTTTTTTTTTTTAAAAAAAAAAACCAAACCTCCTGCCCAGCCTATACAAAAACACGGTACAACATAACACGCACGCCCAACATCACCGAGAAAAGCGCAGGCCGATGGTTACAAATATTTTGGGCCTAGTATTAAATGTGGCCTGTGCAATAGCCCACTTGCCCGTCATGGCCCAAACTTTCTGCAGCCAGCCAGCTGATAGGACGTACCCGCCAACAGCGTCGGCGTTTGTCGATTGGCCCCCATTAATTCTGACATACGCCGTGCTCCGTCGTCAATCAATGGTGATCTGAATTTACGGTATCAAACTATCAATGGTGATGAAATACCAGTTGGCACTTCTGCTCAACATGCAGCTTTGTTTCCCTACAGTTCTGCGTGATGTTCACTTTAATCTCCTTAGGAGGCATTTAGTTCGATTTAAATATATTGTCTTACGATTTATTTTATATTATAACTGTCTTATTTTTTATTATAACTAATAGTGATTTATTTGATGTAATTAAATTTTAAGAAAAATAAAAATAGAAAACTGATTAACTTATCACAGACAATGCAAACAAATATAGAAAAAAAGCCAAAAAAACAAAATTTAGGAAAAGTGAAATAGAAGTCAGAATCTGAAACAAACGGGACCTTAGTTTGCAATAAACAAACAAGAAGATCACAATATTTTTCCTCAAAAAAGGCACAACGAAAGTCACATCAAATATCTTGTAATGGTGCTGTCAACGCAGATAGAGGTTGCAGTAAATCTGAGAGACCATGTGAGACTGTTACTGGTCAATATGTGATGAACTATTGGCACATTTATTGAGTTGAACTTTGGTTGTGCAAAAGAACCACAATTTTCAATGTTGCTGGTAGTCAGCTAGTTTGACCAATTTGCAGAGCCGATCAAACTGTTGTGCATGGGCGGTCTGACCGTCTTGCAAGGCCAGGCAAACCAGCCAAGTGGTACTTGTGCTGAAAATGCATAGGGTGATCTGACCGGCATGGGATGAGCGGTCAGATCAGCCTAGGTACCTTTTGTCGATTTTTAGGGATTTTGGACAAAACTATTGTATAAGATTGTTTGAGATGAGTTTGCATTAGGTCTCACTGGAAATAAAGTTGTGAGGCAAAACTAGATAGATAAATACCAAATTTCTAAACAAGTTAAGTGGTAAGAGACTGATTTGCCCATGGCGGTCAGCCGCTGCAGTCAGACCAGTATGGTGTTAGTGATAAGACCGCCTGATGATTGGCCTTATGGGAGTTTGGGCATTTGGGATATTTGATCTTAGGTTGATCTTGCTTTTATGGTCATGGTTATATTGTGTTGTATGATACATTGGTTTCGCTAACGTGTCAAGTACATGGGACTTATACTCAATACGGTTGCTTTGTCTTTGGATATGCAAGTGACTTGGAGGATGTAGCAGTTGATGGGAATGAACCATGACTAGGTAGGGGAGTTAAGGTTCGGAGAGGTCATGTAAGTCCGGATGAGGATATGTGGTTCAAACGGGAGTACAGAGAAGACAAGGATTGCAATAGGATGAATTGATGTATGTGATGTGCTAAGTGATGAGGCCAATGCACGTAGGGTTGGTAATTGTCCCAGTGGGGAAAATCCCCATGAGGGTTAAGTATCAACCTAAATCTATTTTAGCAACTATATATATATATATATATATATATATATATATATATATATATATATATATATATATATATATATGTTAAGTAATCCAAGGGAGAATAAAGTAATTAAAGAGAGATTGTTGTCAGCACCCTTGAGCTGCTAGGGCCAGGTTGAGACTGTCTTAGAGGCTCCCCAGACAGTCCCGGGCCGGTCGGCACCTCTCGTCTCCGTGGACGTCATCATTCGGCAAATCAAAGGAAACTAAAGCCCACCTAACTTACCTTAGCCCGAAAACCCACAAACATCCATTCATTTTCAGCCCACAAAAGCAGTGAAACAAGTGATCTCGAGCCACAAAGCCTCAAGCAAGCCTCATTTTTCAGCCTCAAAAGCCCACATATCTTTTTATTTCCAGCCCCACACTGTAGCAACAGTGCTCCATTCACCCTCAGGACCGAAGGTCCCTAGCCATAGGAGCATCCGGAGTGGATAAAGCGCAAGGATAGCCAGCTGCAGCCAGTCGAAACCACCCCCAGCAAGGCATGGTCCGAAAACCACCTTCCCCCGAGACTAAAGTCCCAGTTCTACTGCCCTGCTACCACAAGAACAACCGCAGCCACAGAAAGCTCACAAGGCCAAGAGCGAGTAAGCCACCAACACCACCAGCATAACCACTCTCCCCAACCCTACCTTCAGAGCGCACCTTCAGCCATAGGCCAGAAGGTGAAGATCGAGGTTCACCGTAGCAGGAGGAGGAGGAGGGCTACGAGGGAGAGGGGACGAAGGCCTCAAGTACTATCATCGGCCAAAGGGGACCAAGAGGAAGGGAAGAGAGCATCACCAAGGGGGACCAGTGAGCAAAAAGGAGCATCGGAAGAGGCGACCACCACAAAAGCAAGCGCGGGCCAGTAAGGATCCAGGAAGAAAGAAGGGGACCACCCCGAGTTGGTTGCAAACTGACAACGATCCGTGCACACACCTTCTTCCCCGACAGCAACCACGTGAGGACCCCGCCGGCAGTCCCCCTCAACATCATCCCTTTCTTTTCCAGCCCGACAATCAAGTAGGCCATACTCTCTCCTTCTCTTTGCTTTTGGGGCCTCATCCGAACCTAGCTTGCGACTCTCGGCTCCACTCCTCTTGGCTTACCAGTTGAACGAGGAGGAGAAGAAGTCACCCCCGATTCAACCAGTACTACCGTAACAACCGATAGCCACCCGGGTCTAGTGCGCCCTAGAGCTGGATAGATCTCGTAACCGAAACCTACCCAAAAGGCTCTAGATCCGCTACCAAACCCTAGGATTTCCCAATCGAGTGTGGTAGATTGAGAGGAGTAGAGGAAGTTTAGGAGCTTGGCGCAAGTGCAAAGTAGATAGAACGTAAGAAGATAGCACCAGAGAAGCCGTCACCGTCGGAGCGCAACCCCACCGGATCCATCGAACCCAGCCCCAAATCCGTCAAGGCCACCGCGGGTGTGGGCCAGATCTGTTGGAATCTGACCGCACGCGAGAGAGAAGGGGGGATCATCCACCGCTTAGTACACAGGGGTAAAGAGGAGAGGTAGGGGGCGCGGTAGTGGCGGCAGGGAGCAGAGGGTAAGAAGAGAAGAGGGGAAGTAGTAGCTTTTGGGGGAAGATGAAGGGGGTGGCCGAAGGAGGGAGAGGGGGATTAAGTGAGAAAAAGGGGAGGTGGCACCTCTAGGGGGAGTAAAGAGGCAGTGGGGAGCAGTTTTTGTAGATATAGCAGTCGGGTAGGACGGGCCGCGAGCTGGAGCAGGCGGAAGTAAAGGGCGGCGGTGGAAGGAGGAGAGTGAGGCGGCGGCGGAAATGGGGTCGAGTGAAGAGAGAGGAAAGAGGGGAGAGTTAAGAAAGAAGAGAAGGGGAAGGGTGGCGAGGGGTCCAGGCCATCCTTCGGCCGTGGGCCATGGGTAGGCCGACGATAGGCCAGACCGTGGATCGAGGAGAGCTTGGGCCATGAGTTTGTTTTCTTTCTTTTCCTTCTTCCAGATTAAGAGGATCTTTTATGTTATTTTAGGATAATTTATAGATTGTTGTAGCTAGGTAAAATTTCATTAGTTGTAGTCATTAGTTCTAAAGCTAAATTAAAGAGAGAGAAGGGGGATTAGAGTTTCTAAAATTATTATTACTATTATTATTTACATATTTTGCCGTTAAAGCGAGTGCCGGCTTTGCAGAGTCCGAGCAGGCGCACATCGAAGGAGCAAAACCGCTTTTCATTAATTCCAGTTCTCGCTGCAACTCAGGCAAGCTTTATTTTGATCATGCACCTAGTTATGTCAAATGTACACAATATTTTTGGCAATAATGATATGTATATTTATTTGCATGAAAATCTTTTCTTGCTAAAGAAGTTAATGAGTAAAGCTATGAAGTATGAGTTGAGTTAAGAAGAGAAAAAGAAAGAGAAAAGAAGAAAGAAAGAGTAAGAGAAGGAGAAAGAGCTAGTAGCTGTGGTACTGCTGGAGCAGCAGGCCCAGAAACAGAGGTGTGTATATATATATATATAGTTGTGTATCTATGGCGGGTAAGGGGGTTACGGGAAAGGAAAAAGAGAGGATAGGCGGACCCCTCTACATATGGATATCATGTAAGGACTTACCCCATTTTCACTCGGAATTGGGAACCATAACTATCGTGCCAACCATCTCCCCGTCTCGGGCGGGCAGAAATCAATATCCCGTTACGTTAACCAGTCCACCACATTGGGTAAGTATTTATACGTGAGTAAGAGATGGATGAAGCTCAGGACCAGTAACGCAAGTCTGGATATGAGTAAGTCCCGAGACGCTATATGCGTTAGGCGGAGTGTTGGGTCGGGAGCCGGTCCAACCAAACACTATTAGAAGTCGGTGGAGCCTAAGTGAGCGACTTAGTACACCGATGGACAATAGATGGGCTGGTGGATGGAATAACGTAACTGGAGAAAGGTTCTGTGTTTTGAGCCTGAATCCGCACCTAAGGCAGTGTGGAAAACCTAGTTCAGAAGGTTCAAAGCAGTTTTGGGTACAGTGGTACAAAGACTGCGCAGTGTTGACAAAATCATGAATTCATGCCGGTCCGTTGGAATGCGGACTACGGTAATCGCTAGGGATCTTGCCCCATCGGGTGGAAAAGTAGACAGTTTTGTAATTAAAAGATAACAGCTATTTTGGGTAAATTTATTTCGGAATAAAAAAAGATTAGAATATGGACTTAAGGACATGCGAGGTATACAATGCACTTATGCCAATATGATGTTTGTTGAGTACTGTGGTACTCACCTTTGCTATTACTTTCCTTTGTTAGACCCCACTCCGCTCGAGACTTACTACGAGCAGGATGAGGGGGGAGACAGGATTCGGCGAGCTCGTGGGAGAGGAGGATAGCGATTCGGAGGAGTCAGACGAGGTGGACCTCGCATACTTCGGCTGGGACGAATAGGCGACCCAGTGGAATGGGCAGGAGGGCCTTGTGGTACTAGTTTATACTTTTGTTATCTACTTCTATAAACCCGACTTTAAGCCATGTGACAACTGCTGTAATAAAGAAGACAATGTCTGTATTATTATTCTGCTGTGCTACTCTGGTAAAAGCTTATTATTTGCCGGAGCAGTGTTTTACTGATCAGGTAAATAGTAATCCGTATGTCATCGCGGAATTATCCGAGGGACAATGACGTGGAGCCTCACACATTGTCCCATTGGTACCTTGTGACATTGTTCGACTATTCGTTGTGCTCTTGTACCGGCTTGCGATGGACGTTCGACTGTTGAGAAACAGTTAGCTCGGCTAGTTCACATTACTATTTGCTGTAATTGCTTTGTTGAGAAATGATGGCAGGTGTTTGCTTAGTATTTGTGTGACCAGAGGAACTGGGTTTTTGCTCCATGGCGTGGAGATTGACTTGCACCCAATGAAAAGCAATACTCCGGCCTCAAAACCTGGGATGGGAGTAACTTTGTGAGAGCTTATCCAGCAGAACAAAAAGGCAAGTGGATAAATGCACCCTTGACTCATTGATACATATCCTGACCTTTGCACTACTTTGTCAGGTACAACTACTGTAGCCTGTATCATATCGGCTAACTCAGATACGCTATTCCTTACCTCTGTTGCTTACGAGCTCTACCCAGAACCCACCAGCCCCAGCATGGTTGATCTCCTACGAGTAGAAACACAAATTTATTCAAATTACCAATTATTCTCAAGATAATCCCCTCCGCAGCAAAATCTAAGCATTTTTTCTATTGTTTCAATTGTTGATGTGCCACCAGATGAACTATGAAAAGGTGCAACATAGCTGCATACCGCGACCCCATGAGATTTAAGTTAACCAGTATAGCTGTATGCTTTAACTGAACAATGTGGCATTACTGAATGAATAGGAGAAATGCTAATGCATGCACCAAGTATCATACAGCACATGGTTCCTTTTACATTCATATACTGATTAGAACAACGAGCAAAAGTACAGTCTACCTTCAGCACCTTCATGCAAAGTTTTCATGAGCCACACTCTAGCAAGCAACTGTTGTCCATTGACAGATACTGTTATCCAGCCTAAAGTCTCACCTCGAAAAATATACCGAACATCTTACGTATTTTTGCGTGAGCAAAAGCCAAGACGAAAGATATGGCGAACTCTGCAAAAAGTACTGTTGCATGAGCAGAAGCAAAGCCAAGACGAAGATGAGAAGCGAAGATAAGAAGACGTCAGCGTTCTCCCACCACGTCGCGGGGAAGCAACCAGGTGCCGCGTATTGTTGGTGTGGCACTACTGGAGTCTTGCTTCGCTTCTAAAGCCAAATAAGGAGCACTACTGCTATTTTGTAACCCGATCATGGCAGTTCAGTCTTTGTTTGTGGCTAATTTTGCACCACTGTATTTAAGGTTCGGTAAAAATTTGGGTATAATCGGTTTAACAAAGCTAGGGTGCACGTTGTAGCTAGTCACGGTCACAAGTCCTTTGCTCAAGAAAGGAAAACGGTTTTTCTGTTTCTGTTGCTCAAGAAAGGAAAACGACTTTTCTGTTTCTGTGTCGGTGTCCCCCTCTGTGTTCTCTTGATCTGAATCACAAACAGTCCAGATCGAAAAAACACAGAAGACACTGATACAGGAACTAAGAAACTCCGTTCTCAAGAAAGATGTGGCCCTCTAGACTTAGGCATCACTGCACCGGAGCCAGACCAAACACCTAGCTAGACATGGGAGTTTAATGCTGTCCATGTCTTCAAGTCGGTCCTAATGCTGTCCACGTCTTGACTAGAGTTTCCGTGCACGGCTGCAACGCTGACCGAACAAATGAAACTACTGTGCATTGTTGCCAATGGATGGGGACGTTACCCAGCTATATATACAATCCAGAGTCGGAACAAAGCCCTCTTGAAAACAACAAAAGCGAAAGCAAAATATGACCCGTATGTATGTGTGTATCTGTAGGATAGCCAACACGGTTTTGAATATGTTCCTATATATTACAATAAGTAAGAATACAAAAAAAAAATCACTTCAAAAACTTTCGGATCAAGAAATCACTTGAAAGATAAAAAACGTACAAAAACTGAGTTTCTTGATGAACTTACTATCAAAATATCTAAATAGGTGGAGATTAATTTTCAGATATTATCTCCATCTTTTATATATTCTTAGCATATCAAGATCAATAAAGGATAAAAGGAGAGGAAAAACCAACCAGATCAAAAGCAAATCAATCAAGATAAGATATAACCATGGAGATGATTAAAGATTAATTCCACTACTACTTGAGAAGAAAAGTTTGACAACCACTATACCTTAGAAGACAGATAATATACCAACACTTAACTCTCAAACCCTAACCCTAAAACAAGAAAGCACAAAAGAGGTAAGTTGGATAGTTAATCATAAGTTTCATCCCAACTTCTTAAATAGATAGGCTAATCAGTCATATTTAAACCCTTAGTAAATAGGCACCATACTGTGATTCTACCACACGACGGTATGACCACATCAAACCACGGTACTACCGCATGTCGGTACGACCGACTCTAAACCACGGCACTATCGTTTTTCAAAAAAATTCAGAAAACGATTCAAACAATATACAATCTTTACAAAATCAAACAATCACTTCATAAAACATAAAATGATTCATCACAATATTATCTTGAATCTTTCACATAGTCCTTCGGTATCAACATTCCATATCCTCGTACTAGACTGTGCATTGGATGCAGGGAGCGAAACCTGCGTGATCTGCCCTGCCCTATTGCTATAGCCAGTAATTATCAAACCAAAGAAACCAACACAGCTGCTATACTACTGTCACTGTACCGATTACTGAACACATGAAACGAATGCAAATAATTGAGGTAACACCTAGCAGCTAGCCCTTGGAATGGCCTGTGTGCACCGGCGTCGACGTGGCTAATCTGGAAGACGACGACGACGACGACGACTTGGTGTTTTGCTGAAGCTGCTGGAGGTTGGGCAGCACGTCGTCGGCCATGGCGGGGCGGTTCTTGGGGTCGTTGTGCAGGCAGCGCAGCGCGAGGGCGGCCACCTCCTGCGCCTGCTTCTTGGGGTACTGCCCGCCGAGCCTCGTGTCCATGATCCGGATCACCTTCCTCCGCTCGCGCAGGTGCGGCCTCGCCCAGTCCACCAGCATCTCCGCCGTCGACCCTCGCGCCTCGTCCAGCGCCCGCCTCCCCGTCAGAAGCTCCAGCAGCACCACGCCGAAGCTGTAGATGTCGCTCTTCACGGACAGGTGCCCTGCAACAACCGTTAGTCAGTCAAGTCATCTGCGACAACGATCGGTTGATCACCATGTAGATGACTTGGCTGATCGATGGCCACCTCTAGCAATGTACTCTGGTGCCGCGTAGCCACGGGTTCCGACGACGCGAGTCGAGACGTGGCTCTTGTCTCCGGTAGGGCCGTTCCTCGCCAGGCCGAAGTCCGACAGTTTGGCTCTGTAATCCTGAAGAAAACCACCAGATGGCCGGATTGCAATTCACGTCTCATCGAGCTCAAATGTTCAGAGCAGAATGCATGGCTTCGCAAACTGACGAACTGCGTGCGTACCGAGCCGAGGAGCACATTGGACGACTTGAGGTCGCGGAAGATGACGGGGTTCTCCTGGCCGTGCAGGAAGGACAGCCCACGCGCCACGTCCACCGCAATGTTCACGCGCATCGCCCACGACAGCGGCTGCGTCCCTCCTGCACATCATCATGCAGCAACCGGTCGAAATCAGTTCAGTTCTTCGATTCAGGATGCGCAAACAGCAGGACAACTTTGATCAGATCGAGCAGTGCAAGACTTTCGACTCACTCCTGAACAGATGGTTCTCCAGGCTGCCCCTTAGCATGTACTCGTACACGAGCAGCTTGTTGCTGTCGGACTCCGAGCAGTACCCGACCAGCTTCACGAGGTTTTCATGGTGGAGCTGCCCCAAGTAGGTCACCTCTGCCTGCACGTAACACTCGGCTCGGATCAAATCAGCCTCGACTTCTAGCAACCATTCAGAGAGCTAAGTATTACGAGCTTAATTACCAGCCATTCCTTGTGGCCCTGGAAGCTCTCCTTCTTGAGCTTCTTGATGGCGACCATCTTGCCGACGCCGGGCTTGGTCGGGGCGAGGGTGGCCTCGTCGATCCACCCCTTGTACACACACCCGAACCCGCCCTCGCCGAGGTACGAGTTGGATCCGAAGTTCTTGGTGGCGGCGCGGAGGTCGCTCATGCTGAAGGATTTCAGGAAGGCCCCGCTGCTCGCCGCCGTCACGTCGGAGGCTCGCGAAAGTTGGCCGGAGAAGGTCGAGAGGCTGCGGTGTGATGCCGTGGAGGTGATGCCTGTCGAGTTGGAGGTGCTGCTCCTGGTAACCTCTAAAATTGAGAATACATCGATATGATACGATTCCCTTGATTAATCCAACATGCATAGTTTCCTTGAAGAAATGACAGAAAGGTCGCAGCATGGCAACTAGGACAGGAACAGAAATGGCTAGAAAACAAAAAACAGAATTGCATCTTTCATCAGGACAAGCAAGACTCAAAGCTGTCTTTTGATGTTTGTGATGCTGTTTATTGGCTAAACCACCATGAGAAGGGTAAACATGGCAGGACCAAAAAAGAGAGAGAGAAACATAGATGGTAAAAAAGAAAGGGAGAGAATAGTATCTTACTCGATTCGAATGGAGTGGAGGCATTAGCACACTTTGCAGAGTTCATGCAGTTCCCCATTGTATGATACTTTCTCCTTGTCTGTGCTCCAAATTAAGGACCAGTTGATGGAGCAAACTCCAAATTGAGTATAGTTCTAGGCTCCGACGGAGGTAGAAGAAGAATATGAGGAGACGGGAGGCATCCCGGCAGGTTCATGAGGCTGGGTGCAGAGAATTCAAGAGGGCCGTTCAATCAGTCTGTTGACTGACTGCAAGGAGGATTCCAGTCTGCTAGTTGTAAGATATTTCCCCACGAAGCATTTATGTGCCTCACTAGTCACCACTTAAAAGTTTGAGAAATGGAGCACAACTAAAACTTTCTAGGGTAGAAAGATTACAGGAGAATTAAATGTGACTCAGTAAAACCTAGTACTAGGAAGGGCAACGGCAGAAGAGTGTGAAAGGTGAAGATCTGTCCTGCGGTTAGGGTAGCTGGTAGGCACAAAAACAAAACAAAAAAGATTTGGACCCAACGATGGCTGCATTGGAAGAAACTGTCAAACTGACAGGCACAGTCCTACTCGGATCTTCAGTGGCTAGCAATTCTATTCTGCCTAGGCGCGTGCGCCGTGTCAGCATAGAGAATCCGCAGCGACATCCATGTATCCTGAGGTGAGGTTAACGAACTGACCAATCGCTCACCGACATGACGCTATAGTACCTGAGGCTGCATTTTTTTTTGTTTCTTGCGTATCTGAAGTCAAGACATGAACCCGCCTCTTCCAAATCAAACTCCGGCGCTTCACAAGCAAGCAAAACACGTCAGCGCTTTATCCTGTTCGTCTGTCTTGACCTCGTCAGTCCATTGCACTCGCCGGCGTCTGCTCCCCCGTGGGAAAGCAGGCAGGCAGCAGCAGTCCATTTCGCCGTCGTCCCGGCTGCAGCTGGTGCGTTGCTTCGCTCGGCTGCTAGCTAGCTAGCTAGCTGGTACGTTGTCTGCTCCATATAACTGCCATTTGGAGATCATCCAGCTCACACATCGACCGGGTAAAAGTCAAGCGCGATGCATGTGACCACCAGGATCTGATGTGATCCTGGTCTACGGGAAATTCTAACCACCAGACGCAAGCAGCTCAAAACTTTAAATGGTCCGGGCACCAAAATCCCTACCCTTTTGGTTTTGGTATATGCTGGAAACCGTGCAGGCAACAGTCAGCCTGTTGGGAGATAAGTTCAGCAAAAAAAAAATCTCATTTTGATTTCGCCTTCAGTGAAATACTGAAATAATTTTGTTTTGTTTCGAGAAATCGACTTTTTAAAACAAGGCTTTAGGCTTCGTTATGGAATAATTAATGCATGATTCAACAGAATCATCCTGCAAGAGAGTGACTTTCGGTTAATCAACCCGACGAAATCTCAAACAACGAGGTAAGCATCTCACATTTTCAGCATCTGCTTGCGTGAAGGATGACGTGCATGGATCGAATACGATGCAGTCGGTCAAAGTAGGATAAACAGATGGTAGACTTTTGTGAGCAGCCATCTCCAATTTGTGGACGGGGGCACTTCCATGGGATTGCACGTAGTCCATTGCACCTTTATCTTGGCACAAGTGCGTAGAACACTTGTGTTTGAATGCGAGCATTACGAAATCTCCTAAAAAAATCCAGGAAACAAGCGGCACTGGTTATCTTGTCAGTCTTGAAAGGCCCTTATTGCAGCGCCTAGAGGGTGTGCAGAATTACGTTGACTTATGATTTTTTTTTACTATAGCTGATTTATTTTTTTACTATAACTAAATTAGTTTATTTGACGTAATTAAATTTAAAAAAATAAAAAAACATGTTAGTCCATCACAGACAATACAAAGAACTACAGGCAAAAAAAAGAAAAGACAAAAAAGTCTAAAAAAACTAGAAAAAGACGGAATTAATGAATAGTGAAAAAAAACAAATACCTGAAGCCAAATTGAGTGTGCCTAGAAAAGACAAAAAAGTCTTAAAAAACTAGAAAAAAAACGAAATTAATGAATAGTGGAAAAAAAAGCAAATGCCAGAAGCCAAATTGAGTGTGCCTAGCAATTGTCAGTCACCAAGTACAAAAGTTTCGAGTCCACATCTTGGTTCAAAATAGTTTCAGTTCACATTATGTTTCCTGGAAGCAAAGACAGGCAGACCAACAACAGCAGTATCATCACGGCAAATATACAGCAGTCTGGATCAGCATGGGAAAAATCAGCTTCTGATCATTTTCAACAACGCTTCATGCTGACAAGATTATCCACCAGACTTCTTGCTTCTTAAGACTTTCACAGCTTGGCTAGCATTTACATGGTGCAATCCTTGTTGCCTCAGACAATTAGCATTCTCCTTGCCATTCTTAAGCACTTCCAGCAAGTATTGTGCATCTGTCATGGTTAGCAGCCTCAGGGAGTCGCTTATAAATGGGAAAAAGGCTTCAGGTCTTGAACAGAAGGGCCTAAAGATGTGGAGAAGGGCTTTCGTATCAACTCTTAGCTGGATGACTCCCGGGTCAGAGAATTTCACTTCACCCCAACGTATGCTGCTGTAGATGAAGTAGTCGAGACCTTCCACTATATTCCTCCACAGATCAAGGAAATCCTTGGAATTAAGATATAGCTTCAGTTTCGTGATTCGCTCTCTCAGGACGTCTAGACTGGCAACAAATCCAGGAGATACTCCTAGACTGTCTTCATCCAAGACCTGATCATCTGATTGGGTTCGTTCATTAGATGATCCAATGTTTTGGACATAGTCCCAGGATAGATCTTCAAACTCAAGCAGCATGGAAGACATGATCTGTTCCAGATAATTGGTCCCTAGTTTAACCAAAAAGGTAATTTCATCTTTAAAGAAAGACCCTTGAGAACCCATCTCCAAGAAGGTGGTATCCTCATCCCATTCCCGAAGAACATACTCACAATATCGAGCACCGCTAATTGCACAGCAAGCTTTCACTGAAGATTCATCTTCTAAAGCTGTATTTGACAATTGCAATGCTTCAAATCATTCGCGCAAGACAAGAAAGAAGCCGTTCAAGAACTGGACTGAAGTGGATCTGGTATACTGAATCTTCATCCCCTTATTAGAGCATGACCTCTTTCAATCATCGACAATGCAGTTTTGACAACAAATTCGGAAACTGGTGGAGCTTTGTAATCTTCTCTTGTAGCGAGAAGAAATTTAATAGTGTTTTCCTGGTTACCAAGCTCTTCATGATGATCACTACTATATAACCAACTTATTTCATCCTCCATTTCAAATTGAGCTTATGCTGTGCAGAACTAAGCTCTACATCAGCCCATATCTGAAGCCAATCAGAATGTTCAGTGTATATTGAAAAGACAGGTCCTAAAAGCAAGACATGACCTAGAGAGTCCTTCAGAAATTGATGCAATTTTCTGGATTCCTGAATCTGCAAGGAGCTGCATTCTTTTATCAAAAGTAATCATCAGGCCATTCAAATGCAACCAAGAGGAATGTACTTCAAGCTTGTCATCAGTAGTCTGATAAGACGTGACAAGGGCTGGGAAATTTTGCCTCTCAAGGTATCCTAAAAGCATTTTCATCATTCCAGTTACCCCACCATTCCAGTTACCCAAGATTCTTTGGCACTTAAGCCCACAAGTCTTGCTTGATCAATCAAAGGCTGCAATTTATCATCCACTCCATCCATGAAATCCTTTGTTATCTTGTAAACAAGGGCAAAAATGAACTCTGGCTGTTCAGACCATTTAGAAAAATGATATTCCATCCTGGACGCAATAGGGTGAACCAATTCATCAATTGCCCACAGCCATTGTCAAAGCATGTGGTTTTATCAAAGTACTTCGAATCTGACAGGCTAGGAGTTGCTGCTGGCTTTTGACATTGGCGCACTTCACAGTTGTCTTGCACATGTTGCAGAGCACACAGTGCTAGAGAGCTTTGAGAATACTTCACTTTATTTGCCCCATTCATCAATACAAGGAGGTTTGGAATTTGGGAGTACTTATCCTTCTCCGTGTCTGATGAAGACAAGGAAGGTGGCCAGCCCAGTGCTGCAAGTAGAGCTCGATAATCTGTGGTGCTTGAGGCCTCAAAATGGCCAGAATTTTGTCCACTCTAGAATCAACAGCCATGATAAGATTGGTCCACTGGGGCCTACTCGTGCTGATCCTTACCAATTCTCGCTCAATATCTCTCATGGCATCAACAGCCTGGAGCAACTTTTCTTGCTTCCATTCCATTTCCTACATTTGAAAAAAAAGGGAGCTTAACACTTAATGCAAACTTATTGCTGAGAGATCTATATCAGCACGACCCATTATCAGCTGCATCTAAAATAAACAAAAGGTTCTCACATTTGATGCCCGTCGAAGTACTGATGACAGGTTCAACTTTGAGGCCTATCTAACGATGGAAAATGCTGCATCTTCCAGGTTACCAACCAAAGCTTCCAACTGTAGAGTAGCTTCTGGAATGTCAGCATAGCAAAGTTATAGAAAGCTCTATAAATTCCTACATCATACTGCAAGATCATGAAGGAGATATACTACAATTTACAGCACCAACAAACCCTTTCTCCTAGCAAAGGGTGAACGGCTTGTTGTCATGCAGTTTGCAGGGAGGTAATCATACCAAAGTTAAACAGATATGTCGTTCATACGAGTCCAGACAATAAACTTAGAAGAATCCCTGGTCGGATACGGATACCGCCAAAAGTACGAAGGGACTTAAGAGAAACACACAACCACAAATGTATGACTGTATTCAATATGAGTGTTTTAGGGTTACAAAAGTGGTCTCCCCTCTCTCATTACAAGGAGTCCTATTTATAGGGGGTAGAGGGAGACCAGTATAGTTACGACTCTGCCCCTAGGGTTTGGCCTACTTTTGGGGCTATTTCGGTAATTTGCTCCATACGACTCCGCCATATCCAAGACCCTGGAGCTGGCTCGGGGTCGGTCTTGGACCCTCCTAGGGTCAGCCTGGGGTCCTCCTAGGGTCGATCTTGCATATTTCGTCTGGGGTTGGCCCAAGGTCCTCCAAGGCCGGTCTTGTGTACTCCGCCCAGGGTTGGCCTTCGCCTCTAGGGTCGGCCCCGGACGCCTTCGGGGCTGGTCTTGTGCACCTCGCCCGGGGTCGGCCCCGGATGCCTCTGAGACCGGTCTTGTGTACTCCACCCGGGGTTGGCTCCGAACCTTCCTAGGATCGGTCTCGCGTACTTCGCCTAGGGTTGATTTGGGGACTTAGCTCGAGATAGGTCCTCCAATGGGTGTCGTCGCTTCGAGGTGGTCGTGGGCCTGAGGTAGCATGGGGACCCTTCCCCAACAAGATCAAACTATCAACTGGTACAACCAGTTTTACATTCCATGGAAGACATTTATTCAGGAAAATCTCAGTGATGATACAACTTTATTTAGCTCAGATCTTCTACACTGAACAGAAACTTTAGATGGCTCTTCGCCTCAGTTCAGATGGTCAGTGTTACAGTACGCATTTTGAACTCTTGAGTAGTTGGTGGTGAATATGCAACTGGATTGCCAGACTATTAGAACTGGACAATCGGTGGATATTTTACACTCTCAATGCATTTCTTTTGGTTTTAGATAGAAGTACTGAAGTATCAGCAAATCATATTGACAGCTCCATCTTGCATGAAGGAACCATTCAAATTTCCCCTATGTGATACAGTCAAGCATAATTGGCTAATATACCAATTTCAGAACTAATTTGGTAGGTAAAACCACTGACATTCCACAAGCATTTCCATAGCCACCATTTTCTAAAAATTTAAGCATCCAGCTATCCAAATCATTTTGCAAAATTTAAATTCACAACTAGTTCAAGATTGCAACTTTCCGGTTTGGAAAGCACAAAGAAACGAACAAACGCTCACCCGCATAGAGTCGAATGGCGTCGATCCGTTGGATCTCCCGCACGAGCGCCGGCAGCTCCACGCTCTGCACCACCTCCTCCCCTCATCCTTGGCATCAACTTCTCCGCCTACCAACGAGGAAACCCGATCAAACCCGAGCGAATCGCAACAGTGAGCAGTGGGAATCCATAAGGACTAAAACCCTAGAGTTTAGGAAAGCGAACCTCGGGAGCGGATGCGGCGGAGGTCCGACCGCGCCTAGCCGGAGCGCGCGAGCCAGGAGGCGGAGGCGGACGCGAGCTGCGCCTCGAGGCGGCGGAGGGAGGCCTCGAGCTCCGCGCACTCCCGGCGCAGCAGCTCGGCGAGGGCCGGCGCGGCGGCCAGGTCCTCGCGAGAGGTGAAGTGCGCGTCCAAGAAGTTGCGCAGGCTCGCCGCCGGCGGCCGGGGCGCCATGGGTGGGTCGATGGAGAAAAAATGCAACCTTTTTTTTAACGCAAGTTTTTGGGTGGTGGCGTGGGCGTGGGTGCGGGAAAGGAAAACGGTTCGCCTCTTACTGGGCTCAGGCTGACCGGTCTTGTAGCCAGCCACACCGATCTAGTGATCTGATCGCATAGATGGAGATGGACGGCTGTGATGTACTGGACGGGCTCACATGTGGCATGATGTTCTAGCTCGCATGCGCGGCACAGGTTCCCAGAAGGGCACATAGATGCCGCTGCTAGATTGCCGCGCCACCGCCACCCCGCAGTGCCGCTGGATATGGATTGCCTGCCTCCTCCACTGTGTCGCGCCTCAATCCCCTCCTCGTGCTCGTGGCCATCACCATGAGAGGCCTCCCGGGTTTATAGGCCACAGGGATGAGGAGGAGCCGAAGGCATAGCACAGTGAGAGGTCGTCTCCGTCTGCGGCTCATCCATGACGACAGCCACGAGGCCCCTCTTCTCGCGCCTGCCGGCCTCCTCGCCGTCGGATGGGGCAGGTGGCCGCACGCTCACCACCAACGGACCTGGCCGTCGGGCGTGGCGGTGACGGGGTCGGGGAGGGAAGCTGCGGTTGCGGGCCGGCGTCGAGCGCCCGTTCTTCCCTCCGCGTATTTGACGGTCCCAACACTCCTCTTCTGCTGGACCGAGGTTGGGTAGAAATGCCTGTGGTCTTCTATAAGGCCCAGTAGATGCTACATAAACTCAATCCGGATGTATGCTCTAGCGATCCCTGTTTGAGCTATCGACATGATCAAAGGCCTTCAATCTTCTTCTCTCTGTCATCGATCAGTGGACTATTTTTGTTACTGTTGTCAGATGAGCAATACGTAGTGGAGCTCAAACCTAATCTTCACAGTAAAATGCGGCGTCCGTCCGTCCGTTAGTTACACCGTCTGCGACCAGATCCGGCAACCTCTGCCTGCCGTCGCGACCAGATCCTCACCTCACGCTCAGTTAAACACAGCTCGCTCTTGCGAATAATCAACCAGGGCGCCCAAATACTGCCCAGCTCGTGCCTGGGGTAGCTGCGTGCGTGTGTCGCGTAAAAAGTCTTGCTAGCCAATAAATTAGCACCGGAATAAGTCATCTCATCTCCATTCTATGTGTACATCCTCTTACTGCGATTTATGACTCTAGTTATGATTTATTAGTTTAATATATAGTAATTATTGAGAGAAACCAAGAACCATTCAAAAAAAAAGCGCCGACTAGCCGGATTAAACTGAACTGGAACGAGCTACCCTACCTAACCCATACCATGTACAGCAGGTACACCTCCTCCAGAGTGCAGACCCCAACATGCATGCTGTACATTGGTACATACCCTCCGACACTTCTTCCCCTGGATCGAACAAACAAAGAAAGTGCATGCGTTCTCTACGTCCTGGTTAATGCATCCATCCATGGAATGAACGGGACGTGATTAGCTCAGAGCAGCCCGTTGCTCTCGTACATGACGCTCCACGAGTCCAGCGTCGGGAAGCACGGCTGCTGCTGCTGCTGCTGGTGAAGCGCTGCGTCGTCGGACGCCACGGCCGGCAGCAGCGCGTTCCCGAACGCGCCGGCCAGTAGCACGGACGCGTCGAACGTCGTCGGAAGGATGCCATCGGCCAGCGGCTCGGCTCGGGCCTGGACGCCGGTGATCTGCTGCACCATGAGGCGGAAGTTGGCGGGGTCGGTGCTGATGTAGGTGGTGGGCACGCGCTTGGACGCCCGCGACCGCCGCTTCCGGGCACGCCCGCCCGACGGGGCCAGCCTCTGCTGTGCGCGCCCGGGGGCACCAGGGGACGGCCGCGCGCTGTCGGCGACCAGCACTGACTCGCAGGTGATCGTGGCTGGCGCGGATGCGAACCCGACACCGCCAGTAGTACCGCAGGCGAAGTCGGCGAGTAGAGGTGAGGGCGCGAAGGCGGCCGAATAGTCGGACAAGGAGAAGTGGAGAGCGCGCGCGATGGCGGCGTCGGTGAAGGCGGAGGTCGAGTGGAACGTGGCCGGCGGCGCCAGGCACGAGATGGCGTCCATGGCGTGAGGAGCTGAACTAGACACTAGAGCTGGTGGGAGTGCAGCAGCACAGACGGAGGAGGCGGTGGTGTGGCGTGCGGCTTTGCGGTTGGGGAAGCCAGGTGAGGTGGGGTTGATTTAATAAAGTAAGAGGAGGCGGGGTTGGGAAAACGCGTGGGCGTGACCGCGCGGGGGTGTCGTGTCGGCGCGCGGCGCGGTTTTGCTTCGGTGTCGGGGGCCACCGCCACGTCGCCGCGGCGCACCCGATCGGGTCAACTGGACTCCACTGGCCGGCCGCCGCTATGTGGCGCCGCGCGGCCGCCCACCGATGCAGCATGGCCAAGCGGCGCCGATTCCAGCCGTTCCTGCGCGCTGCTCCGACGGTGGCGAAAACCAACAGCGGTGGTCGTAATGTGCGTGCTCCCAGTCCCAGATACCTCAGCCCAGCACTCGTGTGCAGGCAAAGAGTTAATCAGTTCGATCTGAAATTCCGACCACTTGTCGGTCCGTCGGAGTGCAAAGAGATTTGCATTGCTCGACGACAAATTAGGTGACAGACGGAGACAACATTTCCAACTTTCCAGCGCTAACGCATGCACAAGCGTGATTACAGGAAGGATGGTCCTCCAACGACTGTGCTCGCTCCTCCTAATTCCATTTCATCCATCCACTCCCGGTTAATCAGCACCTCGCGGGATAGCGGGGTGGGCTCCTTGTCGCCCTCACCGGGATTTCTTTTTGGGACGAAAGATCTCTCTATACCCTAGCCAGACTCTGAACCTGAAGATGAATGGCAAAGAAAAAGTGCAGAATCGCATCGACCTGTCCATCCATCTATGCAGGCTATGATACATCCTCTAGTCGAACCACGCTAAGCACCACACCGGCACACACCATGCCATTAACTAAAGAGTTAGCTGCCGTCACCAAAACCGAGAATCTAGAAGAGATCGTCCCTGCTTGGTGCGGTGCCACTTAGCTTTTGAAAAACCAGGCCCGGATTTCTTCTCTGTTTTCCTTTCCTGATGGAGATCCTGCGTCCATTGCAAGTGAGCTTTTTTTCGTCGCGAGTGGAATTACGAATAAGTTTTACCGATCGACCGAAAATGACCGGCGAACGATCTGGGCGCTCAGTGCGCTCTCCTCGAGCTTATTTGTATGTTCAGACTCACTTTTTATCGTTCCCTTTAGGTAAAAGAAGAGGGGATTGAATCCACACCAACCTTACATATGGGGAAACTTCTTCTTCTTCTTCTTCTTCTTCTTCTTCTTCTTCTTCTTCTTCTTCTTCTTCCATGTAGGTTCTTGCTGTGATGGAGCCAGCCTCATAGGCGACAATATTGAGCTCAAACAAATTACGTAATCCTCGATGCTGTACCATTCGTTGACCCGAGCACAAGTCCAAATGTGTATTCAAAATACGACTGCAGATCTTCCGTGGCGCCTGCTTGAATAGCCACCGTTGTCCTTTAAACTGCATAACAGCTCCTCCTTTTTTTTGAACTCTGTGGTTTACACTACACAAATCAGTAACAGCATGGCAACACACAGAAACCAGGACCACGCAATGATCTGAGCAAGTTTGGCGGTTTCCGGCATTTTGTCAGCGTTGAAAACCTTCAGCAGCCAACAACTCCAATTAAACTCGAGCCCACTTGCTGGTCAATGAGTACACAACACACACACACACACACACTGTGACTGAGACTAAACTACAGTTGCAGCGGAGTACGTCGCATCGATCGAGAGAAGCATGGCTTTTAGTTTAATCAAAACATACCATGAGGCATTCCCTTGTAATTGAGTGTCTCTCCAAGACTTTCTGTGTCATTGGGTCCAGCAAACACTTGATTACTTCCACTAATACTACTTCTGCCTTTCTAGTAATCAAATGGATGGATAGATCTTGCCTAGGTCACTGGTCCACTAGAAAGTTGAAATTAATCTACTTTGACATGAGAAAAGTACTTCTTCAATGATCTAGTCCAGTCATCCAGAATGCAATCTGTATAGACTAAGGCGTAGTTGATCAGGTAGCAACTTCGACATGAGAAAATATAGCTAGCACATCACATTACAGTTTGTTCTGACGTCTAACCGTTTCAACCACAGCTGAAAACTCAAATTATCAGCCCTCGCCAGCAAATTAAAGATAAGGTGAGAATTAGCTTGAAGAAAAAAATTTATGAGGGCATAGTGATGTCACCATATGGTAACCATCCACTGTACATTATTTAGTAGCTGCATACACAGCAGATGCTCGATCCCTTAGAGAACTCTTCATGTGATACTACGCTGTTTGACTTATCACACCTGCTCCTCATCCAATTGTTCCTTTTTGTAGCATTGGTCGTACAAGTTTCAGAAAATACTACTGATCTAACACACTTCAAATTAATTGAAGATTATTTCTCTGTTCATAGAATAAAATAACTGTACCTACCATGCCGGATTCCCTTGGACCATCTCCATGTCTCTTAATTCCCTTTTGACATAGAGGAGTGTCATGTATTCATGTATGTGCGGGGAACATCCCTATCCTTAGGTCAATGCCTCATGCGCCATCACAACATCAGAGAGGGAGGGAGGGATTGAGATCCTCTGACTTTGTGTAACCATGACTTTGCTCTAATCTCAGCCGTCGGATGCAAAATGGACAGCCCAGATTGCATGATACAGCGGAAGCGATACAGTACCATAGCTACAGTACTCTCCAGTGCAGAGCCTGCTGCAGTATCAAACCGATCTCAACCTTTACCTTTTGATTCGGTGGCTATGAAGCAAGGTCACGTACTGTAGCGCTGTGACCTCGCTTCAATTCAGGTCGCTGCTGGGTATGCCCCAGAGCTTTGTTTTTGCATGGTTGTTGCCTCTAGTTTTCAGACCTCTTTCTCTCTCCTGCATTAAGCTACTAAAACACTGGCATTAAATCATGCATCAGCATGACATCGCCTAATCTGTTTCTTCGTATGTTGGATAAAATGGAAATGGTGATCAGTTTTGTTTTATTTTCTGGGTTTGAGCAGCTAGTGGCAAGTTGCCTGCGATAAAACTACGCAGGCGACTCGACAAACAAGCTGCACGAGAAACAAAGGGAACGCTGCCGCATCATGGTGAGTGCAATGGCTTTTGACTTCGGCCATGGAAGGGCTTGAACTCGGCTTGTCCTTTCTCATGGGCCAAACAGGCAGG
This sequence comes from Melocanna baccifera, assembly GCA_036346265.1. Lineage (NCBI taxonomy): Eukaryota > Viridiplantae > Streptophyta > Magnoliopsida > Poales > Poaceae > Melocanna > Melocanna baccifera. The sequence continues at coordinate 24,944,272 of CM070694.1, read as the reverse complement.
AATCTGCTCGACCTGCTTGTTCGTTTCCTCGAGGTCAGATGCATGCGTCGATTCCTTCACTGCCATTATAATAGTCGCAAGCTAGCTGCCCATCAGGTCAAAGTGAGGCGTTGGTCGAGCTTGAATGCTAGGCTGGTTGTTACTTCAGGCATGCATGCATGATGCATCCGTGTGCTGTCAACGAGTTGAATGTTTCAGCTTAAACGATTTGCCTGCAGCCTGGGGGCATTGGAACGGTTCGTCCAAATCTGACAGATAGACTTTATCCATACGTGGACAATGTATGTCATCTGAAAAAAGAAATAAGATTGGAGACCGAGCTTTCATGTGTACATTGATCCTTCTCATTGAATTGTTCTTCTGGAAAATGGTGGATATACATCATATACATATACCTTACAGCGTAGTTACACACATTACATTGACATCACCAGTTTAAATACTGTTGTCTTTAACTGTAATCCCTCTAGACTTAGTTTTCAACTGACAAAATGATACATACATAGTTTCATCACAACCAGCAAGATTCAAATTTACATAAGGAGCTAGCATTTTACTTAGCCGGTTCAAGAGGGATTAACTGTTCACCTATCTGAGCTACTTGCATTCACTACTTCAAGCCCCTCTCAAAAACCTCTCCTTTGCTGCACTGATGTTTTTCTGCAGATCAATATACTTCTGCAGTGAAATTTCTGAAAAGGCTTCAAGCTTCTCTGTAAGGCTCTACTGTAAATCAGCAGAGGCATCATTTCTAAGGATTTCTCCCCCCACTTCACCATTTAGCATCTTGTCTTGGTGGGGAATGGAATCCCTTATATCTGCAATGAGACCTTCAATGGCTTCTTCCAAGTCCTTGGTTGTTAAATCATCCAGTAATTTCATCCAGATTTCACAAGTCGTAAATATGGGTGCAACAGCACACTCTGTTAGTGAAACATCAACAACATTTTGCTTCCTGGTGCTCTCCTCTTCTTCAGTGGTTTCATGCACTTGTGCAACCATACGTTTAGTCTACACTGGTAAGCCTTGTGGGATGCCATCCAATTTTTGGAAGTTTGAACATAATTTGCTGAGCTCAACCGAGAGAAGGGCAGCTTGGCACTGGGACTCGGGACTGGAATGATATTTTCACATTGCAGCTGCTGGATACTAACTTAATAATCGTACGTTGACACCAATGCGATCCTTTCTAGGCTATTCTGTCCATTCTTGGGGCTATCATGTACTTAATTTTAAGACTAACAAATGAGTCATTTTAGAGCTGCAATAAGTTAGTCATTTTAGAGCTCTTTAGCATATTTCTTGTCTGACTTCGAATCTTAGTCTATTTTGCACTTTGCCTTGTCATGACTCAAAATATGATCTCTCTAGTTGTACTTGTGAATTTGAGATAGCCTAATATGTTGTTAATCTATGTAATCACTTCTAACTACTTTTGGCTTGCCTTGCTATATATATTCTTACATAATTATGCAAACTAATTAGCATGGTGTGACAACTTATGTTTTTACCAAGGGGTAATAATATTAGTCAACAGATTAATATTCGTTTGCCTAGTAAAACACCGCTCCAATGAATAATAAGCCAATCAGAATGTTGCAACAGAACAATAATTAGAGACAAAATATAACATTACATACACATAACCACATGGGGCTAAGTTTGATACTAAGCCACAAGGACTTGAATACTATAATATTTAGAAAGGAAAATAGTTCTAACTAATAATTATACAAGGAAAAAGATTAAAACATAACTACACCATAATGTACTTGGATTCACCAAAAACAACTCCCAACAGTCGCCTACTCAACCCAATGTCCACATAGGGCGTCCCCGTCGTACTCGGAGTCCACTCTATACCATTTGTTGTGGTGGTTGTCATTCATGTAGACTTTGCCAAATTCTAGTAAATCTCTAGATTGATTTACTTCTAAATAAAGGAAGATAATAGTAAGGATGAGTATAAAGTACTCAGCAAGCGTTATTAATAAAAATACATTGTATGTTCGTAATCTCAATTTTCAATCTTTTTTAGAAGATAAATATTTTTAGGTTACAAAAGAATTTCATATTGTTATTTAAAAAATTTATTGAACACTTGCATAAATGGATAAAGACCTCCACCTGTTCCTGTAGCTTGCAGTACAGGAGACATGAATGAATTCATGATTTATATAGCATTACACAGCCTTGTACCACTTTACCCGTAGTCACTTTGATCCTTGTAGCGGATGGATCTTCGTATTTCCTTAGATGTGATACCCAGATCAAAGCACAAGACTTTTGCCGCTATCTTAATATATTATATCTCCACCCGACTTACTTATAATTGTAGGCCCGAGGCGGTTTACTACCATTATCTAGCACCCTCGCAATTATAAGACAATCATTGGTTAGGCCAGAAATCATCTTCACCTGACACTCTACTGTGCTAATATATGCGCCTTGGGTTTTGCCCTCTCTAGCCTTACCCGAATCTTACAATCATATACTCCTTACTCATGTAGATAATATAATAATTTTGATAGAGTTACTGATTCTACCCGTCTTTAGATGGAACAATGCTTGATACGACTTATACAGTCAATTACACAAAGTGATATTTCTATGCCCTTATATACTATCCATATGTAGAAGGTCATATACCTGCCTTTTTCTCCCCTCACCCACATCTTATTTATTGGTACGATAGTGGCTTGGCTAACTGCCTACCCTTTTCTTATCCTGCGAGCAACTGCTCTAGCAATTGAGACCATAATATCTTTTTCATTTCTTTCTCATAGCATTGGTCCTAATTAAAACATGATTTCAAGTTTTTATGGAAGGTGATAATAATTTAGTAGGTAAATATTTGTTTTACTGGAGATAATATATTCATATGTTCAAAAGTATGCTTACCTAAGTACGGTTTGAAATTCTGGGCTCCCAGATCACTCAGATAAAATTCTCCCTCCAGTACCAGTTCTTTTCTACAATTAGTACGCGTGTAACGGTTTAATTTACAGATACAGAAGACATTACATACTTAAATAAATTATACTAAAGCATCTCTGTGCTACCCTTGAATTTTATTTCAGTCAATCGTGGGTTTTTTTACGAATTAGATGCAATTTAAATCACCATGTAGAATTTTAATCGTGTATAGTTTTGATCTACTGATAATAATTAATTCATTCTAATAATTCTGAGAAAATATTGGTGGATTTTTATAATTTAAATATAACTAACAAAATTTTATTGGATAAATTATATGTGCAACGGAATACTCGGTATTGCAATTCTCGAATAAAATCTATTTGCGCACGCTTCTTCTTCTCTCTCTCTCTACCTACCTACCTCTGTCCCCTCCTCCCTTTCTTTTTCCCCATCTGGCCGAGTGGCCCTCAACATCCTGGCTTCTTCCTCATCTCTTCGTCCGCTCCATTCTTGCTCTCTCTCTCCATTTCTAGCTACTGTGGAGACTTGTTGCGGCCAAACGGATGGAAATGAGGAATGGAGTTGGGGAAGAGAGGAGATGGGGCTGCTTGCTGATTCTTTGGCTGTCGTGGATGCGTTCTCTCTCCCCTCTCTGTTCCCTCCTGGGGTTACAGCAAAGCTACTGTACACAGGGGTTGAATCTAGATTTTTTGTGTGGTTAGCTGAAAAATGGAAATTTTAGAACGGACTCAAGTTAGTTTTTAACGTCAAATAATGAAATCCTATGACTACGAGAGGTGCTGGTCCTAAACGGTCTGGTATGTGGATGAGTGAAATGCCTATTTTGATAACAAAATTAGGGTTTCGATGACAATCTATATTTTAATTTCTTCTTTCATTTGGTCTTTGTTGGTATCTTTATATTTACTTTTCTCGCAAATAAAACCGTAGTTTATTTTTGGTAAATCCCGTGAATTGCAATTAAATCTATGAAATGAGATGTATGTAAGCTAAATTTTGTAGCTCCTGATTAAATGCAAATATGTATTAAATGTATCTTATGTAATTTAATTTCTGTAGTCTTTGTATGGATGGCAATTGGGTGTAATAAGTATTGAGTTTCGATGTATGTTGCAAATTTATTAATTTACTTTGTCGACTTTTATTCAATTTATTTGCTATGAAATATTGATAATTGGAGCGACTGTGACAACAATCTTGATTACACGGTTAAGTTCGATTGTCAACACACAATTACACCCTCTAAAACACGGTTTAAAAACACGGGCGTGACACATAGCTTGATGAAATACCTTTTAATTGACTTGATAATTTTCAAAACTCTCAATCCAACTAAAATATGAAAATTACCAAAAGTAGTCATGTTTGCCACTTAATCTTCATTAATCACTTAATTTATTTACTTGATGAGTTTATTGTTAAAGTGCGAGAAAGTGTGGCAAAAATGCATGAATTAGGCTAAGGGTGAGAAAATAAGGGATTTTGGATTTTTGAGCCTTATTGTAAATTCTTGATTTGCTTAGCTTCTTTTCACCATAACCATGGTCAAAATGAATAATTATTTTTTTATATGGATCTAGAGTTAGGATTTCTCAAGTTTAAATGGCTTCGGAGTGCTTATGTTGAAAACTTGCTTTTTCTAGTTTCTTCACTCCATTTTTTAGTTTAGTTGGTTATGTTTGACTTCTATTCACTTCTTGAGCCAAGTTGAATTCTCTTTTACAAAATTTTCTTCTAAGTTATAATACTAACTAAACTTTGCATTTTTTTTAGAGAATTACTAATTTGTATTAAGAAACCATGTACAAGGTCTAATATATATTTGTGATAAACAATTAGTACTTTGGTTTAGTTGAATTTAAATTTTACAATAGTTAAAAAAATAGATTTTAGAGTTGTTAGTGCTCCTGATCGGACCAGTCAGAGCGGTCGGACCGGTCTGTGAATGACGGTCTGATCGGTTGTTCGGTGTGACTGGATATTTGGTGGCGATCTGACCGTTGGGGCGGTATAATCAATTTCTAGTTGGCGGCTGCTTTTTTAAGATAGCATATTTTGGAGTTGGGCTTGAGCGGCCTGACTAGATGTGAGTGGTCAATGTGACCGACATTAAAAATGTGATCACATCGGGTGGCCGGTCAGATCGGCCAGTGGCTTGTGGTTTGACTGGGGCGGTCCAACTGACCTGGAGAGAGTGGTTAGATCAGTGGCTGCGGCTAGAGAACATGTTGAGTTGAGTTGAGTTTGTCTGAGGTCAATTCATGGCTTGGGAGTTATAAGAGCTTGTGTTGTATTGTATGATGCATGTTTTTAACTAACGAGAGTAGTACATGGAACCAATGCTCAATATGTTTGCTTGATTTTTGGATGTATAGGTGGCTTGAAGGATGTAGCGGTCAATAGCAATAGGACCGGGACTACATGAGAGTGTTGAGGTTTGAGCGGTTTGGCCGCCTAGGGCACATCAAGAGTCGTTTTGGCCAGTTTCGCTTGGATATTTTCTTGTGGTGATTGGTCTATGATTTTTATAGTTTTTCGTAACTATTAGAGTAAAGATCGATAAATATTTGAGAAAAAAATTAAAAACATTATTCACCTTCTCTATTGTCATGATTGCCACCATCACCCTCGGAGCGCCCCTTTGAACTGTGCCGAGAGACTTTTGAACTGGCCCTCAAACATTATGGCCATGATCGTTTCGGCTTTTTTCGGCTTCAGCTTCTAGCTTCAGCTTTTTTTTTACTATTCACTACACTATCCACTAACTCAGCTACAGTAAAATTTCAGCCAGTTACAGTGAAATTTCAGCTAAAAGTCAGAAGCCATCGCTAAAACGATCACCACCTATATACAAGGATTTAATCATCCGTACTACCTGGATGGCTGGATCGCAACATGGATTCTTAATCCATCTCCATCTCTTGTCTGTTATGTATCTCCTGTTCTTGTTTGTGCTTGATGTCTTCTTAATCCATCACCTGTTCTTATGCGTGCCAATTGCTATTCTGAGTTGATTAATGGTTGCTGGACATTATTTAGCAATGTAGCGATCCCGCAGTACTGATAGTGTTATTATACATCCACATGCATTTCAGTCAGATTAAGGAGCTTACACTGATATCAGGCGTGCAGATTGCATTGCAGCAACAAAACCACAACAAGATGCATTGCTTTTCCAACAACACCCAGAAAATTTGCAACAGGGAGACAGCAGATAAAGAGGTCGTTTTAGCTATTGCTCTCAGCAACCCAAGTACAAATCGAACCCCTTAACGCCCAGAGAGTTTCATTATGTGTACATATATCATCATCCGTCATCGATCAGAAAGAGGCCGAGTTAGTTCGCCGGAGCTGATGCTTCGGCTCCGGCTCCGGCTCCGGCTCGGGCACCACGGGCTGCAACATCTGCATCAAACGCGCGCGCACAGAAGAAACAGTGTACGTTAGCTCTGAAGAGACTTGGTCGGCATTTACTATTTAGCGTGTCACGCTGTTCCCTTGATAGCATTTTCCGACAAGCAAACGGATTGTTCATCCAGGGAAAACCATCATCATCTTAGCAAGAACACAATCAGGGAATGTTGAATTGTTGACAAACCACGTCTTAAAAAAGAAAAGAAACGAAGGAACTGTAGAAAAATCTCTCCAAAGCAATGCAATTCACTCATCATGCTTAAATTAAGACGCTGCATCTTTCAGCTTAGACTGAAGAGTAAAGAGCACAGCCTTAGTAGTGATGTATGTCCTATAAGCTCACATTAGACAGACTAGCACATTGAAAAATTATATGATAGCAATGAGATAGGATCCACAATCTCATTTAGCAAAGCCAAATGGGGCAATTGTTGCAAGTTTTGCCCCATTTTATACCAGGTGCTAATGCAACCAACCATTATTACCTCTCTCTAGTAAGCATCCATAGGAAGTTATTTGGAGCTTACATCTTGTAAATAAGGTACCAGTATCTTTCTAGTTTGGTTTTGACTAGAAAATGACTTGCTTACTGAGGTTGTACACTACATATATTTCAAACCACAATGAGTTGAACTGAAGCTCATGTGGAACCATCACAAGAGCTACACAAGAAGAGAAGCATTTATGTTATTTTTTTACCTTCTGCTCCCTGAGGCGCTTGTTCTCCTCCTCCAGCCGCGCGATCTTGTTCTCGAGCTCGTTCGTGTACGCCTGCAACACCGCACGCATGGCAACCTCACAAATCCGTGAAACGCAGCGATATTTTGGTGTAAACACGATGAAACCCCACCTGCTTCCTGGCCCGGGACCTCGCCGCGGACTCGCGGTTCTTGATCATTCTCCTCTGCCTCCGCTCCACCGTCTTCTCCACCACGCCGTCCCCGCCAGCCGCCGCCGCTGCCGCGCCGCGCTTCCGCCCGCCCACCTGCGAGAGGAACCCCCCGACCCCGCCACCGCCTCCTCCCCCGTGCCCGTCGCGGTACACGGCGTCCAGCACCGGCCCAGCGCCCACCCCGAGCGGCCGCGGCACGGGCCGCCCCACGTACTGCTGTGGCTGGTGGTACTGCTGCAGCCAATGCGCGCCGCCGGCGCAGGGCCCGCCGTCGACGGCCACCCCGGCGCGCGAGAGGAAGTCCTCCAGCGTCATCTCGCCCATCGTCGGCTGCCGGCCGGGGCTGGCGCTCTGCATGTCGCGCCACACCTCGTCCACCGTCTTCTTGCCCGCTGTCGCGCCAGCGGCGTGCAGCTCGGCTGCGGGGAGCACCGCGCGCACGAGGTTGTCCAGGTTCATGCTCCGCAGCGGCTCGCCCAGGTGGCTCTCCACCTCGTTGAGCGTGAGTCTGTACAACGACCCCTGCCGCGAGAGTGCTCCGCCACCGCAGCCGTGGGACGCCATTGTCTGAACTCCCATCCACACACACGAGTCAGCCACCCCTACGTGGTGCGATCAGCTGCAAAGAACGAAATCGGTGCACACAACATGTCAAAAAGAAAAGCTCGCAAGATTGGAAATGGAAAGAGCAGCAAGTATTGGCTCAATCGATCGAACCGACGACAATGGAAAGAAGAAATCTTGGAGCATGCCACGAAAGGAAGAATCTTGCAAGCAACAGGGGAAGAGAGGGGTGGGTGCAGTGCTTACTTCTTTTACCTCACCGGGCGAGGGACCAGACCAGATCAGAATCTGGTGTGAGAAGCAGCAGGGGCAGAGGAGAGCATTGATTTAGGATTTGCCACAAGAGGGGTTTGGCCACTCAAGGCTGGTGAAATGGGGGGAGGGTCCTACAAGGGAAGCAGCAGAGGCTCGAGAGGGAGAGGGAGGAGAGGAGAGGTGAATGAAAACAGCAGCTCACCTTTACCACCAAAACATTGGAAGGAGGAGCCGCCTTTTTGTTCCAGGCTTTGCTACATTTTTTTGGGGAGTTGAACAGTGGAGTAGAGTAGAGAGGGAGATAGTGACAGTAGTGAGTAGAGTACCCTCACTGGGCCAAGAGGCTCATTAATCACAAAAGATGTTGCTTGGGGCTTTCTGTTTGGGATATTCAGGTGGTGTTGTCTGAGTGCAAAGGTGGAAAATTCACAAGCAAAATGTGTGTAAATTCGTCTTAGATAATAAATTTTACTTTAAATTTATTTGAAAAGAGTCTCAAAAGAAACTTGAAGTGATCCTTCTAACTCGGAAACCACACACTTCCAAAGCATCAACAGTACACTCCTCTTCCTCGAATAGAACTAGAATAAACATGTGCCATGCAATGGGTTACAATAGAGAAAGTTGGTAAAGGTATGTTTGATTTTTGTATACAGAATTGTCTTTCCTTTATTAAATATATCGAGAAAGCTTATGGAGCCTAGACTCCAAAGGAGAGAATTCTAGAAGTTTATGGGTTTATGATGGTTGAACACAGACTCCAAAAGAGAATTATCAGTAAAAGTTTATGGCATAGTTTTTATACTTCGAAACTCAGTATAGTCCATAATTTTAGAAAAAGTAAGACAATAGCAGCAGTAGTACCCTAGTGTTTCTTCCATTTGTTTTGAGGACTGAGGTTGGATGACTCTCAATAAACATGGTAGGGCCGCCTGGTTGGGTGGTTGGAGAAGGGAACAGCGGGTCCTCCATACCTGCAGTCAACCACTGTTGTCGATAAGGTGATATCAAATAAAGTACCAAACTACTCGGGGAAATTGTGGAATTTCACGGTAGAAACTGACTGGTTCAAGGGCAAATTTTCTTCGATGGGGCATTTGACAGTGAAGCACCATCAGATGGAATGTTGAATGATCCTTGGCCGGTTTCTGTAAGACTATACGGTGGCAGCTCTACGAGATTGATGAGTATTTGATATTATTGGTATTTTGTATTTGTTAATTGAGTTTGACTTTTGTGAATTTGAATTTTGGCTTGTGATTTTCTAGAAGCACCAGTCAGACTGGCCTGGGTAGACGGTCTAACCACTGAGAGATTACGGTAGATCAGCCTGAGGCAGTGGTTTGAGGTCAGTTTATGACTTGGGAGATCTAAGAGGATTGGTTGTAAAATATTCATCTTCAAGTGATATGAATATCTAAAATTTGCCCAAATAAGTTGTGTCATGAATTCCCTCTTGTGTTTTTGATTTGTTTAGCTTTCTTTCTTGGATTTCTTTTCTCTTAAGATTTTCTGATACCAAAGACGTGTAAGAGATGGAGATATCTCTTAGAGACAAGGTTACATCCATCTAAGCATTATCTAAAGGAAGTTCATGAGTTTACTTGGTTTTTCTCAAGAGAGATGTAATTTTAGGGTTTTCCCCTTTATGAGTGATTTGGATCGAATTCATGATATGTTCTAGGTTACTGTGACATGTGAGAATCTATCCCAAGTCATCTAGATTATCTATACTCACGAGCAAGAGTAGATTTTGCCAGTGTTTGGTGCAACATTCCTTCAAATAAAAAAATATCATAACTTTGATAACGATTCCATCAATCATTGATTGAAATAGGTTTGTGGCATCATAGAGAAGGTGTATGTCAAATTAAAGTCATTTGGATCGTTAGATAAAAAATTACATAGATTCTTGAACTTGAAATGACACTAAATTTATTGTTTACCAACTAATTTTACTGTTTATCTGGTCTGACCACCATTCAGATAGAGGTCTGACCGCCCCTAGCTAAAGGTCTGACCGTTGAGGGTTTGAATTTCTAGGATTTTGCCTTCTTTGGCTTAAGTTTTGGTAAGTTTTTAAATTCGTGTTTTCACTGTATATTGTTGTTGATATTTAGAGAAAGATTTTAAAAATAATTTACCCCCTTTAAATCGTTGTATTTGATCCTACAATTTTTCACAACAAAATTTTGAAGTTACTGATTTTACTGAACCGTTATTCTTTTTTATACATTCAGTCATGCTTTTGTTGAAAGGTCCATGTGATACTTTTTTAATGTCTTCTTTAGGAAGAGCCAATCACGACTGACACATCATCACTTATTCCCACTCATCAGAGTTTCAGCTTTTTCTAGTTTCTGACTTCTAACTTTTTAATTTTTTTAGTTTCTTTCCTATTTTTCTTTTGTTTTGTCCGTAATGTATACTCTTTTTAGAAAATTCAATTGCACTAAAAAAGCTAATAGTAGCTACAATACAAAAAACAATACTGTACAAAAAAAAGTTAGAAACCCAAACTTAAAAGCTCAAATGAGCATCAATATGCTCAGAGTATAGCCCGGTGTAGAGGAATTTATTCGCACCTAACATGGAAAAGGAGGTTACTCGAAATGGAATTTCAAATAGTACTGGTACTTTCAAATCACAGGAGAATATATAATGCATGATTGTGGCTACATCGTTTGTTTCCACGAACAATGAAATTCAGGCAAGGAATTTGTACCACATACAGATACAGGGATTTCCTTATGTTTCCATTAGCAATGCACTCGGTAATTAAAGATGCTACTAATTGATGGCCTGTCCACTATGGCACTATGTAATGATAAAGAGCATATCACAACTTTATCAAGTGTCCGCCTGTCGTCAAAATGCATATCCATTGCCACAACCCTATTCTTGGCTTGTTCTTTCGTCGGTTCCCCTTGTGTCAAACAACATCTTTCACCTTTGCCTCGAAGGGTCACCCATCTTTCCTGCCCACTCAGAGGCCAGGGCGGACAAGATGATAATAGGCATGTTCAAAAATGTTATTGTTTTTAGCTAAAATAACACTATAACAACTGTTAATTTTTCTAAGATATTCAATTAAAAAAATAAAAAACACTACCATATCTCCACAAATAATGCTAAGGAAAAAAAACAACGTTAAGAAGTCGATGTATTTCAAGTAGCTTTTAGTTTTCAATCCAATGCATTCCAAATAGCTAGCTATCGTTGTTTAGAATGAGCCCAAAGTCCCTCTTGCAAGCAAAAATCCTAACAAGCTTATCTGCTAATGATGGTAATTATGACATCTTTGTACCAATGTACTACAACAAATGCCAGTTGGACATCTATATAAATAAAAATAATTGATGATATTCACGACACCTTCTTCATTTTAATTTTTAAGGTAAGAAAATCTCATAATAATCCTAAAAAAATCTCAGAAATTCTCACATTAATTGAAAGAAAAAGATCTCCGTCACTTATTTCGGTGCGTCCAGATTATAACAGTGCTGATTAATCATATATATATTAAAGTTATATAACAAATATAATTAAAATTATATGAAGTAGAGTTGTATATCAAAGATAATTGTATCATAATATTTAGCTGTGTAGTTGTACGGATAAATTTTCTAGGTTGGTGACAGCATTTAAAGTGAAGTTGAAGAACACTGGCCGGCCGCAGAAAAAGGTTAATGTTGCAACTAGGTTTGTTCAGCGGATCGATGGACCAAACCAGAAGTGACGAAGTTCTCTTGGTACTTGCTAGTTACTGTCGTGGCTGCCAAGTCTGCATGGACGCTTTTCGGCGCTCGGCGCAGCAAATGTTTTGGGTTTTTTAGCTTTTTGATTTAAATTATACTATATCAACTATTAGTTATTGACTAAGAGATTCAATTAAAAAATAAAGAAAAAAACTATTATATTTTTACAAACAATAAAAAAACAGCGCTGTAAAACCAATACGTTTAAAACGATTTCTAGCTTTTAAAAAGCGAGAATGCAAAGCCGTATAGCACGAGCCTTCGTCGTGAAGTTGTAAAGGACAAATCGTTTGGTCCATTCAGAAAAGTCCATATGCTGTAGCGATTATTGGTACCTGCTGTACAATCTTTTTTCTCTCTTCAGACGGCACACCTATAATTGGTTTGTTCCTTGAGGTTGCAACGGTCAGGCTCTGATGGGAAGGAAGATTTCCGAACAGTGACACCCAAGTTTACAGTGCCAAATGGACCATGGAAGTTGTTGCAGAGGCACACTTGCACACTTGCAGTGCAAATGTCAGACCAAAACTTAGCCATTTACAGTTGCAGTTACAATTTGACGTGGAGTAATGAAGGTTGAGTTGGCCAATGCATGTTCACAGCGACTGCAAAGGTTTTGCAAAGTCTGCAGCACAGGACGTCTGGTTCTGAAACAAGTGGCGCATCGCTGGCAGACAGCTCGAGGCAGGCCTTTGCTTTGCTTGGACTTGGAGCGTGCCACGTGGCGCACCCTGACAGGATTCGGATGCCGCACCAGTGTGACATCCAAGCAAAGCAGATCTGCAGCTTAATTAAAAACGGCAACGCCGATGCTTAATTAACTGCGCCACGTGGCAGTTCGGCATTTGAGACTGTTCTCCTTTGCGAGAGCCCCAGGCAAACCGGAAGTTTTCTAGGGTTTGGCCACGTAGCGTACACGCGTGCAGTTCAACGGTCCAACTACAGAGCAAGACATTCCAGGACAGGATCTCTTAGTATACTGTACTACACTTGTGACCGGTCACTGAAGTGGACTGTTCTCTGTCGCCATGAAATGGGCAGGCCAGGAACTTCATTAGGACCATCTCGTAGGAGTAGCAGACGCATCACGCGCGGCCCGAAAGGATGGCTCATGAAACTGAGCACGTGCGGACAATACAAGCCCATAACGAGTGTACACAATCCCACCTGGATCTCGGGAACAAGGCCGTCCGCTCTTGCAGGAGGATGGCGCGGGGCATCCCTCGCCCGCAAGGAGCAACTCGTTTAGTACCACATCGCAAAGCGGACAGGCGACGGGCCTTCCAAGCTCATACTTGTCTTTATTGTTATAAAACCTAGAAACCAGAATTACTCATAGATGATTTAGGACCTATTTATTTCAGCTGTAGATTCTGAGAAGCAGCTGGTGAGTATCTAGCTAGTCAGAATCTGGAGAAGCTGGATAACCCCAGCTTCTGGCTACTAGTTCATTTTCTGGATTCTGTAGATTCTGGCTACTTAGAATCTGGATGAAAATCTGAACTGTTTGGGGGAGCTGCAGATTCTGGGAGTAGCTGCAGCTGCCAGAAGCTAAAACAAATAGACTCTTAGACTATAAATGAAGAGGTCATTGTAACATGAGAATATATCTAAATTAATAAAAACTACATTATGGTGTTCTCTTTCCATTTTGTCTCCTGTTAATTGTTCTATTGCGTTCTTGGCGATTGATTACGTAGATTGCATTGCCGTTCATCTATTCTTCAATTATTTCTTAACACGTTATCAGTACAAATCGTTCTACAAGGTGTAAGGTACGTAAATCCCTAAAATCAATTTATTTACGCATTGCAAATTTTGTAGATCAAAATTATATTTTACAATGTCATGATTAGATCAGATGCATTCTAGTTGATTATAGCCTAAGATTAATCTGAAATTTGCTAGCATGTTCTTTATCCACTTCTATGAATATGATAGATGAATCTACTAGAATCTAGATTGGTCTCAAATAATATATTAGAAATCTGGACAGCTTGGAATCTCACGTGTCAGCAAAGTACACAAAACCGACGAAAAGTTCACCGTTGGGACCCACAACAATTGTGCTCACACACAACAACGACTGCCATCGCCCAATGCCGAAGCTGCTGGCCTCCACCGCTTGACTTCCTAGCCATCCTCCCGCGCTCGAAGCCGCCGACCGCTTGGCCTCGCGATCGTTCGCCCATCTTCGAAGCCGCTGATCGCCACCGTTCGATCTCGCGGGCGTCCACCTTCGACTGAGTCCGCTAGTCGTCGCATCGCGCCCGGTCGCCCGAAGCTACCTCCACGCTTGCGCCTGAGGTTGCCTCCACGAGCCCACGCCTGAAGTTGCCATCAGCGGCTTTCCTGGCGCCACCGAACCCGACCGCCGTGTCAGATTGCTCACCGTGTTCAGTCACCGCCGCCGCGCTAGGCCGCTCACCGTGCGCTTCCTCTCGCCGCACCAAATCACCCTTGTCGCTCGGGAGCCCACACCTATCATCGCTTCTTGCGGCTCGGCCGCCAAACGACAAATGGTGGCTAGGGTTAACCCTAACCACCAGTCACCAATAGGTTGGCGAGCCTTATGGGCCAAATGGGTTGTTTTCGGCCCATAGAAGGGAAAGAAAAAAGACAATGAAAAAAATCTGGCTGGTGGCTATTTTGCTTTTTAGACTCTATAGTTTCGAAGAATTAAGGAAACTTGCTGAAAAAATGAAAATAATTATAAATTTGACACCGAAGTTTGTCAAAATTACAAATAAGTCCAGCAGACTGAAGTTAGCTCTAAGGAAGTTAATTTCTAGATTATATGAGCTTGTTTATAGTCTCTGCGGCACTTGGCATTATTATTATTTTTGGGTTTATTTTCTACAGTATATTATTTATGCTTATTAGTAATTCCAAAAATTGCTTAATAATTAGCAGATATTCATTAAAAATTGCTAAAAAATTGTATAAATCCTAAATATTGTCTACTAAATAGATAAAATCCTTACTTTACTGAATTATCAATATTCATGCTGTTTACCTATTGTAAATTTAGAAATATGCATAAATAATGTAGAAAATGTCTGACATCGCAGTGGCGCCTTGCATTTGGAGGGAGCCAGATTCGGTCGGATCTGGCTCGAGGAGATGGCCAGAGAGGTTGATGGCGGCGGCGTCGTCGAGGCGACAGCGCGACGGCCGAACGGATCTGGTGTGGAGGTGACGGGATCTGAGCGAGGAAGGGCCTGGTGGTAGGATCCGGCGCGGGTGTGGGGGCGGGCGCGAGCGTGGCGGTTGGGCGACGGTTGTGCAGTGGAGGAAAGCAGTGATGCATGGATCCGTACGGTGCACAGTGATGCCTTGATCCGTACGGTGCCTAGTAGCAGTGCAGGCTGGGGGCGGAAGGAGGTAGCCGCTCTCGGGAGTGGAGCACACTCCTTTCGGGGGAGCCGGTAGCAACGAAGGAGCTAGGTTCTAATCTTTAATATCATGTAAATATAAAAAGGAAGCTTGAATATGTATTGCATAGCTCAAAGAGGCTTATATAGTACAGACTCAACACACACAATCCTAAATCCTAGACAATGAGATAAGATACTAATATCTTCAACAGGACTAACCAACAAAACAGTTGTAGCTGTAGAGAAGGGAAGGTTGCTTTGCCGCAGCTTTCATGTCTGAGAAGACAACATGAAATTTAATCATTTTCATTTTTACAAATTTAATTTTACAGTGTACCATCTAGAATCCCACTAAGCCAAGAACAACCTATTTCTGTGGTTTTGCCTGTATCTGTACATATGGTACAAGTTTGAGGAGAACGTGTGGAATGAATCTTGTTGTGGTTACACACACACACACACATCATCAGCACCCATTAACCTGCACACCCTGATGCAGACTTGGCTTCTGAGAACCTGACCAAAACGCTCTGAGCTCCTCTGCAAAGCCCTTCTCCCTGCCTAGAACCACCGTCCTGTGGTCGCACCCACCCATTAGATGGAGCTCCGCACGCGGAAGTTTAGATTTCAGGTGATGGCTGCATTCGACTGGAACCACCTGATCTTTGCCGCCGTGGATTACCTTTACCGGGATGCCGGCGGCTTCGATGGCCTCCAGGTTCCTGTCCTGCAGCTTTGCTCCTCCGCAGATTACGTTGTGCATCGTGTGCCAGGCCGAGTGGTGAGTGTGCTTCGTCAGGTCTCTGAGCAGGAAATCTACATCACTGCATGCGTGAGCATGGCACCGGAGAAAAGGTAACTCAGTCTAGGAACACCTTTAGGGATGCATATGAGTTGCACTTATGATGAATTATGAATCTTCGTGAAACTCTTTAGTTTAGTAAATGAACAGCATGAATCCAAACAATGTTCATGACTGAACTCTGAACCGCGATTACCTCTTTCTTGTTAGGAGCTTGAAGAGCCACTCCCACACCAGGTGATATTTGCAGACGAAGAAGCAAACCGTCCTCCCAATGTGCTCGTACCATGACATCACTGCTGAACCAAACAGCAAAGGCGGCCAAAGCTTCTTCTCGGCCAGCCTATTCAGCGCAACTTGGCTTGCCTTCTCTTCGCGCGGCAGGAAGTACGGCTGAAAGCAACTTGGTCAATCGAGCAACGAGTAATGCATCATTGATTTAAGGATTCAGAGCTCTGATTCATGGGCAACCACTTACTGGTGCAACCAATGTGATCGATTTAACTCGTCCTGGGTAATTGGCAGCCAGTGCAAGGGCGATGATGCAGCCCATCGAGTGGCTGACCAGATGGAAGGAACTCAAGTTCAGTGGCTCGATGAGGCTCCGTTCGATCATCTCGACGTGGTCTTTCAGTCTGTACATGCAGTTTGCCGGCTTGGGACTATCGCCGAAGCCGAGGAGATCCACCGCGAACAATCTGCAGTTCGGGATGGCTGATTCAGGGAACATCGTCTCGGTCCAGAAGGACGACGACGACGTGAAGCCGTGTATGAAGATGGCGTCTTGAGTCCTGGGCTCATGATCACTCTCACTCTGTATTCCTTGTGCATCTGCGTACTCGCAAACGGTAGTGCAAATCAAAATCGTGATGTTTTCGATGGCGACATTCGTATGCACGCGGAACTAGTACTAAACGCACATGGGTAACAGGAATAACAGAAAATTTTACCTTTTGGCGCCGGCTCTTTCACGACGACGTGAAGGCGGCCGTCGCGGTTGCCGCTCCTCCGCCACGCGCGGCACGACTCGCAGCCGCAGTCCGACCACCTCGGGCTCCGCCCCTTGCACCGCTCCTTCTCCGGCGACCTTGTCCTCCTCATCACGACCGCCCCGAGGATCCCCATCAGCGCGTCTCTGCAAAAGCTCCTCCGGACGTACAATGTGTCGGATATCTCGTCGTCCTCCAGTGCCGCGCTGTAACTCCTGTGGCAGTAGCAGCTCACGGGGCTCTCCTCCAAGAAGCGGTCGAGGAAGCTGTATACGAAGCAGAGGAGCACGTCGACGACGTCCAAGAACGCGAAGACGACGGCGGCGAGCGCCGCCGATGCAGCGCCGATAGCCGTTCTTGGCCATGTAGAGCACGAGAGGTTTGCGAGTGTAGGCATGGCGATCGTTGGGCTAGTGACGCCAAGGATGGAGAAGGCCAGAAGGGATGGGAGAGACGGACGTCGGTGGCAAGGCAAGGGGAAACAGGATGCGATCGAGTCGTAAGGCTGGAAGGGCGTGGTGCACGCCTGTGTAGGCGGTTGCTCCACGTCGCTGGTGTGCGCGGAGGAGGGAAAAAGGCAGCAAGCGTTGAGCCGATTCCTCGTGCGTTTGTATGATGCGTTGCTCGTGCCGGCGGCTGGCTGGCTTCCTGCCTTGCGTTGCGTCCGTGTGTTCTCTCTTGGGAATTCTCTGGTTCGAGTGGCTTCCGCGAATTTCCATCGAGGCTCGAGAGACAGACGGACGTTCAACCGCCCTCCTCCTCCCACGACAACGACGGCACGGCAAATTAAGCTGGAGGATCTCCATCTTTCACGACATAGATTCTCGCTGTCTCTCACTGCAACGTGCGCGCATGCATGGCCACGCACAAAATTGTTCTGTGTGCCCGGCTGGATACCCTGACGACAACTACAAGTGAATTCCTTTTAGCTGCGGCTGATAGCTTTTAATTTTAGTACGGATGAATCGAATGTTGAAAAACCAATAAACCGTTTCGAAAACACTATTCTAATAAGACAGTTCGAAAAGACTTGAAGAAGTAGTCCTGTTTATTTATAGGTGTTGATAAACATTACCTAGATATTTTCTTTTAAACAACCATTCAAATTTCTCATTTTTAGATGTGTGCGGAGATTCGTGTTTCGTGCGCCGCCAAGAATTCCTCCTGATGAGAACCGTTGGATCTTAATTTAAAAGTTACAAATTTAAATGATTATTTAAAAGAAAACATCTGAATAATAACTACTTACCCTTTATTTATTCGAAAAAAAATCATAAACCTCTGAACTTGGTTTGATACACACTATTTTTTTGTACTACTAGTAATTGCTAATGTTTTCATATCATGAAGAGTAAAGCTGCGGATCTTCAAACTTCTGCTGAAGTTTCACGTAGCCTCTGAACTTTCAACTAAAACTTGGTGCAGAAGCTACCGCTATTTTTCGGCAGCCAGAAAGCTGAAAAAATACGTATCCAGAAAGCCGAAAAAATACGTCTCAATGCATCGCGCCAACGCCACCGCCCACCGCAAAGCTTGTGAACGAAAAAGCCCAAACGATCAAAGGCGACAAAGGGCCATTATTTGGTGGCCCACAAATATGCCAGTCCACTACCGTCACCGCCGGGAAACCTCTCTCTCTGTTCCTCCGCCGCGCCGGTGACACTGCTTACACACCACGCCAAGCCATCTGCTTCGTGAGTCGAAAAACCCCATTGCTACCTCGCCGCCGTAGCAGAGAATTCTTCGCCTCCCCTTCCAACTTCCCGCTCAAAACCCTAGCTCCGACTACCACTGCGGCACCGCCTCCTAACCCGCCGGCCATGCCGCCACCGCACGAGCTGGACCTCTCCGACGAGGTCGAGGGCGAGCTGGACGGCACCACCGACTTCGTCTTCCGCCTCGCCGGCGACCCCATCCCCCTACTCCCGACCACCTCCTCCCGACTCCCCCTCTTCGACCTCCAGTCCCCTCCCGCCCGCCCGCTCGCCGTCTCCAACCGCCACGCCGCCGTCTTCCTCGCCCACCCCAACGGTAACTCGCAGCGAATCACCAACCAGTCGCCCGCTCGGCGTTCCCATCTCGATCTCACCACCTAGGGTTTCTGACTCTGTTTCCAGGGTTTATGGCCGTTTGGACCAAGGCGTTGATCGAGGCCAGTAAGGAGGCGCGGGAGAAGGGCAAGGCGAGCACCCGCTGCGCGCAAGATTGCTGCGTCGCGGACGTGCCCCTCCCCGGCGTCTCTCTCCTAGAGCTCTCCCGCGACGAGTCAGTGCTAGCTGCCTGCGCGGGCAGTGAGATCCAGTTCTTCTCGTCTGCTTCCCTGTTCACTGATAAGGTCATCTCATCTTCTTCAGTTTGTGAAAATATCGTGCAGATGTTATATTTCAGTCTAGGCCAGCGCAATAGTATAATGAGTATAATGAATGGGAGGATTTGTTATGTTGCAACTGATTAGCTGCATTTCCACAGCAATTTCTGAGTGCGATGTTTATGTAAGAACGAGCTGGTTAGTAATGAGCTAATGCATCTGCGCTTCTTAATGAGTTGTTTAAGACTGGTGGTTCCTAGTAATACCAGTTTTACTGTTTGCTGATTTTGCATTGCTGGATAAAGGTCTGTCTGTCAGTCTGTCTTGCTGTATAATAAATGGTAGCGTGCGTCCGCAGGAGATCCATTATATTTATTACTCCGAGTCCGATATGGTTCAATATCACTTGTTTGCACTTTTTCATTACATATGTGGTAATTGCTTTTGTCAACATTCTCATGTTTTGTTAATAATTGTGCAACATAGGATGTTGAGCCGTCCTCATCATGTAGCCTGGGAGGATCTGGCACTGTCAAAGATTTAAAGTGGCTGAATCATGCCTCTACAGCCTATATTGTACTCTCGAATAGTGGATTGCTATCTCATGGGAGTTTGGGGGAAGGTCTAAAGGATGTAATGGAAAATGTTGATGCTGGTTTGTATCTTCTCCTATTTCTCCTACAGTAGTATATTTCATTTGAGGTGCATACCGTGAATGACTATTAGTTCTTATGGAATCTCCTTAAAGCTAGATGTGAAATTTGGCACAAACGGATATACTTTAATACTCATGTTTTAGAAAATGAAGGGCGGGCCTGGCGCATTGGTGGAGTTTCTCTATTGTGCGCTGGTGGCCGTGAGTTCGAATCAACCTCTCTACAAAGTAGGGGAAATGCTGCCTAGAAAATCCCCTTCCCCAAACCCCACACGGTGTGGGAGCTTCAGCACTGGATACACCCTTTTTTTCTCATGTTGTAGAAAATGATTTTCTTTACTTTTGTGAAGTTTAATAGCTCAAATTCATCATGTTACCGTTTGGACTGGAGAGCATGTTCTAGGATTACTTGTCAGTTGTTTTCTTTAGAAAAGCAAACAGTTAGTTGTTAATCATGAATTAATTTCTGTATGTTATAAGCTTATATTATAGAGAATGAGAATGAATTAAAAATGGCCATTACTTTCTTGATGCTACATTATTGAGGATCAAAATTATCAAAAACATCATGCACTTTGTGCTATAACATATATTACTCTTGTTTGGGAACTGCAATCACTAGATCTTTTTTCTATGGTCTATTTTCTCTAATGCTTAGCCTTCTTTAGAAAAAATTTAACCAGATTAATATTTTAGAGGGCTGTATAACAATAGTGATGCAAAATTTAGTATTTAGCTTGGGTGCCTTCAGTCACAAATTCAGTGTTGTAGTTGAAGTTAATCATCACTGTCTTGGTTTTTGAACTGAAGTCTCCTATCTCATTGAAATGTATACAGTTGACTGTTCCAAGGACGGAAATCATATTGTTGTTGCAAGAAAGAATACACTTAGCATATTATCGTCAGATTTTAAGGAAATATGTTGCATGTCCCTCTTGTTCCAGTTGTGGTCTGATGAGAGTGATTCAGAGGACACCGGCATCAAAGGTAAGGACCTTGCAGTTTCGTTTGTGGTCTATGTTCAAGATACAGAATGAATTGTCGAATGGCTGCAATTTTCTTGCTATGATTATTTTTTATACACAATTTTTTCCCCAGTTGTGTAAGGATATACAGTAGTATCTGATGGTCTCATGGTAGATTGCAGCACTAATAGAATGAAGGCTTATCACCATTAGAGATTTAGAGTTAACTTGTTTGATCTCTGACTCAAAATGTGTGCGTCTCTACCTTGTAAAATTGATTTTTGATCTGTAGTAGATGAAGCCAAGCTTGGTTCGCATCAGGCCCAAAATTTGTGAGCAGCACACATTTCATGAATACTTGCACCACAGGTTGCTGATACAACACCTAAACCAAAATATGCCAACTTCATATGCACCAAAATTTGTGAGCAGCACACAATCCACAAATACGATTGCATTGCAGGATGAGCAGTGTGTGGTGGAAAAATTGTTTATGTAGTGCACAAAAAACTAAAACTTGCACCATGGTTGTCACGGCGGAGTCGGCGACCACGGCGAGCGAGGAGTGCCTGGACACCGAGGCGACGTCACGGCGACGCCTAGGCGCTCGCCTAGCTCTGCATGTTGCGTTACACAATGAAGTTTTGTTCTAAACTGTTAGCTCCCGAGTGCCAAGTTACCTCTTCAGTCTTCACTTCCTCTCTCCCTCCCGCATACCGCTCCGCTCTCTCCCACCCCCCGCACTCACTTCTCCCCCTCCCCTCCCCGCCGCCGCCTCCCTTCTCCCGCGCGCCCTCCTCCCTCCTCTCCCCGCGCCTCGCCTCCCCTCTCCTCGGCGCCTCTTCCCGCCCCCCCTCCCTCCCTCTCCCGGCGCCCCCCCTCCTCTCCCTAGCGCCTCTTCCTCCCACTGCCTCGCCTTCTCCCACCGCTGCCTCACCCCCTCCCCGACGCCTCTTCCCATAGCCACCTCACCCCCTCCCCGGTGCCTCCTCCCTCCGTCGCCTCCCATCGCCTCCTCCCCGTAACAACCATGAGCGGGAGTCTTAAGGCGCAGATCGGCGGCGGCGGCGGGAGAAGGCCACAAATCAGCGCCGGCAGTGGGAGTAGGCCGCAGATCGACGCCAGCGGCGGGAGATCTCCTGGGCGAACAGCGTCCCCCTTCGGCCGCCAGGACGACTTGGCGTCGCCTAGACGACGCCGTGACAACCATGACATTATGTTACTGTTGTCCATGCAGGCACATGATCAAATACATCGAATTGTGTTAAGTAGGTATTGTTATGATTTTTTTTGTTGAGGCTACATTTTCTATTTTTCATCAGTGGATTCCATTGGCTGGGTGCGCGATGATAGTATTGTTGTCGGTTGTGTTCAATTGAATGAAGAAGCCAACGAAGTGGGTTATCTGGTCCAAGTTATAAGAAGTGGAGGAAATTCATTTTTTGAGGTTAGTTCTTCTAGTTCTGGTTGCCTCCTCTTTAAATTCATATTGCATGATGTTTCTTCGGTGAAAGTGTCATTTGCAAATGTTATTTTTGGGAACAAGCTTGCATAAAGCTACGTCAAATAGTCAAGGAGTTGTTTTTAATCATATTCATGTACAAGACTAAGAGGGAGCAATAATCGTATATATTTCGGTATATGGAAATGATGTTTTAAAAGAGAAGAGGAATACTTCATCACCATTATCTGAAAAGTCAATTAGTAAACCACTTGCACTATATATCTATGTTTATCCAAAATTAGTAAACTAATATTAGGCTTTGCAGCAAATTTATTATACAAGGATGTAAGAGCATCACATGTATGCGAAGATATATTAGGTTCTGGTAATGGATAAGAGCATGTGCTATTTAACTTGGAAGGAACACTCAGCTATAAGTGATGATTTTTGTTTGTTGGATAACAAAATTATTTCCTAAGATATGATTTATTGTCAGCTCATGCACTGGCGAGGTTGAAAACTATAATTATTGTAATTTGTGCTCTCTTAAGTCTTAACTTATATTTTTTTCAGTACTAATTGATTGAAGTGAATGTTGTTGCTTTCTTAATGCCCTCATAGGGCTCAAGCAAGCCAGTTGTCTTTACCTATGTGGATTTTTTCCGAGGCATCATGGATGATGTTTTACCATCTGGAATTGGACGAAATCTGCTATTAGGCTATCTGCATCGCTGGTATGCAAAACCTAGGTCTTGAAACGCTTTATTGAGTAATAGTTTTTCTTATATATTTTGTAAAATATTTCTCTTGCGTACTTGACATGTATGGTGGTGGTGGGGAGCAATAACTTTAACAGGGTTGAACCATACTAATAGATAAAATATAAAATAGTATTTGTGGATGGATTCTGTCATTCTACAAAATTTACACCATATATCTTATTACACTTGTAAGAGCACAAAGGGTCATGGTGCCAAGAAGGAATCCCTTGATCTATACATTTAATTATATGAAAACGAGTCTACTAGGCCGTATACTCGGTCGTATACAAGTGACGAGTGCTCCTACTTGTTAGCCGGTTATGTGTATAATCGGGCTGGTTATGCCGCGTAATAGGCCGATTATGTTGTATAATCACTACTAGGTTGGGTGACCAGTCGTGTAACATCCTGGTTTCTCAAAAGCCTAGGATGTCACCCATAACTACTATTACTATCAATTTAAACATTAATTACATAATATCAACAACTAGGCTTCAAGAATAACTGCTCAACTTAATTATGAACAGAAATTTCAGCAACACGTGAACTAATAAATTGAACTTAAGATAAATCAATTAATTAATAGGAAGAATCAATAACAAAGCTAAACAAAGGAACTCAACAAGTAGCAACATTGTAATACCATAAAGAGTTAAGGGAAACCATCATTCATCTAATGATTTCATGAATAGTCTAAATTGGTTATGACAATGAATTATTGATTGCTAGGTGAAATGAGGGACTATAATAATGCAAGATCACATGTGCTACTTCCACTCATGCATGTCGCCATCAGTATTCACCTAAAAACAATAATAAAGTAATTCACCTAAAAACAATAATAAAGTAAGGATGAGTTTATGACTTAGCAAGTACATAACAGAATAATAAACAAGGCAACATCATATTTAACATTTCAAGTCCATTCACTATTATCTCAATTTCACACATTCATTCTCAATAATTTCTATTCTCATGTTTCATTATCTTGTTTCTTTTTTTTTTATGAATGCAATGCACTTGTCTTACTTCTCTTGCTTATACGGTATAGCGGAGTATTACACCTGTTGATGTTCACTCAAGCCTACCTTTTTTCGTGTGAGGACCTCAAGCCCGTCATTTTTTATACGGGAACTTCAAGCCCGTCTTTTTTCATACGGGGACCTCGTCTCCACTCCTGTGGAGTGCTTACCGAAGTAGGCCTTTCTCTATAGGGCCTCACAGGTCACATTTTTGTAACATGAATGCTCAACATACAATGCAAAGATAATATTTTTCTTTAGTTCATTTTCAACATTAAACAATTGGCATAATCATCATTTTATTATAAACATGTGAGCAATATAAAAACAAGTGTAGTCATATGAATAATCATGGCAAGTATTAATTTAAACATAACAACAATTTCCAACACTCGAATACCATTTCTACCATTCACTTGCTTTTTTAGGTGTGATGATCGGATTGATTAGAAGATGACACCAACCCGATGCTATTCCTCCTACAATAAATATCCAAACTTAATACAAGTCACAGCAGTACAAGACAACAATTAATCGACGATGCTTCTACATGTTTCACAAATCCACAACTCTTTTACCGGATAGTCACCCCCACTGTCGTGGTACTAAAAAACAACATAACTTCCAACTCCCAAGTGCTATCACGGTAAACCATACCAGTTCTGGAATATACACAAAATTCCATACAAGTTCTTATTTTGCCATAGTCTAGATTAAATCATTTAACCCCCCGTTTTTAACTCAGAAGAAAGATGCCATCTTCTATATAGCATTTTTAACATTTTCATACCAATTAATCTACTCATTCAAATATAGTAAACCGTAATATTTTTAGAATCTATAGAAAGTTGCCTAACTCTTTCTAGTTATGCCCAAAATTCAATTCTACTATCTACCAGTCCAATTTAATAATTTCTTATGACTATGTCTAGTAGCAACCAGTCCAAAATTTACAACTTCTGTTCTACCTATCCAAAATTCATGTTCTTGAACTCTATGGAATCCTTAGACAATTAACTTCCCCTTTCATGTAGACCAAACACCCTAATATATAGATTACCAAGTGCTGCCAAAAGACAACGATTTTGTAGATAGTACGCTTACAAAAATGATAACTCGAAATTTAACCTTCCAATTGACATGATTAAATACTCTACAGAAAGCTAACAAAATTATCTACATCTATCAAGTAGATGACTTTATCTAATTATACAAATACAGCACCCGAAATCATATGGGAAAATTACCACAGATAAACTGATCTACTAATCGACGAAAACTTGCTACTCCTCTCTCTAAACCTAACTCTAATCTCTAATTAAATTATCAAAACAGAGAAGAAACATCTAGATCGTTACCCTGGTGGAGAAAAAACAAAACCACGATCTCTTCCTCACTTTTCCCCCTCCTGATCTTTTGTCAGCTGCTCCTCTCTTTTTCCTCCCGTTTTGTCAGCTAGACGAAGGAATGCAGACGTGTGGCGGTGGCAGCAAGCCCCGCCGAGCGCAACGCTGGAGATGGTGATGGATGGCACTGGTGCAAGACGTTACTGGCGTGTGCATTGCGGCGATGGATGGTAGTGCCAGGTGAAGAAAAAAGAAGCAGGAGTGGCTAGGGATTTTTGAGTTTAGGGCTTTCCTCTCCCTACGTTCCCTTTTAACACGGCACGAGATTGACTCGATCTCCAACTTCCCATATGACTTGTTCCAGGAAAACAGTTCCCTTTCTAATTTTCCAAACATCCTGTTTTCCTGTATTCCTTTTCCTCTTATTATGAACAGGCCCTCAAGAGGGATGTTTCCAGAATATTACAGGTTGAGTATCGGTTACCAATTTTTAGAACCTTGGTTTCTTGGCCACTTTATGAGAGTTTTAGGGCAAAGTTAATGATGTGTGATAAAGATTAGGTTGTTCATATGAACAAAACCTGTCCAATGCACTTATTCTAATTGGATAATTGTTTAATCCACAATCCATTTTCTTCTGTTGATGTTGTTTCTGCCCTTGGATTTAGATATCGGTATCACTATGACAGTTCTCCTAAACAAGAAGAGGCAGAGGTCGATAAAGACTGACGTGGGAGAAGCAGTTAAAAGAGACTTGAGAGATTGGAATGTATCCAAAGAGTTGGCTTTGGATAGGAGTTCATGGAAATTAGCGATCCACGTACCGGAACCATGATATGAGAAGAAGGTTTAGGGGTGGTGTTTTAGGCACTCGGTTCAGATGGTAGGATGTAGGATTTAGGGTTTTAGCCTTGTAGGTTTTATTACAAGTCTCTAGTTTCTTTGACCCTGAGGAGGTTTTATTTCTATCCTATTCTAACTTGTTTGGGATAAAAAGCTTTGTTGTTGTGTGGCAGCTCTGCATGGCAATATTGTATTGCTTATTAGGTTCTATTAGCATTTTTATTGTCTTACTGAAATATATGTGTAATATTTTTTATATTTTCACAGGGATACCATGGTAGCTTCCAATAAAAAGAGCATTGATGAACACATCTTGCTTTTGAAATGGTCGTCCACAACTGATGACAAAAAAACTGTGGTATGTCTTGAAATGTTGGAGGATAAATATAGTCCTAGGATTGATCTACAAGGTATGGCATAACTCCTGAAACTGCAATTTAGAACACACTATGCTTCTCTTTCAAAATGTAGTCTAAACTCTTTTGGGCTTGCTCTACTTGAATTTTGGCATTTCAGAGAATGGTGATGACAATGTCATATTAGGGTTTGGTGTGGAGAATGTTTCCTTATTTGAGAAGATCACTGTAATTGTTGGACCTGAACAGAAGGAGGTTGCCCCTCAACATATTCTACTTTGTTTGACTGGTGAAGGGAAACTAATTATATATTATCTTGCCAGGTAGGTATCCAATTTTGAAACTTGGCTGTGCCAAAGTTATCAAAGAAAAAAAGGGGCAGTTTATATACTGCAGTTCCTATATACTCACATTTTGTTTGGAGAAAATACTGATGTATTGACACTGGTCTCTTATTTAGGATTTCTGACCCTTCTGAATTACCTCATGCAAATCTGTCTACCATTGAGGATAGTGATGTGAAAAAGCAAATTTCACCTGCAACTGTATCTGGAAAGGAGTTGACTCCAAGTGTTGCAAGCTCAATGGCCAAGAGTCTTCTCACAGAACGTGGGGCTGAGCCATCTAGTGCACATGCAGGTAAAAGACTGCTATGCAGGAGCACTCTCTTGCACCTTTGATGGCTACTTTTCTATATTTCCAAGTGCTTTGGAAACTTAAGAGCTCTTCTTTCTTTTGTATCCTTGCAGAGAGAGACCAGCATGGATCAATGGATGCAAAAAGCAGTTCCTCAGTTTCAAAAAACAAGGAAATAGCTGGCAGTTCGTTGTTTACCTCTTCAGATCAGAAGTCATTGAGTACCAAGCAAGTGAATGCAGCTTCCCCACTGGCACCCGCCTCTAGCTTAGCACCAACAGGCAACATGAAACCTGGAATATCTTTCAGTTTTTCTACTGTTAGTAATATAGGTGTGAATTCAACAGGAAGCAAAGGATCCAGTGAATTAGTCTCTTCCTGGCAACCAAACAGCAGCAACAGTTTTGTAAACAGCCAAATTGGCAAAGGAGGCCTGGGTTCAGCCCAACCAGTGGGAGCACTTGTGGGGTCTCAGAACTCTAAGAAAGATGGTGGTAGCCTTGGTTTTAAATCATCAATGTTCACCTCTGGTGGATCAGTTCCGGTTAAGACTGGAGAAAAGAATCAGTCTAGTCTTGGAAGCAACTCGCCACAAACCAGCTACACTACCGATAGGAAAGTTCTTGGTTCCTCAGCTGGCTTAAGTTCTGCACTATCACCGTCGATTTCTCCAGCTAAACCTCCCCCAGTTGAATCTTCATCCACTGGATTTCGGACAGGAAATCTTGAAGCACTTCCTATCTCCCGTGGATCACCTCTGTCACAGCAAACCATTGGCAAATCACATAACAACAGGACACATACAGCAGTGGACTATTATAGAAATTTCAAGTTAGGCACAATGTTTGATAATGAACAAGATCTGTCTAAAAAGTTCTACAGTGTAAGATCTACGGAAAATGTTTTAGTTATAATGTTTTACTACTCCCTCTGTTTTGCTATATTTGTCCATCGCCTCGGGAGTATTCGTTTCAATATATTTGTCTATTGAGGGAATCTAGAGTGTAGTTATTGCAATTTTTCCTCGTTCTACCTCCACTTACATGCTTTGGAAGATGTTAAATGGTCATGGTATGTCCTTTAATAAGAGTATGTATTGTCTTTCTCATTAAGTATTTTTTAGATTTAGTGTTTCTTTGGTCTGCACATGGTGGGCTGTGGACAAATATAGCGAAACAGAGGGAGTATTATACTTCGCTGTGGCCTGATTGTAAATAATGTCTTTTCTGATTTATCGTGTTCTACATCTCTCTCATAGGTATCCAATATGATGAGTTTTCTAAATGTTGTTTCTGAAAATGCTGCTTACAACTTTTCTGATTGTTTCAACATATTTTATCCCCATTTTATGTTCTTTTGCACCAATGCAGACTCCTGTTTTGTTTCTTGTTTCTACTCTTTGGTGGTTTATGCTAGGACTTTATTCATCTTGTAACTGTTAGGTGATAACTGTATGAAACATGTTATCCTCCAACGTAATGAATATTTTAAATATTGAAATTTGGATCTACTTTACAGTTTAGTGCTGACATACTTTTCGGCATCTTCTCTGTTTTGACCAGTAATGTTCTTGCCAAACAGATAAACAATATGACCAAGGAGTTAGACATCCTCCTAGCATACATAGAACAGGATGGTGGTTTCAGAGATGCTTGCATAACCTTCCAGCAGCGCCCTCTTTCTATGCTTGAGGGTGATTTGCAAAATTTTTTGGAATTGTTGCAGGTCTTCAGGGTAATATAATTATTTTCACCCAAACCCTTTTTTGGGGTCCCTTTTAGATGTCTATTTTGCAGTTCTGCCTTTTTTTTTGTATCTGTTACTAAACGGATATGTGCTTATTTTGATCTTCAGAACAAAGTGGAGGAACAGTGTTCAAAAGTTGAAGACCTGCGGAATAAGATGTTTCAAGGTATGCCATCTACTTGCTGTTATTTTATTTCTGTTTTCCAGTGATGAAGTAGAACAGTAGACATGCTTCACCCAGTACTTTCATGGTTTCACGCATGCACGCACGCACGCGGATGAAATAATTTGATCATAATTCAATATTTTGTTGGATAGATTGTTTAGATCATCATTGTGCTTGTTTGTAATAGATAATTAGCTGAAATCCGTGCACACTTCGTTTGATGCCATTGTTTGGACATCAGTTATGCAGAATGATCAGTGAATGTTGTTGATTAAACAAGTGCAACATGTTGATATGTTGTATCTCTGGATCTTTTCATCAATTGATGGCGGCCATAACTTTTGTTACTTCACAGTTCCTAATACATGCCTACTGGCTACTTCACATTTAGAGATTCAAAACACAATTTTTTAGACAGAAATATTTCACATCATATAATTCAACTAAAGTTGACAGGCTATGGGTGGTCATTGAGGATTGGGGGTTCCTAATGTTGCGCCTGAGCACATATGTGATACGTCTAGTGTGTCTGGGAAAATACATCTGCAAGGAGTTTGCCAAAGGCTTTCTCATTCAGAAAAACAATTCCCAAGTATGTTTTATTGCTGTGGGTCCTGTTTGAGCTTTAATAAGATTCTTTTAGGGTTTATTAAATTGAATTTATTGATTCTGCTCTGCTGTTTATCAAGTTTATGGAATCACCAAATATTTTAAACTTCAGAGACAATACGCTTAAGTTTACTAGACAGTATGGGACGAAAATATTTTTCATGTTGCTGCTGGTATTTTTAACTATATGTCAACATGGAAGTGTAGAGACTGGAGGGGTAGACAGTTAATCCTATTGTTTTTCTAGTAGTTCAGAGACTTCATATTTGCATCCAATTCATATATATTGCTTTGGCAATGCCTTTTGTGTGTTCCATACCTCCATTATGTGAAGATTGGGAAAAGCCTGGAAGGCAGAAAGGTCCATTGTTGGTCCTTAACTTTGGTTGGGTCTATTTTAGACCTCTTAACTTTTCAAAAGTCTGTTTTTAGGTCCTCAACTTTAGGTGTGAGTCTAAAACAAGCCTTCCAAGTGATTGATAGGCTGTTGTAACCTGACAGATGGGTCCTGCCCATGGATAGAAATCCCGGCGGTTACCGGAAATCCCGGCGGTGACTTGGATGAAAAAAACCGGCCGAGATTCAAATTTCAAAAAATTGAATTTGTAGATGTTTGAATGGGTTCCAGGGGGCATTGTAGCTACACTGGATGCTTAAGAATCTGTTTAGGAACATGTTGGGCTCATGGGCATGAGAAAGTAGTCCTTTTTTTGTTGCATATGAAGGAAATTGTTATCTGTATGTGGGGGGAGAAAAGTTAGCAGGCTACAGCAGTGCATCGCATTATTGGGTCTCTGAGAGCAGCAGGAAAGCAGGAGGGAGAGGAGAGAGCAGCAGCAGCAGCGGCAGCAGCAGCAGCAGCCAGCGGCAGCAGCAGCGAGCGATGTGCAGTGCAAGGCAAAGACCGGCAGCAAAGAAGAACGGCAATGCGAGAGTGCAGATATTGTAGTGTTTGTTGCTGCATGATATTGTAGTGATGGCTGGTAAAAGTATCAATGTTTGGGACCATGGAGAGAGACTAGGAGGTGCTGGTTGGAAGTGCAGATATTGTAAGCTTACGAACTCAGGCGGAGGTGTAACACGCCTGAAAGAACATCTTGCTGGGAAGCACGTGGATGTTATTCCTTGCAGTGGGGTTCCGGCGGAACGCGGAAGTGAGAAGGCTCATGCTAGCAAGTATAGAAGAAACGAAGGTCAAGAAGAAATCTATTAGAGATGAGCGCCTGAGAATGGAGCAAGTTGCTTCAGAGCGTGTAGCGCGTGGTCCATCACGTGAAGATGTATTTGATGACGATGAGGAAAAGCAGATGGAATGGGCTCGCCGAGAGTCGTTGGAGTTGCACCAGCTCGAGCAGAGGGCAAGAGCCCGGGGTGCAACATTTGAACATGGTGGAGATAGTGGAAGTGCCACAGGAAGCGGTACAGGAAGTAATGCTCTTTCGAGGATGTTTGGTAGGACGAAGTCTATGAGAGTTGATTCTGATATTTTGCGCGGTCGGGCACCCGTCCAATCCCGCATTGACACAACTATTAAGAAAGAAGCAAAGTCAAAACTTGGAAAAGTTTGGGCTAAGTGGTTCCATAGTAATGACATTCCTGGAAATAAGGCAGAATGTCCTTATTTTTGTGCTGCCATCAAGGTTACACAAGAACTTGGTGAAGGTGTTGCGTCACCTAGAGGGCATGAAATTGATGGGTCATACCTTGATGCTAATGAACTGGAGATAAAGCAGTATGTACAGGAGTTCAAAGATGATTGGAGCATATATGGAGTATGTACCCGAGGATGCAGTGCAGGCTCTAGTCGAGATAGAATATTATCGTAACCGACGAGGCCTATTTGCTTCAAACGAGGCTTACTTTGCTACTAGTCGTATGAGTGCAGGTAGGTTCAACATATATTCGAAATACATCAAAATCAACCATCAATGTTCAACATATTTTTCATGTGACTTGCAGCTGCATGGTGGATGACGTTTGGAGCGGAGATAGAAACACTACAAAAATATGCCTTGCGGATTGTCTCACAATGTGTTTCCTCAAGTGGATGTGAACGTAATTGGAGCACATTTGCTTTAGTGCATACCCAATTGAGGAACCGTCTTGGATACAAGAAATTGCATAAGCTTGTATATGTCCACTACAATTTAAGGCTACGATTGCAAGAGCATGAGATTAGGAATGAAGATAGGGATGTAGATCCTTTTGAAGATCTCATTAATGCCACCATGTATGACAGCGCAAACCCAATCCATGAGTGGCTTGACAGTTCCATGAGCCACTTAGAGCCTCTGCTAGACGAGGAAGGTGAGCCCCCTATGCCATCTACAATTGTAGTTAATGCCATATCTAAGCATGAACTTGACAAGGCACTTGATGACCAACCGTTGAAGCAATAGACTAA
Source organism: Melocanna baccifera (assembly GCA_036346265.1). NCBI lineage: Eukaryota > Viridiplantae > Streptophyta > Magnoliopsida > Poales > Poaceae > Melocanna > Melocanna baccifera. The sequence continues at coordinate 24,912,020 of CM070694.1, read as the reverse complement.
GAAAACAATTGGCAAGTCTCATGTTACAAAAAGAAAAGCTTGTAGCCAACCAACTGAAAAATTGGCTCGAGACTTTGCCTCACTTACACAAACAAAGAAACAAGCGGTTGGTAAGAAGAAGAAAAAAGACATTGATGAGGATATTGTGAGAAGTGATGAAGAGACAGAAACTCCAATATCTGATGTAGTGGAGTGCCAAGAGTCTGACGATAGTTCCTCTTCGTCATCTGATGATGGTGCTGATGGTGGGACATCTCACGATGGGGTACAAAGCCAACAAGACACATGTCAACCATTGGAATTCACCTGTGAGAAAACTTTCACACATACTACTCAGGATGAAGACCATGGTTGTCATGAATCAAGAATAATTAAAAAGACCTACATAAGGGCTAAGAACCGCCAACGAGATCATCCTCAACCACAAGACTCTTCTTCGTACGACCTACATAAGGGCTAAGAATCGCCAACGAGATCATCCTCAACCACAAGACTCTTCTTCCTACGTATCATATGGTAGCTCATACTTTTTCCCGACTTATGAGCGTCAAGATGCCAACTTACTATCTTCTGCTGATGATTCTCATTCGTCCTCGGACATCTCTTATCCTCTTTACCACCTGGCTCATTCTGAAGGACTTGTCTACAATGATAACAATGAGTACATTGCACAACCTTCGCGTTGGAGCACAATGTATTAACTTGTATTTTTATTATTTCAGATGTAATCAGGGATCGGATTATCAAGTGCAAAAACTCTCTTCTAATACAAGTCTAAATAGTTATGATAGAGAAGAGAGATAAATAGTTTTGACTTACATCTTTGGGTCTTAATTTCACCGGTTTACCGGTTTTTTCACCGGTTTTTCCGGTAACCGACCGGTTACCGGTCTCCTCCCGCCCCGCACACAAAATTCAATTGCCAAATTTTATCCGGTTTTTATCCGGGATTTCCGGTTACCGGGCAGTAACCGGCCAGTTGCCGGTACCGCCCGGCGGCTGGGATTTGCCCCGGTTCCGGTTTTTCGATCCTTGGTCCTGCCTATAATGACTTAGAGACTTATTGGATTTGGCACTTTTTTTCCTTTTAAACCAGCGGCTTATTTTGTGCCTCTGTCAGAAATTGAGGGCTCAAAATGGAGCTTCAAAAGGTTCTAGGAAAAAATGGAACTGACCCTATGTCCGCAGACCGAAAAAAGACTTTTGCCTCCAAGCCTTTTTCTTGGGAAAATTCTAACATTTGGCTAGCACATTAAATAATCTTATTTTCTGTTTCATCTCCAGTTTCTGCTAGGCAAGCTTACATGAAAGGAATTCTCAGTCAATCTTCAGATACTCAGTACTGGGATATATGGAACCGTCAGAAATTGAGTCTAGAATTTGAAGTGAAGAGGCAAAATATTCTCAAAGCTAACCAGGTACTAATTTCTTACTCATTTTTTCTCTTTCTTTTTGAAATATCGATGAACTAATATTTCATTATCTTATCATGTAGAATATGACAAATCAGCTGGTAGAGCTGGAGAGGCACTTCAATAATCTGGAGATGAACAAATATGGTGAAACAGGAAGAGTTGCTTCTAGTCGTAGAGCTATTTATTCTAATAAGTCACGGTCTAGGTATTCAACTACTAGATCATCTGCTAGAAATTTCCTATGCATTTAGTCTATATCATGACATGGATGACAAAACAAAGATGGATCAATATCAAACTGCTACTATTTTTGAATTTCGTTCAAAGTGAAATCAATCACCTTGCTAGCCTGTTTATTTTGTGATGTGAGTGATCCACAAATCTCTCAGCATAAAATGCATGGAATATTTTGTTTGCACGTTTGTTGTGATTACATTAGCTTGTTGAAAATGCTTTGAGCCTTTGACTTTGTACTCTTCTCATTTTAACATACCTAAATCTCTCAGTTGGTTGTAGTGCGACATAGTGATAAAATTATAAATTGTACTACTTTTTTAGTGGACCTTTTCCTAATAATATCTAACTGTAGTTTATTCAGAAAATCCTTTTTTTTCAATTTGTACTATTTCTTGTCTACTAATTGTACTTGTCTTTTGTTTCACGTTTTTCCCAGTCTTTTTCAAATTTGAATCCATGTATTTGAGCTTATTACCTGATTTCTAGTATTTATTTTACAGTCAGACACAATTATCCAGTGTGTACAATGCACTGAATTCGCAATTAGCAGCAGCTGAACAGCTATCTGAATGCCTCTCAAAGCAGATATCTGCGCTAAATATAAGTTCTCCTTCAATGAAGCGAGGGGCAGTGACTAAAGAGTTGTTTGAATCAATTGGTCTAGTCCACACGACGGATACAACCAATTTTTCAGGCAGTACTCCTAAGTCAATTAAGAGGTTTCCATCAGTGAAAGAACACACAAATGGCATGCTAGGGCCTTCCAAGAGTGCTGAGCCTGAGACTGCAAGGAGGAGGAGAGAGTCACTGGATAGGGTAAATTATTGAACCTAGACGAATTGCATTTATATGTAATATGCACATGATTACAAAGAAGATGTGGATCTTTATTTCCCCATGTTTTTTTAAATTGACATATGCTTGTTCCTTTTATTTTTTGTGGTTGCTCTCTATGTGGTGGACTGGCAGCAAATCTAACTGCAAAATACTTATCAATTTTTAATAGAATCTGGCTAGCTTGGAGCCTCAGAAAACTACTGTTAAAAGAATAGTGCAACAACAACACCTCAAGATCAGCAGTGATCTGCCATTCAGGTCAAACAAGAAAATATTTGATTCTCAAATGGCAGCTATCTACCAGGAAAAGTCTAGTGGTAGCCCCACTTCCTCCATAGTAGAATCATATGCAAGCAAGCTGCATCTTCCATGTGAAGGTAAGTTTTTATTAGCCTTATGCTTCAATAGATATTTTGGTATTTAAGATCAAGGAGATCCTGATTATAGACTTGGTTAAAACTTTTCGCTTAAATTTCTTTTTGACAGAACTGAATGAGAAAATAAAACCATCAGGACCCCAGCACAACTCTTTGTTCAAATGGGTAAAGGAATCAGCTGGGCCATCTCAAGGCTCGGAGCAAAAGCATCTTGAGTTACCAGGGCAAATGGGAAGTGCTGATCAGCCTTCAAAGTTGGCGCCATCTTCACCGTTATTATTCAGTTACACGCAAAAGGATGTGCGGGATGGTATCTACTCATCCAATGTTGCATCCTTCGGAACAACTCATACTGTGCCTAAGTCAAATACTTTGACCTTCAAAACTACTATAGCTCCTAAAAGTAATACCAATACACAGCCAGATATGTCACCTTCCATGAAGAGTCCACTGCCTGTGAAAACTTTGTCTGGGGAGTCTGGAGGTGGGGCTAACTTGTCTACAAAGAACAGACAGGATGATCAGGCAATACCATCTTTGGGAACTGGAAGCATGAAAGGATTTGGTGCTTCTCCACAGAATATGGGTGGCATATTTAGTGATCTTAACAAACCATCTTTATCTTCTGAACCTTCCAAGCCTGCTGTGTTACATGGGAAGACTGCTGAACTTAGTGTAGTTAGTGATACTGTGCAGAACCCAGTGAAAGCTACACCTGAGTTGGCACCCCAACCTCCTGTATTATCGCCAACGCCTGTTGCACAATCCTCTTCATACTCCATCAAGTCAGGTGTTTCGTCTTCAGCAACCATGCAAGCATCAGCTGCAAAGACTTCAGATATTTTGTCTCCAACAGTTTCTTCCATTCTTCCATCACAGAAATCAATGCCAAAAACCTCTCCATCAGTACCTGAGGGTACCGTGTCTAGCTCCCCACCATCTATCCCAACACCTGTTAAGGAGTCATCATCTGGCTTGAATAAAATTGTATCTAAACCTGAAGTGGTTACATCAGAGGTAACTGGAACCACAGCTTCTGCAAGTATTTCTTCAAGCTTATCAACAGCTGAAAGCAAACCTTCATTGCTTCCAGTGACCAGTGGCAGCTTACCTTCAATTCCTGTATCTGCGCCTAAAATTGTACCAACGACAGCAGAATCCGCTGTTGTCACTTCCACAGGAAAAGACGTAGGACCAAGTGATCTCTCATCAGATGAAGATGATATGGAAGAGGAGTCTCCCTCTGCAAGTGCGGATCTCAACTTGGGAGCCCTTGGTGGGTTTGGTCTTGGGTCTGTGCCTTCTTCAAATCCTCAAAAATCCAATCCTTTTGGGAGCTCCTTTAGTACATCTGACAATAAAAGTTCAAGTTCACCATTTACTCTGACTAACAGTCCAGGTCAGCTTTTCCGTCCAGCATCACTGAGCATTCCTTCAGCTCAGCCATCTCAATCAACTAGCTCAGGTACATTTTCTAGTACATTCTCAAGTGGGCTTAGTGGATTTGGACAGCCTGCACAGATTGGGGCAGGGCAGCAGTTGGGATTTGCACAACCTGCACAAAGTGGAGCTGGTCAGCAGGCAGGATTTGGGCAGCCAGCACAAATTCAGTCAGGATTTGGTCAGCCAGCACAAGTTGGAGCTGCGCAACAGTCAGGATTTGGGCAGCCTGTACAAATTGGGGGTGGGCACCAGTCAGGATTTGGGCAGCCTGCACAGTTTGGTGCTCAGCAGGCACTTGGATCTGTTCTGGGTTCTTTTGGACAATCACGCCAGTTGGGAAGCTTTGGTGCTGGAGGATTTGGTGGATTTGCTAGTGCTTCCACTTCTGGGGGCTTTGCTTCTCTATCTTCCAGCAATACTGGATTTGCTGGTGCTGCAGCAGGTGGCGGCTTTTCTGCAGCTGCTACTACTGCTGGCGGAGGATTTTCTGCCGCTGCTGCTGGTGGAGGGTTTGCTGCTCTTGCCTCCAAAAGTGGTGGTTTTGCTGCTGCAGCTTCATCTGGTGGTGGTTTTGGAGGTGCAAACCAGGGAGGTGGCTTCGGCGGTGGTGAGATCTTCTGGATTTTTGCTCTGTTTTGGATAGATACTCATGCACTATATCCTATATCTATTTGTTTATGATTAGATGTGTTGTGGTCTTGTGGACACATTTTTGTGTCAAGACATGTCACTAAGACGCTAACTAATTATCCAACTGTTGAACATCACTTTGAGCTTGTTAATTAATAACAATTAAATTGATGTTTCCATAAGGTGGTGAAATTTAGAAAGTGTGACATGTACGAACTATTCTTTGAACTTGAATTGCTAGCATGTAATGCTCCTTTCTTCTGGAAGGAAAACGCTAGCATATATTCCTTTCGACCTGAAACCAAATGTGGGCCTTAGCTTCCATTCCAGGAACATCAACAATCCGATCTTGATAAGGTTGCTCGGTTGGGGCTGTGTTTAGAAATATAAGAACAAGTGCATTATTTGTATTCTCATAGAAAATTGTTTGGTCTTAACTTTAGGAGTACTGTGCTAATTTAAGATCTTTCCTGGCTAGTTTTCAATCAGTGTGGGCTGCGTAGCCATGATTACTCAACCAATCCGTTTCAATCCGTTACTTCTCACTGAGTAACCATTGATCATTCTGCATAATCATTTTTTCCAATCAGTTGTAACTTAAATATTGATGTTGTCATTGTAACTCCTAAAGTAGGTTTGGTGTTCCACAAGAGTATGCGTAATCAATCTTGACTAGCAAAATGCCTGGCATGACCAGTTTTATTTTATAGCTTGATTATATTTCAATTTGCTCTGCAGCTACTAAGGCTTCAAAGTTGTTCCACCTACATTTCTCTGTTTTGCTTAGAGCCTGATTATCCGATCTGCATGTTTTTGTGGCAACTAACTCAATCTGGTTGAATGGAAGGTGGATTTGGAGCTTTTGGCGGTAATCAAGGGACTGGTTTCTCGGCATTTGGTGCGAGTGGTTCAGCTGGGCCTGGAAGACCCCCAGCGGATTTTTTGACACAGATGAGAAAGTAGTGCAGTTGCTTCCAGGCTCCCCTATTCCACATGTCTGTAGCAGAATGGTTGTAATGATCTGTGGCCCTTTAGTATAAATCGAAACATTTTTCGTATGCTGGCTGACAACGTTCAATCGTTCATGCATTAGCTGCTGCTAAGATGGAGCTCCAATGCTGAGTTCAACTATGACATTCGAAAAATTATGTTCCACTGTTCAACAGTTGCCGTATCCAGTTCCAGTGAGGTCCGCCTGTTTTTCCTGAACTGTTCATGTATTTGACCTTGTAGTAACGTTTTTTTTTTAATTTTGGCCCTTGAATATCTATTTTTGCAAAAAAAAAAATGGTCCCCAATCTGAGTTTAGAAGGCATTGTAGACGACACGTGTCAACTGTCATGTCCATCTTGCTCCTCTTGCTCGGTAGGACCAGTGGCGCATGGCAGGAGGCTCGCGCATGGGAGGCAATGTCTAGGTGTGGTAGCAAGTGGGCCTTGGCCGCTATCGAGCCATCCCTGCTCAGCAGCAACCTGTTGAGTGCCACTAGCTCGGCAGCTGGCAGTGCTTCGTGCCGCATGGGCAGGGGGCAGAGGGTGGCTTGGGGTCGGGGTGCTCGATTGCAGCGTTGGCTCGGTAGTGCCATGAATATTCAAGACTGAAACTCGAAATCGAAAAGAATTTTCATGAATATTCAAGACTGAAACTTCTTGTTTCAAAATGTTATAGCCTGGCACGGAGAACTTCAGCACATATTTGATGTTTCAAGTAGGTTTCATCATGTTTTAGAAAGTTTGAAAAACCGAAAACAACATGTTTCAAGGAGTTTCATAGGTTTTAAAAATTGAAACTTCGAGTTTCAAAGGTGAGTTTAAGGTTTTAGAAACTAAAACTTTGAGAAGTTTGAGCAAATTATAATGAACTTTGTCTGAAAACATTATGAAAAACTTGTCTGCAACCTACTCAAACTTATTTGGAACTTGTTGAAACTTGAGTAAAGCATCTCACATCCCAAATGTGCTTTCAACCAAGATAGAAACATGGTGAAGTCCTTTGCACAATAACCGAGGCCCAAATCACTCCAAATATGATAATTCTTTCCACAAGGCAGTACTCACATGAAACATTTCACAAATGAAGCAACAACTCACATCTAACCATTTTAAATAGCGACAAAATATTGACAAATTCATATTTCAGACTAGGACAACTGCCGATATTTTCAAAAGCATGTCGCCCGTATATACAAGACCCAATATTTGCATATGAACAAACTTCCATGTAGGATCTACATATAGTTATGTTGCATTGTATCAAAGGGGGTACATTCTTGAGCATCTCAGGACAGGATACTTCAATAATGCAAAAATAGAGAGCTAAAAGCGACATCATCTTGTGCTATTTCAATTGAAGGTCCGGTCGGGATTTAACTCATTGAAGTGGTGGAATGAGCCTGTGAGCGAGTTCCTTTTAGATGTCTTAATCTGCCAATGTGAGTCAAGTTTTAGTAAGTTATATGGCTGAGTTCTTTTCTACTTATGACTTATGGCTTTTGGCTTATACTACAGTAACAGACTTTTAAACGGTGCGTTTTTTAAAAGCGGGGTCAACAGGAAGATTGTAGTAAAAAAGTGTACTGAGTTCAGTAGTGCTAGCCAAAATCACATACGACTATTTTTCTCTACGTACTCTCTTTCACGAATGATCATAATTTAAAATTTTAAACTAAAAGTCATAAGGCTTAGTCTAAAAGAATCCATTTTCAATAAGGTCTCAGAGAGTATGAAGCCAAAGTTCCATTGAGTCACAATTACAGAAGACTAAAAACAAAGAAAAAAATCAAACAAAACTGAAGAAAAAAAAGAATCCAAATTCGGAACACAATTAAGATGACCAAGTCACAATGGGTATCCATCAATGGTTCCATTAACTATGGAGCCAGCCAAGGCCAAGACACCACCTTTTACCCAAAGCATCATCTACAAGTTGATCTATGTTAGCAGTGGCACACAACAAAAATACATTCTGCTGTCACAAAACCACACTAAAAAGCACACACTGCTATCATATTCACAACAAAAAAAAAAACAAAAACAAAAAGTTTCTAGTGATCTATCTATAGAGACTATCGAAACCAAAGTATTCGATTATTCATTTGCCAGTCTTTTGCAGCCTGAGACACGCTAAGCAGTTTCAAACAAAAAATTTAAGCACATGATCTGATCGAACTTGAAGGAAAAATGGCTCCGAGAGGACTCGAGAGGAGGAGCTTGCTCACCACACCCGCACGCCCGTCGCCGTCCATCTGGATGCAGTCGCCGGGCAGGAGCGCACCGAGGAGGAGGAGGGTCTCTTGACGCAACCGCACGTTGGTCGTCGTCCACCTGGATGCGGTCGTTGGGCATTAGCACGCCGAGGCCAGAGAAGCTCTCGAAGGTAGCGGCGCCTCCTCCCGGCGGCCGGGCCTCGTCGTTGCGGCCGTGCAGGAGCGCACCGAGGAGGACTGGAGTTGCCTGGCACGGCCGCACGGGCCATCTCTCTCTGGACTCAATTGTTGGCTATTGACAGCACTTACCTTGCATGGGTAAGTGATAGAGAAATGCCAATGTAACCATGCCGAAGGCTTCGTCGTGGCCGACGTGCTGGCCCGCGGGGTCGGCGAGCGTAGGCAGGCGCAGCCCACTTTCGGCCGGCGGCAACCGCATCGCCTGCGGTATCAGCATGCCGCTGCGCGCATGACTCCACGGTGCGCCGTTGCTGGCTGTGACCTAGGAGGTGAGAGCGGGCCATGAATTTGCTGCTACTGCGAGTGCTAGGCCAACTGGGGCTGATCACCGTGACCAAACCAAGCGAGATGGCTTGTGATTAATGAGATGGAAAAAATCATCTGGGGGGTCATGTTTCAAAAAACTGTTAGTCTACCATACATATGACGCCTCGATGCATTGCATGCATGTGACACCTTGATTTAAGAGAGATTAATTCATATTGCTGCATGCATATATTCACATTAGCAGTTATTGTATGTATGTACATTAACATTATCATTGTATATATATCTCTGTATACTAATGAATCAGTAAAGTGCTTCATTTCTACGAGTTTTCATTGTATCAAAGATTTAGGTTTTCTAGCTTCCAAATCCTAGTGCTGTCGCTTGTTTTCCGTTGCGCTGCCCCTATCGTGGATGGCATCACCGCACTGCTGACTCCCGCCCCGCTGACTCCCAGTCTCCCGCTCGACGCCACCTAGCTGTCGCGCCTCCCACGCTGCCCTAGTGTGGACGACGCCACCGACCGCCTCTCCTTCCTCTCCCTCTTTCCTCCTTTCTCCTCTACACCACCCTTGTGCTACCCCTTGATCTGCTTTCGCCGGTGGCTTCCTTTATAGTCGGTAGCCTCTCTAGCTCCCCCTCTCCTTTCTCCATCCTATCGCCACTGTCGTTCCCCCTTCCTCTCTCTCTCACCGGCTAGGCGACGTCTTCAGATTTGCCCATGTCGGTGGCCATCCCCATCGCTGACGGCCTCCTCCACCTTCCTCAGCCATTGCCACCTTCCCCCTCTTTCACTCTCTCGCGCTCTTTTTTCTCTTTTGATCTCGGCCCACTATCGCTCTAGATACACCCCCAAGTGGTTTCCTCATTGCCGACGCCCCTACCTCAGGCTGCCCCTCCTCTTCTTCTTCCACCTCAAAGCCACCACTCCTCCTCTATCACATCCTCCTCCTTTTCCTTCTCTAGGCATCACCAACCCTATCCACTGCCTACCTCATTACTGGCCACCTCCATAGCCGCCACCTCACCTACTCTACTCGCTCCTTCCCCTACCTTTCCCACTTCCCTCTACTTGCGTTGCTGGTGTGATCTCTCATTGTCAGGGACTACCGCCGTCGACCTTTCTTCTTCGCCCCCACCTTCACTGGCGTCGGTAGGCACGGGCTTGCCAACCCCCTTTCCCGACGGTGACCTCAAGAAATCCTGCTCCAGTTTAAATGTTCGACCCGCTCCCGTTTCGACTGTGGAGAGTGTTAGCCTATCATGCATGTGACATCTCGATTCACTGCATGCATGTGATGTTTTGGTTTAAGATGAGATTAATTTGGGTTGTTGCATATATTCACAATAGCAGTTGCTATATGTATTCACATTAGCGTCACCATCGTGTGTGTGTATATCTTTTTATACTAATGAATCAGTAAAGTGCTTTATTTCTATAAACCTTCAAAAACGAGCATCACATCTAGACTTCTTAACTAAGACCAGAGTGTAGGGAAAGATGACTAGTGTATTTCATTCACTCATTTTTTATTTTCTACCATCCCCGTTGTGGCTCCGCAGCTCTACACTAGAACATGCCACACACCACAACGAAACTGCATCACCAAAACATAAAACAATTGCCTTCTAATTTTCCCCGTGGCCTGTGCACTGACATCGGTTTGGTCTTACACTACAGATTTCTAAACTATATATTCAGGTCTATGTTGCTTAGGCTCATTTGTTCCTGGAAACAAGACAAGTGATCTACAAAATCCATGAAAAAAGAGAGAAAAATGTAGTACTAAAAGGCAATAGAGAGGGGTGAATGATGCTATCCAAATTTTCTCCCTAGGTATTCTTGATCCTCTTCTCATATAACTATAGAGTTACTGAGAATTGAATCCACAGCAAAAAAAAAAACCAAATTGAATTGACAAAGAAATCAACCTCAGTGAAAACCTAATCCCTAGAAGTCTAACCTTCATAACAAGAGCGGTCTGACCTCCCTCTTGGCAGCCTAACCTCTCTCGGGGCAGTCTGACAGCCGTGAGCAGTGAAATTAGGTAAGTGAACAGTGATTTCAACATGGTTGTGAAACTTTAAACCCATGTAACTTTTGATCTGAAGATCCAAAAGTCGTGAAGCGTTGTACATATTTTGCTCAAGATTTCAGAAACTTATTCTATCTGTAGATCTCAAAATTCATATCAAAATTTAAACCTTTTTGAGATTGAAGTAAGATTATACTAAAATCAAGCAAAATATAAAAATGGTGAATAGAACTTGTTCGTGGGTAAGAGATGGCTAAGATGGCTTTGGATGTATTCTCACATATTACAACAAACAAGAATATTAAAGAAATCAAGTTAAAAATCTCAAATCATGAAATCACTTGGAGAGATAAAAAAACATGCAAAACTCAGTTTCTTTATGAAATTGCTATCAAAGTATCTAGATAGGTGGAGATCAATTCTCAGAAGTTATCTTCATTTCTTATACGTTCTTGGCACAATAAGATCAAGAAGGGGTAAAAGAAGAGAAAAAACAAACCAAATCAAGAGCAAATCAATCAACACAAAAAGATAGTCATAGAGATGAATAAAAATTGATGTATTACTATTTGATGAAGAAGGTTTTGCAGCCACTCCACTTTAGAGAACAAAGAGCACACTACAAGCACTCAACTCTCAAACTTTAACCCTAACACATGAACACTTGATAGGAAGGCTGAATGGTTAATTACAAAGTTTTCATTCTAACTTCTTAAATAGATGGGTTAGCTAGCCATATCTAACTCTTAGTGGATACTATCCACTTTGCATAGTAGGGAAACACGACAATCCCATACATATGGGTTTTAACTCACTATACTTATGCTCGTTTTTCAAAGCACATAAGCCTAAATCCATTAAATCCTTAGTCTTTATTCATCTTAATCAAACTAGCTTCTCTATAACCTAAACTGCCTTCCCAAGAACAGTTCGTGCACCGTAGTTTTTTTTCTAAAGCTGTTTCCGATATTTTTGGTCAAACTATAAAAATAGCGTTCCTTGACTCAGTCTTCTCCTTTCATTATAAACAATTGTTATACTTGCCACGTGTAGATGTAGATGCACCACTGGCTTGCCACGTGTCGGCAAGTTTCTCCCGTTCTGGTTCCACCAGACTACATCTCACTTGGATCGATCAAGCCACACAATGTAATCCTACTGTTCCAACTCGCCTTCAACATTTATCGTATTGCTTGTGCAATACTTAAGCACACCGTCTCACTCAGTATCCTCGATCGTTTTAACCCTCAGCTCCTCCATGAGCATAGCCTCGATCCTCGTCGTTGATCACGGTTGACTCTATATGACTCTACATATCTAAAGACAAAAAATTATTTTTGGATATAAATTCTTCATAACTTAACTCACGTTAGCGATAACATATCTTATACTATGCATATATATTGACACCTATTGTACGACTCAAAACCAAAAATAAAAAATTCTGACAAGGCACAGCAGCGCAGCCGGTCTGACTGCATAGGCTCAACGGTTAGACCGCTGCCGGCATCCGATTTGACCGGTAGGCCAAAGCGGTTGAACCGCCGAAACTCATCTAGCGCATGCTGATTTACCAAAGCCGACAATCACCAACTTCGCCGCTACGACTTGAAAGCATGCACGGCATCCTGTTTAACATGCATGGTTTCTGTTCTGCTGATTAATTACTTTCGCAGGCATGCGTGATGCATGGTCAGTAGACACAACAAATCAATAATTCAGCTGAACAATTGATTTGACAGGTAAAAGGGTCCCTTAATTACAATGGTTCATCACAACTCTCACTCGGTCCTTCAAGAAACAGAGAAGAAGAAGCAAGCATAGCCTATATATTTCATATGATCTTCGTTTTTCTCCCAAAGAAAAAAAGCGCACGATTCCTCCAGCCTTATCAATTTTCACTTTCCCTCGATATTCCTCCTCGCTTGAATGGGTCGCGTGCCTGCGCAGGACGAAACTGTCAAGAGCTTACCGAGAGGAGGAGAAAGAGACAAACAAAAGCATATGATACCAAACACTTAACAAGTAACAACCCGAATGTATTCACGTAATCTTTGCCCAAATATAAAGGGAAAAGCTACGGCCAGAAGGACTTTATTCCATATTCTAAGGCACCATATTGTAGTTTCTTTTTTGCTCGCGAACCAATGCTGAAGGAATATATACATGGTTTTCAGTTTCTTCTTATGATCATCTATCGGTCATCTTTGTTGACAACTCACAGCCAATGCCCAAGGAATCAGGCAGGTGCTTGGAACAGAACATATGCACACACGTACGCCTCACTTCAGCAGGGAAATACAGCCGGTACAGGTGCCACCATATCACAAGGACCCTTTGCTTATTTTAGTAGTATAAGCGATAACCCGGACTACCTGGCTAGTGAGAACGATTCGTAGATCCCCTTACCAACTTGAGCAGATTTACTCGATCCACGTAACAGCAACAGGCATAGTCCAAACAAAGTGCAGGATTTTGAAAGAACAGCGAAAATACTGGCATCCGCTACACCTCCTTTCCTTTTGTATGCGCAAGCTCGTCAAGCTTTTTCAGGAAGCCCTACAGCATCTGACTGCCACTGATTTATTTGATGCGATTTATCATTCTTGTGACACATGTTGTCTTCTTTAACCTGCAGCTTAGCCTGCAACAACGCCAGGTTGGGTTATCACACCAGGTCCAATACAAAATTTCAAAACCCTTTAGAGAAACAATTGCATGCATGGTCTAACTGGATTATCGCACAAAACAGAAACCATAAGGCAGATTACAGAGATAGAAGAACTCTGCCCACTAGATTAACAGAAACATTTGAGTCTAGATATGCTGCAGCTAAACCTTTCCTTTTTCGCATGCCTGGGTCTTTAGAAGGATTACATATGCTGATGCAATAATGTGATGCTCACAACGTATGCATCGTAAGTACATAGCTGTGTGGGACATGGCCATGTGAAGGACAGACATGCGGTTGCTCATGTAAACATCTGCATGGAGAAGGAAAAATGATGGGAGTACAAGCGTCAGTTCTACGAGTGCAGGCATAAAGCAGCATACAACACACACACGAATCTGGGAACTAAACCTTCATTTTAAGCTAGCTTTCTATGCCATATGCAGAACAATAATGAAGTTACTGCATTGGCTTCAAAGCTCACACGGATAAAGCCTATTATTTTACATTACCCTACCAACTTTCCTTTAGCCTGGTAGCTCTGAACAGGTGCCAAACTTACCAAAGGAGACAAAAGGGAATTCTATGCTTATTCCATTATTCCATTCCTTGCCTTTGTGCAGTCCCAAGAAGGCATCAAAGAGTTATAGAATGGGCACTTCACTTTATGCAAAACTTCGCCCAATTCTTCTTCTGGATGCCTGCAGTCAAAACAAGGAAGTTTTCAAGCTCTGCCCTCTTAACCGATATTCCTTAACCAAGTGTGTCTCATGCTTCTGAATATATACACTGCACCTATGCAGCATGAAACAATTCGTGTGATTACAGATCATAGGGAATCCTAACCAATACTGATCGACCACAAATGTTGCCCTTTCATTTCAGCACATGGATGAGAGGCCCAGAAATGCAGTGGAGACTGGAATTAGTTCTGAACAACTAAGATATCATTCAGGAATCTAACAATAGAAGAGGCCGGCAAGTTCTAAGACAACAGATTGCAGACCACAGCCCAAAAGTTTCCATGAGAATAAGGTGCTCCCCTAGTTTCTCAAAAGAAGAGATTGTGCTTCGCTTTCGCCCTTCTCATGTGCCAAGTAATTTCAACCAAAAGTTGGTACAAGTGTATAATCATAACGGGAGTGTTATTGAAATTGACAAAGAAAAAGATCGGCGAGGATAGGGTACACGGGTACCCAGAGGGAATAAGGATAATATCTCTTTTCAGTTGCTGCAAAGATCGGGTCAGTCTGAGTGTTTGTTCCAATGATTCCACATTCTCCCTCTGCCTTATAAGATGAGACTCTGCGTAAGATCTCGACATGAGGAGAAGCAAGTAGTTCGTTTGAGAAGCCAAGGTTGTCTCACTCCCGAAATAGACGTACTGATAAAACTGCAAACGATCATATCGGTCAGGAATGTGCAGCCCACAAGCAGACATTTCAGTACATAACAGGAACTAAACAGGTGAGATATGCATGCACGTACTGTTTGGTTTCTTTGAACGAAGAGAAACCTTTTATTCACCTACTATGGTATATACTAACATGAGATCTTTGATGGCAGATGTATCATCAGCAACAACAACAGCTCCAGAGTCATAGCCAACACCTGTCCTCAAGGTCTAGCTTACCTCCGGAGAAGCACTTCCCCCTGCAAGGAGGAGATTCAGGACTCATCCTCTCAACTGATGCTAAACCTCGGTTAAAATGGACAAACGAGCTGCATGAGCGTTTTGTGGAGGCAGTAAACCAGCTAGGAGGGCCTGACAGTAAGTATACGATCAAAAAATTTATCTGTCATGTATAGCAGAAAGGCAATGGTAAATTACCTTCTGCAATGGTAAATTACCTTCTAAGGCTAATTATTCAAAACTATCGCAGAAGCTACGCCAAAAACAATCATGAGGCTCATGGGAATCCCGGGATTAACTCTGTACCATCTTAAGAGTCATCTTCAGGTACATATGGAGTTCTTAACTATCGATATCTACCATGATGCATGTCTTGCAGCCAGAAACTAAGCTGGTTGCTTTTTATCACAGAAATACAGACTTAGCAAGAATCTCCAAGCTCAAGCTAATGCTGTTCATGCAAAAAAGGGTAAGCATATGGTTCCAAGGTAACCTAATTACTAGCCATCCAATAAGTGAGATATGAACCTTGCTTTCATTCTTTCAGTTTTAGGCTGCACAACAGCGACAGATAAATCATATGAAGGAAATGGATCACCAGCTGGTCACTCGAACCCAGAGACCCAGACAAGCAAGTAAGAAGTAAATAAGGTTTGGTACTCACGCATTCTACCTACATTTTGCAAAAGGTGATATATATATAGTTTGTCATTTTTATCAGGTCTATGCACATAAGCGAAGCCCTCCAAATGCAAATTGAGGTGCAGAGACGACTGCATGAGCAACTAGAGGTACCCAAACAACATAGTGTAAATCTACTTTATTAACAACATATTAGCCGGTGTAGGTAGAGGGAAAGGTAAATTCCTGAGTCCTGACCAAATGCTTGCTTTCAGATAAACACGAAAAGACCTACAGCAGTAACAATACTAAAATGGAGTATCAAGAGAACTAATAACTTAAGCACGTTTGGTCACTGTCAGTAATTCAGTAAGAATTAATTTACTATCTTTGTTCAACACGATTAATTTTGCCCATCCATGACACCTGGAACAACCAAATTTGAAGTGTAAAGAAAGAAAAGAACATTTTGACCTACTTAATTCACTCTTGTTGTGATATTTGAACTTCATCTTAAACATGCCCAAATCCTGAAATTGCAACCCCAAAATTGTCACACGACGACGGCCAGAAATCTCACCTTGGGGAACCAAAGAAAGAATCGAGGTAGAGGAAGAGCATGGCTCCATGCCAAGGCCCTGATTGGATCGAGACCGCGAGGCCTCCAGGAGGAGGAGGAGAGTGATATGGGCAAGCGGAAGGTGGCGTTGCTCCTGGGAGAGGCGGCGCCAGAGGCATGCCGTCCTGCCGGCTTTGCGGTCCGAGAAACCACCGCCGGGGTTCCGGGTGCCGTTGGATTAAGTTTGTGTGGTCCAGATCGGATCACGTTGAATGTGGACGATCCAATTTGGTCTTCTCTGTGCCGTTCGATTAAACCGACTTATGGTTCAGATCAAGCGAAACAAGGGCCTCTGGATATTTATATATAACCCCTTGGAGTATTAATTGTTATTTCACAGAAGAATTGGATCGCGATGGTTCTTTAAGATCCAATTTGGTCCCTTAGATCGAACTTGAACGGGCAGATCAAGGAAGCATAAAAGGTGGGAGGCGAGAGGTATTTGCAGAAGTAACCCTTATAATTACCTTACAATCACACCGGGTCCCGCCCCTGCTACAGCTACGCCGCCGCGGCCTCCCTCCGCCCAGTGAAATCGAGGCCGGAGCAAGCGGTGAGCTAGCCCCCGCAGGTGGCTGGAGGTTGAAGACAGCCCTAGGCTGCAAGCGATCGGGCGGGACGCGGCCTGCGTCGCTCACGAGCACGCTCTTCCGTGAATTCCTGCGTCCACCACTGCGGGGAGGGGTAGTCATGTTATGGAAGAAGAGCTCGATCGCCGTCACTGGTGAGCTTGTTGAGGCCGTATATCTTCGCCGTCTCCGAAGAATCAGGCTAATAGCGATCATGTGTTGCCTAGCATTGGTTTTACTTTTCCTTTTCTTACTGAAGGATCATCTAAATCTTTATCTTCTCTGTTGTAAAAAAAATCTTTATCTTTATCCTATCATCAATTGTTTTTGTTTACTAGAGAATAGTTGTAGCGTGCTGTTGTGAGGAACTTGTAGGTGCAGGCGCTCACGCCCGCATGGCCACCGATACCATCGCCCAGGAGAAGATGGGAATGAGAGGGCTCGACTGCACGGGTTAGATTTAGGGGAAAGGTGGATAGATTGGTCCATACAAAAATAGGTGGTGAAATACGAAGGTTGTATTTGGTTCAATTGGCTTGAAATCTTCAGTAATGGTATATCTGTGAACAAGCTCACTCTACAGTGGTATATTTCAAAAGAAGAACTAAGCAATGGCATATTTCTAAATAAAGCACTAAACGATGGCATATATCAAATTTTTCCATTATCTTTTTGCCCACATATTTACATGTGATGCATGATGGATTCTGAAAAAAAAAGGTTCAAAGACACCTGCAACTCCGGATCGAAGCGCAAGGCAAGTACCTGCAGTCCGTGCTGGAGAAGGCGCAGGAGGCACTCGAAAAGCATAATGTCGTTGGCACAGTCGGCCTAGAAGCTGCAAAGGCGCAACTGTCAGAGCTGGTCTCGAGAGCCTCAGCGAAACGCCTCCAAAACGAGCATTGTATCTATCAGCAGCGCGGTGATGGATCGGTTGACAGCTGCTTAACCGCGTGCGAGGGCTCGCACAGAGGAGATCAGGACATCCTATCCATGGGCCTCTCTGCTGCTCAGAGATGCACTCCGTTTGAGACGGCAAGATCGGGTAAAGAGAGAGGCACAACAAGCACAAGCTGCGAGGAGAACCTCTTGTTTCTTGACAAGCCGAGCAGGGGAGCTTCTTCAGATGAGCAACAAGAACGGCGCGAGATCAGAAGGGACGATGGCTTCAGCAATATGACGCTCCAAACAACTGCAGAGTTGGATCTGAACATCAACGATGGGAACAACAGGCCTCGCAACCGCGAAAAGATTGACTTGAATGGATCAGGCTGGAACTGATTAAGAAGCAGGCAGGCAGGTCTCTTCTTCCTCACAGCAGCAAGGGCAAGTGATCGAAATGGGGGCAGTTCTTGTTACGAACATGATCACAGCACAAGGCGCAGCAGTGGTCATCATGGCATGTCCACCACTGTAATTAAGATCTGTTGGACTACCTGTGTTGTCGGCCAACATGGTTTACCAAATTAGTGCAGGAATTGGCAGTAAGGTGCTTTCTCGATTGGGGCACCTCACCTGAATACTGCATGTAGATATTCAGTCGTTCAGAGGCAGTGTTTTGAGAACCCAGATCGATGTGATTTACTGTAAGTCTGTACCTGTGTGACTGTGTCTGATATATGTAACTACAGCTATTTTTGTCACATTGGCTCTTGTAGAGTTTGTATGTATAAAACTAATGCTATATTTTTGGTTTAGCCATTTCCAATCACCTCACCTGATGCTTAGCAAATCATGGTCCCAGTTAGGAAGTACTGTATCCCTGACTTCAGTGCGACGTTTGATAAGGCTGATATTGTTGTTAGGATCGATCGGTGATCTATAGTTGATTCCAGCACTTGCAACTGGGCGGCAAGAATTGTAGAATCTGGCGTCTTCTACCTCCATATTGTTTTTTTCCCCTCTTAAAGGACGGTGTCGAACTACTGTACAAACTTCTCTCAGAAAAGGAAAAATTACTGTACAAACTACAAAGGCTAACTAGGCCGGCTTATTTGTACTGCGCGCCTTGGGCTGCCTGCGACATGCCCACATGACATTTCTCGTCGGAGAGGTGTGTGCGCCGTACCCGTCGGTAGCACTTTGGCCCGGTTCCTAGTGTGTTCTAAAAGCTGTTTTTTTTACGGTATTTAGTTTTTAAATAAGTTTTTTAGACGGTGTCTACTAATTGATTATAGTATATATTATAGTAACTTTATTTATATTGATCAAAATTGCACGCGAATGACTCTTTCTATAAACTTCTCTATAAACTATTGCTATTCATAAACCAAATTCAAAAACCGAAACCTAAAGCTAACATGAACGGGATGTTCAAATTCGCATCCAGCTGAAGCACGTCCTTGTATATAGTAAGTGCTTATTGGCACCTACCAATGTCACTAAATTCATATTTCATTGAGATGGACTCAACAGACTCATGTCGACCTAATTGTTCTCTGAAGAATTCTTTTTTAGCCTGCATGGTTTCCCTGAACC